>CM071716.1:7435174-7467245 GCA_036630335.1 Physaria fendleri | reverse complement strand
ATAAATATATAAAAATATTTTTTCTCCTTATCCGTTTTTCTCCTTATCCGATACCCGTGAATATACGAACTTTTTCACATCAATATTATAATGTTTTAATAATATTTCATGATCAATTTAATCAATATAATGTTGTATTTATGTTTCAAAAAATATCTACTATCCTATTAAAATTGAAGTACAAATTTTAGAATTATTCCACTAGCCAAACACGGCATTTCCAAACAAGTAACCAAACATAAGAAAACATAATATCGAACTTATTTAATATTCTGATTTAGAATATGTTAGTTTCCAAGTTTGGCAAAATATATCATTTAAGATTGTTAATTAATATTTGATTATTGATTTAGGAAAACTGAATTGAAAATTAAATGAATATTTGATTGTTTGGTTACGGGTTAAGAAATGTTGTGTTTGGCTACTGGAATAATTCTAAAATTGTACTTCAATTTTAATAGGGTAGTAAAATAGATACTGATTTATAATTCCCTTGTTTGGCTACATTGTTTGGCTACATGAATAAGCACAAAATATGTACTTCAATTTTAATATATAGATTTCAAAAAAATTTAACAATCCGTAAAAATGCCTAAATAATTGAAAAATAAAATTAAAATATTCTAATTTATCAATGTAGGTAAATGTAATTAGAAAAAGAATAAATAATTTATTTTTAATTCGCATTTCTCAAATATTATACAGATCTCAACCAAATATTTTTTCTCCTTATCCGATACCCGTGAATATACGAACTTTTTCACATCAATATTATAATGTTTTAATAATATTTCATGATCAATTTAATCAATATAATGTTGTATTTATGTTTCAAAAAATATCTACTATCCTATTAAAATTGAAGTACAAATTTTAGAATTATTCCACTAGCCAAACACGGCATTTCCAAACAAGTAACCAAACATAAGAAAACATAATATCGAACTTATTTAATATTCTGATTTAGAATATGTTAGTTTCCAAGTTTGGCAAAATATATCATTTAAGATTGTTAATTAATATTTGATTATTGATTTAGGAAAACTGAATTGATTATTGATTTAGGAAAACTGAATTGAAAATTAAATGAATATTTGATTGTTTGGTTACGGGTTAAGAAATGTTGTGTTTGGCTACTGGAATAATTCTAAAATTGTACTTCAATTTTAATAGGGTAGTAAAATAGATACTGATTTATAATTCCCTTGTTTGGCTACATTGTTTGGCTACATGAATAAGCACAAAATATGTACTTCAATTTTAATATATAGATTTCAAAAAAATTTAACAATCCGTAAAAATGCCTAAATAATTGAAAAATAAAATTAAAATATTCTAATTTATCAATGTAGGTAAATGTAATTAGAAAAAGAATAAATAATTTATTTTTAATTCGCATTTCTCAAATATTATACAGATCTCAACCAAATATCAAATATTATACAGATCTCAACCAAATATTTATCAAAATGTCAATTTTTAAATTTGGTATATAAAATTTAATTTAATACGAAAATATTATAAATGAAATATTTTGTTTAGATGTTTAAATGTTGATTTAGGAAATTAAATTGAGAATTAAATGAGTTTTTAATTGTTTGGATACTTGGTTATAAATTCTTGTGTTTGGCTATTGGAATAGGCACAAAAAAGTGTCTTCAATAATAGATAGATAAATAGATAGATGTTTTGTAAATTATCTAAACAATATTTTGATATATATTATTCCATACATTGTAGTCATTTTCATATTTTTATTTTTATTTTAACCACTATAAATACCTTGTACCTCTATTTGATCTCTATCACCACATCTTCCCACACTCTCTTCACTATGAAAGAAGAAAAAAATCTTGATGTGAAAATCGGTTTCGATTTTACAAAATTGCCATCCTCTCAATGGTCTGATTACTTCCTTTCTCTAACCATCAATGATTCAGTGAGTCTATTTATGCATATATGTATCTACATTTACATAAATTATTTCCTCTTTACGAAGACACATCATCTCTATGTCACTATTCAATACATTCTGCTCATTATATTTTTTAATTGGTTTTTTAGGAATTTGATGTCCTTGCAAGAGAGATTGAAGAGCTAAAGCCTCAAGTAAGAGACATGCTGATCTTGTCTCCCAAAGACGACCAAGTAATTATGAAGAAGAAAATTCTTATAATCCATCTTTTAGTTAGCCTTGGTCTCTCTTATCTTTTAGTTAGCCTTGGTCTCTCTTATCATTTTGAAATTGAGATTGAAGAGATCTTAAAGCGTGGCTTTGAGAAGCTAGAGGCTTTGATCTCCGACGAAGATGATTTGTACACAATCTCCACCATGTTCCGGGTTTTCAGAACTTATGGTCACCCCATTTTGTCCGGTGACAATTTTATGGCTTCCTTGTGAATTTTTTTTTTTTTTTTTTTTTTTTTTTTTTTTTNAGCAAAGTTTAATTTTTTTTCAGAGATATTCAATTTGATTTGCTTATAAGAACTTACATGTCCAACATATGTTAGCATTTCGGAAAAATACATATGAATCATTTGCATGGAGAGTCATTTTTGAGGAACCTATTATTTCTTATTAATATCTTTTAAAAAACTTTAGAACAATAAATACTATGCTATAAATATAATTATAACGTAAAATGACAATATAAATAAATAAATATATATATGCATATATTATTTTATTGTCAAGCAAATATTTTTTTTTATAAATATAAGATAAAGTAATAAATAAATATATATATATATATATATATATATATTAAAAAAATAGAAATACACTTTCATTTCTATATATTCTCTCCCTTTATATATATATATATATATATATATATTAAAAAAATAGAAATACACTTTCATTTCTATATATTCTCTCCCTTCCCATAAAATTTAATTTTCTAACATTTTAATCTGGTTTCATTATATTTGATTTTGAGTAAAATAGTATTAAATAACGTACTTACAACTAAAAATATTTTTTATAGGTTCTTGAATAATTGATAAAGTAATTTATAACGTAAATATATATTTTTAAAATATATTAATTGTGTGTGTGTTTTTTTATTTGTGTGCAAAAGATGGAAAATAATATGTTGTAGAACCAAAAAGAGTTATTTATTTATTTATTTAAATTATTTAGTATCTCAAGTATCCGAAGATAGAGTCTAGTGTTGTGTTAAGTTTTATATATCATAAGGTATTAGTGAAGCCCAAAAAAAAATTTCTTTCCATGCAGATGTTTTCAATAGATTCAAAGAAAAGGATGGTACTTTCAAGGCAAGCTTAGCAGAAGATGTCAAGGGTATGGTAAGCTTCTATGAAGCAGTTCATTTTGGTACAACAACAGATCATATATTGCATGAAGCGTTAAGCTTCACACTGGAGCACTTGGAGCCACTAGCTACAGGTCACAGAAAGTGCCCACCACATGTTTTAAAGCATATAGTAAATGCTCTCCTTATACCTCAGCACCGGAACATCCGGGCTTTGGTAGCTAGGGAGTTTCTAGCGTTCTACGAACACGGAAAGGACGGCGACGAGACACTTCTCAAGCTAGCCAAGCTCAATTCAAGTTCTTGCGGCTTCATTACTACAATGAGTTAAAAACTATCAAAATGTAATGTTTGGTTGATGATCTAGCTTTCTTCTAAGATAGCTGGATTCTTTCTGATAATTCAGTTATTTATTTTCTTGGCAGGTGGTGGAATAAACTAGACCATACATCAAACTTCCCAGCTAACTTCAGAGAAAGAACGGTAGAGACTTGGTTTGCAGCATTGATGATGTACTTCGAGCCACATTTGCAGCATTGATGATGTACTTCGAGCCACAATGTTCACTTGGGAGAATTATGTCGGCTAAGCTATACTTAGTAATCACATTTCTAGACGATGCTTGCGATACAGATGGTTCCATTCATGAAGTTAAAAGCCTCGTCAATTGTCTTGATAGGTATCTCATATGAGTATACATACAAATATTCAGATGTAGCTACTAAAAATATATCATGACTATGAAAATTTTTTTGTGGCTATATATTTTCATGGTTTAATTATTTTATTGTTAATTTTTGGTTTTATATGATTTGTTGCTATATGAAATATTGTTTATGTTTATGTGTGGTTTATGTTTCTAGTTGACCATCAGGGGTTGTGTTTGATTCTAAACCGCCATTCGAGATGACGACGCATCTTGAACCGGATATCATATAGCTTAAATTATTTTATTGCTGATTTGTTGCTATATGAAATATGTTTTAGTGGAATGGAGTATTGAATAACCAATATTGTGTGATATATGAACAGATGGGATCCTGATTACATGGAAAATCTTGAAGGTCACATGAAGAATACCTTCAAATTTGTAATGTATCTTTTCAAAGAGTATGAAGAAATATTGAGGTCACAAGGAAGATCATTTGTGTTGGAGAAAATGATAGAAGAGGTGATTTTTAACAAAACATTCATGGACTGCTAAAAAGTTGTAATAACATGTTTGGTATCTTTATTGGTGACAGTTTAAGATAATTGCAAGGACAAACCTGGAACTTGTGAAATGGGCAAGAGGAAGTCATGTGCCTAGCTTTGATGAGTATATAGAGTCTGGTGGAGCTGAGATTGGTTCGTATGCAACCATAGCATGTTCCATCATGGGACTTGGAGAGATTTGTAGGAAGACAGATTTTGAGTGGCTGATGTCTAGACCAAAGCTTGTTAGGACTTTGGGTGCAAAGACCCGTGTCATGGATGACATTGCCGACTTTGAGGTACTAATGAATTACTAGACTTTGTTTTAGTCAATTTGATACAAACTTCTCATCTTCTTCTTTAGGAGGATATGGAAAAAGGTTACACAGCAAATGCACTCAACTATTACATGAAGGAACACAGAGTTACAAAAGAAGAAGCCATTAAAGAACTTGACAAGATGGTTGGAGAAATGAACAAAATAATAAACGTTGGAGAAATGAACAAAATAATAAACGAAGAGTGCTTGAAAATAAAAAACATATCACATAGAGTTCTCATGCAATTCGTGAATTATGGATGCTCATTGGATGTTCTCTACACTGGGGATGATATCTATAACCGCCGTGATGGAAAACTCAAAGAATATCTTAGATTTTTGCTCGTTGATCCCATCCTTCTTTAGAGACTTGTGATATGCAATTATGTTGTGTGGTTTATGTTTTCATCATCAGGGGTTGTGTTTGATTTTCTCACTACAAAAAAATAAAATATTACTTTCATATATGAATCTCTCTTTTTATTTTTAAGAATATTTTCTTATAATAAATCAATCCGGTGAGAATCACTGCGATAGCGTGTTTTTTTTTGAAAATCACTTAATTTCATTAATTAAAGAAAGAGTTATACAGTTAGTTAGTAAAAAGTGTTAGCGAAAGATTAAGAACAAAAATATGGTAATTGTTATTTTAATTTTAAAAAGAATTTACTGTAAATAAAATTAATTTGTTTGTTTGTTTGTTATATAAAAAATATTGGCTTACACTAATTCACTGGAAACTTTAGCTAAACCATTGACAAGTCGCGGAATTAAAATGCAAACAAAAAAGATAGAGAATAAATTTTCATTTTTTATATAGTTTGGGAATTTTATGATCATTGTCCCCAGCTAGGGAAAGTGGAGCTGGTCCAAATCCATGCTAAAAACTCGGACTCTCTTTAGTATGTTAAAGCGAGAATTTGGATTCTAGTGGACCAACCTCTAATATTCAAGAAAAGAGCCAGATTAGGAAAGAAAGGAGAGGTAGTAGAAGTCTCCATCACCTATGTAAGGCTCAAAAGATGTTGTGCCCTTTGTAAAAAATTGTCCCTGAACAGAGCTATTGCCCAGATGTTGGAAATCCGCAAGAAAAGGAAGATCTTCCCTCTTCTAAAGCAAGTGCAAAAAACACGTTCCAGAAAGGCAAACCGGGACCTAAAGGGAACAGAGGTAGAGGAAGAGGAGGCGGACTCCCAGGAAGAGTAATAAGAGAGCCATCTCTATCTCGAATCCCAGCAAAGGACAGACTAGGTCATTCCCAGAAAAAAGGATACTCTGAAAAGGGGAAGGGCAAGCAGATAGATAACTCTTTGGAATGGAGAGTTAAAGGAAGAAGATCTTATGGAGCTGATATGGCATACGAACCTAATATACCCCCAGATACTCATACTTCCTCTTCAATGGATGTGCGACCCTATCCTGAGCCTCCCCCCCAGATACTCATACTTCCTCTTCAATGGATGTGCGACCCTATCCTGAGCCTCCACTAATCCTAGCATCAGGGAAAACTGTAGGAGTTCCTGCTGGTAGATCTCCTTCAGGGCTCCTCAGAAATCTATCCTCAGGGAAAAAACTTTCATCCCCGGAAACAAGTGCAGGTACCACCCGGAAGTTTCTTCTTTCCGGGGTTCAGGTTGAGGAACCAGTACTCTCACCTGGGGAATTTATTCTCAAGTCTGGAAAGAAGGTTGATGTGACCCCGACTTTCGTGTTCTCAGCTCAGCAACAGCCGAAAGGAACATCAGGCTCAGGATCTTACAACTCCATACCTTACAAAAGAAGGGGAAAAAGGTCTAGTTCTGGGAAAAAGAGAGCGAGTAAAAGATCAAAGATGGCAAATCAACAGGTCAATGAATCTGAGGAAGGTAACTCAAATCAGATTTCTCCTGAAGCTTCAAGGTTGGTGGATCACTCTAAGCCACCCAACTCCATATGAAGTTATTGGGTTGGAACTGCCAGGGGTTGGGGAATATACTGGCAGTTCGACACTTGAAGGAGATATGTGGTCAGTATCTCCCGGAGGTAGTATTCCTCAGTGAGACCAAGCAATCTCGTTTGTATCTGGAAAATTTAGTAGAAGATTTTGGCTATTTTGACCTCATAACTGTAGAACCTGAAGGAGCAAGTGGTGGTTTGTCTCTTTTTTGGAAGGAAGATGTTCAGGTCTCAGTTTGTACGGCTAATAATAGGTTCATTGATGTTCTTATCTCTTGGAAGAACACTTCCTTTTTTGTATCAGGAGTTTATGGTGATTCGGTAGTCAAAAACCAAGCTGAAGTATGGGAAACACTCACTCGGATTGGGATTCAAAGACAAGAACCCTGGTTACTCTTTGGAGACTTTAATGAAATCTCCTATGAACAGGATAAGGTAGGAGGACCAGTAAGATCACAAGCTTCTTATAGATACTTCAACAACTTTGGGACAGCCTGTGGATTATTGGAGCTTCCTTTTTTAGGTAACTCTTTCTCATGGTTTTGGAATAGAAAAGGACATATGGTTCATTGTAAATTGGATAGAAGTATGGCAAATCTCCATCTATTAGACATCTATCCTAAGGCGCAGTCTATCTATTTAACCAGAGTGGGGTCAGACCATAGTCCTCTGTTCATTTCTCTGCAAGAAGAAGAACAAAAACAGATCCGTCTCTTTAGATACGATGGCAGGTGGCTGAATAAGATGGGATTAAAAGAAGTTGTTGAATTCGGTTGGTCAGATTCTTCTCAGAACCTCTTACACCGGAATCTCATGGATAAGCTCAAATTTTGCCGCAAGATTTTATCCCTTTGGAAGCAAACAGCTAAATCAAACTCCAAAAAACTCATTCAGGAGATCAAAATTAAGATCGACCATCTGACTCATCAACCCTCCTTTCCGTATCAGGAATACCAGTTGCTCAAGCAAAATCTCTATATAGCTTATAAAGAAGAAGAGCAATTTTGGAAACAGATGAGTAGGGTAACATGCCTGCAATCTGGAGACAAAAACATACGGTATTTTCATGCTTCAACCAAGCATAGAAGGCATTGGAATAAAATTCATTCTCTAAAGGATGAAGTTACTTCTCAGCAGCTGTTCTCAGAAAAAGATCTTCGGAATTTAGCAGTCAGACATTTCAGTTCCTTATACAACATATAGAACTTGAAGATACAGAGAGGGTTTATAATTCTCCACTGTTTAACTGCATCCAGAACAGAATCTCAGACTCACAAAATGAGTCTCTGGTAGCTAATGTAAGTGAAAGTGAAATTCAAAAGGCAGTTTTCGCTCTTGGTGCAGAAAAGACACCTGGCATAGATGGATTCATTGGTGTATTCTTTCAACAACATTGACTCACAATTAAACAGAACGTATTCATGTTTATACAAGGATTCATGGCAGGGGATGATCTGGATTCAAGACTAAATGAGACATTAATCTGTCTTATCCCTAAAAGAAAACATGCAGCTTCCTTGAGTGATTATCGCCCAATTAGTCTATGCTCCTTTGCATATAAGATATTATCCAAGGTGTTATCCTCCAGGCTCAAGAAGGTGTTATCCTCTATAATTTCAGAGCATCAAGCAGCCTTTGTGCAAGGCAGGCTTATATCAGACAATATCTTAATTGCTCAAGAGGTATTTCATGCTCTCAAAACCAAAGGAACACCGTCAAAGGAATTCATAGGAATCAAGACGGACATGACCAAAGCCTTTGATAGGCTTGAATGGCCTTTCATAGAGCATCTCTAATGAATTTTGGATTCTCTGAAATTTGGATTCGATGGATAATGAATTGCCTTACAACAGTGAGTTTCAGAGTTCTCATACACGGCCAACCATCAATTCCTTTTCAGCCGACTCGAGGTATAAGGCAAGGGGATCCGTTATCCTCTTTCCTTTTTAATATTTGTGCTGAAGTATTGGCTGCAGGTTTCAAAATGGGAGAAAGAAATAACGAAATAACTGGTGTGAGCATAGCCACTGAAGCACCACCTATCTCCCATCTCTTTTTCTCTGATGATAGCCTGTTCTTTTGCAAAGCAAGTGTAGAAGAAGTCAAAGCTGTGAGAAGCTTGTCACAAGAATATCAGGAAATATCGGGTCAAAAGATCAACGTGTAAAAATCCTCCATCACATACGGAGCAAATGTCCCGGAAAGTGAAAAGGAAGAGATTAAAAACCTGCTGAAAATACACGCGGAAGGTGGAAAAAGAGTCTACCTAGGCTTGCCAGAATGCATGGTTGGATCTAAGGTACAGATTCTGAGCTTTTTAGAGGATAGGATGAAGAGTACCATACAGTCTTGGAAATCTAATTTCCTTTCACAAGGAGGAAAGAAATTTTTTATTAAGGTTGTCCTTCTGGCGCTTCCCACTTACTCAATGTCATGCTTCTTATTGCCAAAAACTATTCTAAAGAGAATGATGCAACTGATGAATAACTTCTGGTGGAAACAAGGGAAAAATAATTCTGGCATCAATTGGCAATGTTGGAAACGAATGACATAGCATAAAAACTTAGGTGGCATGGGATTTAGAGACTTGGAAGGTTTCAACCTAGCTCTCTTAGGAAAGCAGATTTGGAGATTGGCCAACTTCCCAGATTCCCTCTTGGTAAAACTCTTTAAAGCTCGCTACTACCCAAAGGCTACACCCCTTACAGCCAAAATAAGGAATCGCCCTTCTTATGCTTGGAGAAGCATTGTCTCAGCACAAGCTCTAATGTCAAAAGGAAGGAAGAAAGAATTTGGAAATGGATCATCTATTGATTTTCTACATGATCGCTGGTTAGTGGATGTTTCTCCGAGAGCTCCTATGCTGCGACCAAATATAGACCCTCAAGATCTCTATCTCACCATGTTTAAGGACCCGGATTCGGATCAGTGAAAAATAGATATGATTCAGTATGCTTTCCCAACCAAAGAGGTCCAGATGATCATCAGAGAGCGGCCTACAAGAACACCCTCTAAGCAAAATTATACATGGATTCATAATCCAAAAGGGAGTTTCTCAGTGAAGTCTGCTTATTGGTTGTGGTATACAAGGCTAAAAGATGCGGATCAAAGGGTTATAGAGGGGCCAAATTGTCATCCACTATTTGTTGACATTTGGAAAATCAACACAGTACCAAGGATCAAGCACTTCCTATGTGTTGTTTATCAAACAATCTAACGGTGGGAGCTAATTTGCAAAAGAAGAAACTCACTAAATCCCCTGCTTGTCCGTGGTGCAATCATCCTATGGATAGGATCAACCATATGCTGTTTGTCTGTCCCTATGCTCGGTTAATATGGGCTCTAACTCCACCTCTCTGTTTTATCCTTACCCATCAGATTCTCTTTTTGAGAACATATCGGGTTGTCTATATGCACCAGGAATGGAGAGGCTGAGGGATTTGGAGAACTACAACAACTGGCCATGGGTGCTTTGGAAATTATGGAAGTCTCGAAATGCTTTATTATTCTCTGCTATTCATAAAGACCCCAAAAGACTATGCTCAGATGCTTATGAAGAGGATGAAGCGTGGAAGATGAGCCAGCCACAGGTTGAGAAAGTTACTGCGAGAAGTTTGAGTTAAAAAAAAAAAAAAAAGAAAAAAAAAATCATTGTCCCATACTTTACATATATATATATATATATAATATTTACGTGTACAAAATTATTTCAATACAATCAATCAATAGATATATCGATCTAATGGGAAACAGTTGCCACATCTATCTCTGTTCATCTTCTTTCTGCTGCATACTCCGGACAAGAGTAATAA
The DNA here is from genome assembly GCA_036630335.1 of Physaria fendleri. Classification (NCBI taxonomy): domain Eukaryota; kingdom Viridiplantae; phylum Streptophyta; class Magnoliopsida; order Brassicales; family Brassicaceae; genus Physaria; species Physaria fendleri. Next base: position 7,456,711 of record CM071716.1, on the reverse strand, counting down.
GAGAGTAGTGGTGGTGGAGGTGTTTTGATGGGTGCTAGTCACAGCACCAACGCTAATCATCATCCTCATTCCAGGAATGCTTCTAATCATCTGATCAACAACAAAAACAGTTCTCGCCACTGTGGTTTAACAAGTGATCGTTTATCTGTAAGCAGTTTACGCTCTCAGCTCACAGCTATTTACAGATATCACGAAGAGGAAGAAGAAGAAGAATAGGAAGAAGGAGGAGGAAATGAGAAAATAGTAGCAGAAAAAGTGAAAAGTTTCGCCCTTGTTAGAGATTTTGATTTGTCTGATTTTGATTTGTCTGGTTACAGCTATTTACGGTTCCAAGGAAGAGTTAAAAATTCTAATGGATCCTCATAAAAAATTTCTTTTTTTACAAATGAAATCACTTATCTGTTTGATTTTTCCAGATTTAAAGTTGATTTTGGACATCCTCATGGGTTCTGTTTCATTTCTCCAACTACATGGGTCTGGAGCTGTAGCCAAATCAGTGTTTAATTACTGCCTTACTGGGTTTGTGTTATTAGATTGAAAAGGGCAAACACCTTTTGGGATTCCTATCCAATTTTTCTGGTGGTTATTTGCTTATAATTGTTATAAAATGCAAGGCATCCCTGATGGTTTTGATTTTAGTTACGAATTGACTTCTTTAACTGTCATACATTTGATCAATAGTCTTAGATTTCAATACTTTGATTTTGATGTTGTGATAAAATGCTACATTGTGGATTTGGTTACTTCATGATTATGCTTCATTTGGCTTTTGGTGCCCTCTGGTATTATCTGAATCTACGGCACCTTATAAATGTGATTTGAAGAATTTGGAGGCATGGTAGAAATGCTACATTGTCCATTTGGTATCTTCTTGATTATCTTTTCTTTTTTCTTGGCTCTGAATTGTTTTTTTTGAGTCCCTATACTCTCATCCTGAATCTATGGTACCTTATATATGTCTAGAAGATGGTCTGTGGGATTCGGAGAACTAAGCAAAATGCCTCCTCTTTTCAATCTAAATTCTGAATAGATATTTTTTGCTTTCATGTTTGTACAATAGTAGGTTGCTCTTGAGTATGAGTTCTTTGCCGCCACCAAATCTAAGAAGTTTAGGGAAAGGAAGCTACGGGGTTGTGGCATCTGCAATCGCACACATACAGGCGAAAAGGTTGCTATGAAGAAAATCAATGATGTGTTTGAGCATGTTTCTGATGCAACGAGAATTTTAAGAGAGATCCAGTTTCTCAGGTTTCTCCGGCATCATGATATAGTGGAAATAAGCATGTAATGCTTCCTCCTTCACACCGTGAATTAAGAGACATTTATGTTGTTTTAGAGTTGATAGAGTCAGATCTTCACCAAGTTATCAAGGTGAATGATGATCTTACACCTGAGCATTACCAGTTTTTCTTCTACCAGCTCCTTCATGGTCTGAAGTTTATACACACAGGCGAGTTGGCTCTAGAAATTTTTCTTTCTGTTGTTCCCTTTTGTTTTTAACTCAACCTGAAGCTACCCTTTCTTTTTCTTTTGCAGCCAAATGTGTTTCATCGTGATTTGAAGCCTAAAAATATTCTACCTAATTTGTAAGTTGAAGATTTGCGACTTTGGGCTTGCTAGAGTGTCGTTTAATGATGCACCTTCTGCTATATTCTGGACTGTTTGTTACAGACGACATCATGAGTTTCAAGGGTTAGTTGGTAGAGTTCATTTATTTCTGTTTGCTACAGTTTGGCTGCTAGATTTTATGAGTTAAAAGTTCTATAAATGATTGACTTTGTGTTTACTAGTACTTTCCATCCATGGTTTTTGTGGCAAGTAATTTAGGCTAGCTAGTTTTGAATTCATCTTAATTGGTAGGGAAGCTCATCTAGGTATGTATGTTGCCCACAGAAATAAAGGAAACCTAGTGTTATAAGATTACTAGACCAGGGTTGTAATCTTACACGTGAAAAATGCATATTATTAGAGTATCATCCTCAGACTTAGCTTCACGTATCCAAAGTATATAAAAACATCTAGAAATCTGTATTCAAAATTTACTACAAACTATGAGAAGTATAAGATTTTGTAAGCTAAATGAAAATACAGTGGTGTTGATCGATGGGTTTAAGAGACAATTTGCTCATCTTGAGGAAAGTTACGGTAAGGGGAGAGCAGCTCATCAATCTAATGACAAGTTTGTATACACTTGATTGTTTTTACACATTCTTGGTTTATTTTTACAGCACTGGGAATCAAACAATGAATAGGTTCATGCTTTGTCTCAAAAGGTTACGGCTCTCCATACTTGATTCAGAGATTTGGGATTGAAACTTGTTTTGCCAACATTAGATGGCTCATTCTACAATTTTTATACACAACATTAAGGTATTTGAAGTCACATATTTAATAATGATCTATCTTATAATTATATAGTCTTGATCTTGCCTACATTTCTAAACGTCTTAGTCATGAAAAACTAACAAGAGGGAACTTTCGTATTGATGAACTAAAGAGAGGGATCTTATTTTGAGATTTATTTCCATATAAAATTGGATTTATGTCCATATAAAACATATCACTTAAGACCTTATAGTTTCAGATCTATAAAGTTACAATCTGCAAGCAGAAGTGTATTCTTCAAATTATCCTTTGTAATAATACTAAGTAAATCAGACAATCAAGGTACCTATTTCTTGTTTGACGCTTTGATTATGCTTTTAACCGTTGGAATTCCTGAGATTATGTTTTAGTTTTCTGTAATTTGGAGAATGGTTAGGTTCTTGGGTTTTTTTTTTTTTTTGCTGGGTGTATCATTGTTTGTTTGAATTTGTTGTAGATTTTTAGTTTTCTGTAATTTGGAGAATGGTTAGGTTCTTGGGTTTTTTTTTTTTTTTGCTGGGTGTATCATTGTTTGTTTGAATTTGTTGTAGATCACAACATGCATAATGCATTTTCATGGTTTATGACTTGCACCACTCTTAGTAATTCCTCTATCTTTTCTGGTTTTTTTACAGTGTTTGTTAAGATATACTAGAGATGGACATGAATGAGATGGATATTGATGAGATTGGAGCTGCTGGGCATATCAATCTTTCTGAGCTAGGAGAAGATTTTCTCCAGAGTTTCTGCAGAAAAGCTGCGACATCGTTCTTCGAAGAGTATGGACTTATAAGTCATCAGCTCAACTCCTACAACTTCTTCATTGAACACGGCCTTCAGAACGTGTTTAGATCCTTTGGTGAGATGCTGGTGGAACCTACTTTTGATCCAACAAAGAAGAAGGAAAATGATTGGAGAAACGCAACGGTGAAGTTTGGAGAAGTCACTGTGGAAAAGCCCACATTTTTTTCCGGTGAGAAGGAGCTTGAGCTTCTCCCTTGGCATGCTAGGCTCCAGAACATGACATACTCAGCTAGGATGAGAGTGAATGTCCAAGTTGAGGTAACCAAATCTCTGTGGAAATAGTGTTATCTTGTCTGAAAATAATGAATGATTCTCTTTGCTTAAAATCTCTGAAACTCTAGTTATATTTCACTTTTGAGCTCAACATTATGCAATATATCTATGTAATCTAGAGTGAAAAAAACACTTGGTAGGATCTGATTGAGTGTTTCATACTTGTATGCAATGATTGTTATACTGTCAAACTTTTGATATTGTTTCTGTTTTGATGTCCATGTATCTTACTATTCTTATGGGATAATTTATTGTCAAACTGCCTCATGAATTTATTAATTGGCTAGGTGTTCATAAAAAATGTTGTGAAAAGTGACAAATTCAAGACTGGACAAGACGAGTATGTTGAGAAGAAGATACTAGATGTCATAAATCAAGACATTAGCATTGGCAGGATACCTGTCATGGTTAAATCAGTGCTGTGCAACATGAGCAAGAAAGGAAAGAAAAACAGCAAAAAGGGTGATTGTGCCTTTGATGAGGGTGGATATTTTGTGATAAAGGGGGCTGAGAAGGTGAGTTACACCACTTTGCATACCTATCTACTACCATGAGATTTCTATTTGGAACTATATAGAATAGTTCTTTCTTATAAAAGAGAGAGAACTACCTAATACACACACAATATAGGCCTATTTAATATTGTATCTTATTGGAATAATTGTTTTTTTTTTTCTTCTCTATTATATACCGGAAAATAATTGTTTTCAAGTTGTTATACAACTTCCTAACGTGGTTTTATATTGTGTTCTTTTAGGTGTTTATAGCCCAAGAACAAATGTGCACAACGAGACTGTGGATTTCTAATTCACCATGGACAGTCTCCTTCTTGTCTGAAAGTAAAAGAAATAGAGTTATTGTGCGGCTAGAAGAGAATCAAAGTTCAAAAGACTATAAAAGAAGGGAAAAGGTACTGACAGTTTACTTCTTGTCCACTGAGATTCCAGTCTGGCTCCTGTTCTTTGCCCTGGGTGTTACATCAGACAAAGAAGTGACTGATTTAATTGATTTTGATGGTGATAATGCAAACATTACCAATAATCTCCGAGCTTCTATCCATGAAGCTGATGCTGTTTGTGAAGCTTTTCGCCGTGGAAACAATGCTCTAGCATATGTCGAACAGAAGATTAAAAAAACCAAATTCCCTCCTGTTGAAAGCGTGGATGAATGCCTATGCTTGTATTTGTTTCCCGGCCTCGAAGGTTTAAAGAAGAAAGCCCGATTCTTGGGGTATATGGTGAAGTGCGTTTTGAACGCATATGCGGGAAAAAGAAAATGTGAAAACAGGGACAGTTTCAGGAACAAGCGAATTGAGCTTGCGGGAGAACTGTTGGAGAGGGAACTAAGGGTGCATCTGGCACATGCTAGAAAAACGATGACCAAGGCCATGCAGAGACACCTCACAGGTGATGGTGATTTGAAGCCTATTGAGTATTACTTGGATTCTTCCATCATCACAAATGGGCTTAGCAGAGCCTTCTCCACTGGAACATGGTCTCATCCTTTCCGGAAGATGGAAAGGATTTCAGGTGTTGTAGTTAACCTGGGTCGTGCAAATCCAACACAGACTGCGATTGATCTGAGGAGAACGCGACAACAAGTCGTATATACTGGCGAGCTTGGAGATGCTAGATAGATTGCGATTGATCTGAGGAGAACGCGACAACAAGTCGTATATACTGGCGAGCTTGGAGATGCTAGATACCCGTAAGTGAAAATTTCCACCTCTCCTAATTTATTGAAATATCCTGCATACTTTAGTTAAGTGTGTTTGCATTTACTCAATTTTAAATGTCTTTAGGCTGTTTAAAGATATTTGTATGAACTTGTTCAGTCTAGTATATGATGACTACACTGTTTCTGCAGGGTCCTATCTGTGTATTATACTGCTATTAAGAAACTCTTTCTTGTTTCTTTGTCCCTTAGCTAATATATTAGCTGTTTTTTGTAATTTTGGCCACAGGCATCCCTCTCATTGGGGAAGAGTATGCTTTTTGTCAACTCCAAATGGTGAAAACTGTGGTCTTGTGAAAAACATGTCTCTTCTTGGACTTGTTAGCACTCAAGTTTTGGAGCCTGTGGTGGAAAAACTCTTGAATTGTGGAATGGAAGGGTTAATGGATGATACTAACACACCATTGGGTGGAAAACATAAAGTTTTTATCAACGGAGACTGGGTTGGTATTGTCTCAGATTCTGAATCCTTTGTTGCGGAGTTAAAAAGCAGACGACGCCAAAGTGAATTACCTCGTCAGGTATCTTATATTTCAGCAAATATCTTGTGTTATTTCATATTCTTGTTCTGCTTCATAAATGTGTCTGTCGTATATCATTTATATATATATATTTACCACAACGTCCCTTGCAGATGGAAATCAAACGAGATACAGATGACAATGAGGTGAGAATTTTCACCGACGCTGGTAGACTACTCCGACCTCTCTTGGTTGTGGAAAATCTCTACAAGTTGAATCAAACCAAACCAGCTCAATATTCCTTTGAGCATCTTCTTGAAAATGGCATTCTTGAGCTGATCGGGATTGAGGAAGAGGAAGACAGTAACACCGCATGGGGAATTAAACATCTCCTGAAGGATTCACAACAGAATTTCACACATTGTGAATTGGACATGTCATTCCTCTTGGGCGTGAGCTGTGCAATTGTCCCATTCGCAAATCACGACCATGGGGAAAGAGTACTGTATCAGTCTCAGAAGCATTCCAAACAAGCAATTGGGTTCTCATCTACTAACCCTAATATCCGCTGTGATACGCAGTCCCAGCAGCTTTTCTATCCTCAAAAACCACTTTTCAAGACATTGGCATCGGAATGTCTTCAAAAAGATGTTCTGTTCAATGGCCAGACCGCAATTGTTGCTGTGAATGTCCACCTCGGGTACAACCAAGAGGATGCCATTGTGATGAACAAGGCTTCATTGGAACGGGGTATGTTCCGTTCAGAGCAGATCAGAAGATACAAAGCAAAGGTTGATAGTAAAGAGTCTGAGAACAGGAGGAAGAGGGATGAGCTTATTCAATTTGGAAAGACGGACAGCAAAATTGGCCGGGTAGACAGCCTTGATGATGATGGGTTTCCTTTCATTGGTGCTAACATGCATACCGGTGATATTGTCATTGGCAGACGCACTGAGTCTGGGGCTGATCATAGTATAAAGCTCAAGCACACTGAGAAAGGAATTGTGCAAAGAGTGGTATTATCATCTAATGATGATGGGAAGAATTTTGCTGCGGTTTTTCTGAGACAGGTAAGTTCCAGATCGTACTGACTCGAACTGTCTTTCAGATTATGATGAATCGATCGCTCCATTGACTGTTACTTCTCGCAGGTTCGTCCTCCATGCCTTGGAGATAAGTTTTCCAGTATGCATGGCCAGAAGGGTGTAAGGGTGTTTTAGGCTATCTAGAGGAACAGCAGAATTTCCCTTTCACGAGCCAGGGCATTGTTCCTGATATTGTGATAAACCCACACGCTTTCCCTTCTAGGCAAACACCGGGTCAACTCTTGGAGGCTGCTCTCTCCAAGGGAATAGCTTCTCCTATACAAAAGAGACAAAAGAAGGTGGGTAGCTCTGATCCATACACCAAATTGACACGTCATGCCACTCCTTTCTCCACTCCGAGTGTCACTGAAATCACCGATCAGCTTCACAGGTACGTTCTTCACACTATGACTTGGATTTAGTTCGCAAAATGGATTATTGAATTATATGTTATAACAGATTGACATTTAACTTCCTAGGAAGTACAAATGAAGTAATTATTGATAACATTGCTTGGTTGATGATGTTTGAATATGGGGAATTGGGTGACATAATTCTCAAATGTTGACATTATATGCATAATACAGGCAAACTGAACTAATATGCTTCACAAGGCACTAAACTAGATTTTAGCACCTTACGTGAAACATGTCATAGTGGATCTTTATGTTGTTTATTAGGAATGAGCGTAACTTAAAATCTTATATGACGGTAAAGTTTCTCTTTAAAAGCTAGAAACTAAGAAGTTTTTTTTTTTATAATTGATCTTAATGATAATAATCTTATTATCATTAAGATCTTAAAAGATCATATACAAGATATGATCTACAATTTGATCCCATACCAAAAATAGTTCTAAAAAACATAGAATCAAAATGCAATCTCCACAATAAAATACTAAATCTAAAGAAACTAAAAAGTTTGATATTCTCTGGTTGGTTAACTTCTTCCATCGTGCCTGAAAAATGATAGTAAGAGAGTACACAAAAATGGCAGTGTAATTAGTTAGAGGATTGGTGCTGTGGGTCTTGTGATTTTGTATAATTCATTTAACATGTCTTGGAATATTATATTGTATTCTCGATTCCTGATTCATTGCTAATGGTAAAAATATTTGTGGTTAGGGCTGGCTTTTCAAGATGGGGAAATGAAAGGGTCTACAACGGTAGAACATTAGGGCTGGCTTTTCAAGATGGGGAAATGAAAGGGTCTACAACGGTAGAACAGGCGAGATGGTGCGTTCTCTGATATTCATGGGTCCAAATTTCTACCAGCGACTTGTCCACATGTCAGAGGACAAGGTCAAATTCAGAAACACTGGACCAGTCCACCCACTCACAAGACAGCCAGTCACAGACAGAAAGAGGTTTGGCGGGATCAGGTTTGGAGAAATGGAGCGAGACTGTCTAATAGGTCATGGTGCTTCTGCTAATGTGCGCGAGCGTGTCTTCACTCTCAGCGACTCTTCTCAGATGCACGTATGCAGAAAATGCAAGATCTATGCCAATGTGATAGAGATGACTCCAAGCAGTGGTGGAAGGAAGATCAGAGGGCCATACTGTAAAGTCTGTGAATGTTCAGACGATGTGGTTAGGGTGTATGTTCCTTACGGAGCTAAGCTTCTGTGTCAGGAGCTGTTCAGCATGGGCATCACTCTCAAGTTCGACACCAAGCTCTGCTGATTCCCTCATCTATCTTATGTCTATATTTTTAGGCATATATGGATGGCTTGTTACCTTAAGAACATGTTATGTTGTTGATTCTGTTCTGACTAGTCTTTTGTTTTAGTTTGTTGATTCGGTAAGGGTTACCGGAACCAAACCACTGAACTAATATCTTAAAACTCGGTTCTTTTGTCAGTGCTATCGAGTTCACAATCAAGTTTTCTATGTTTGGCAGTTTTTGTTTTTTTGTCATCTATCGTGTAGTTGAGTAAATGATAATATCAGAACATCGACATGATTTGGCTTGTTTATTTCTGAAAGTTGAGTTCAATTCAAAGGTTCCATGACAAAAAACAAAAGAAACGATAATGAAAATTCAAATTCAAACATAAATAAATAAAAAATAAATAAAACAAAGCCAGTGTAACGCAATGAATCGGAACAGCCTATAGGTGGCATATGAAGACGATGACGAAGACGTCCCTGTATTGTCTCCGAAGCAATCAGATGAATTCACAGCTAAAATCAATTCTTCTGTTGAAGCGGATGGAGGGGTTGCTGGAGAGATGCCGTCGGATTCGGAGAACGAAGACGAGTTTGAAATGATTCGTAGCATAAAAGAGCCAATTAGCAACGTCGATAAGATGCGGATCTGAGCCATGGTCTTCCTCCTATGGGCTTATCCTTGTTTGTAGTGAAGAACCTGCAAACTATTTCAGACGCTAATGAAAGCGGATGAAACCTTCCTAAGTGCGTGAATTCAAGCAAAAGAATAGAGAATTCAAGCTTCCTTAAGGTCGAGAGAACAAGGCTATCGCCAGAGTAACCAGAAGAAGAAAGTGTTTATTAAGATAATTTACAATGATCAGCTGAGTTTATATATGATGAGAACAGATTCTAACGGCTAATTTAATATGCAACGTTTGAGATAGAGTAAGAGGCTTCACTTGTTTTCTTTTCTATTTGGGGTAGTTATTGATTTGTTAGATGTAATTTTTATGTGTTGCTTCTGGAATGTTCGTTCTATGGTTATCTGAAGAATCTGCATCAAGTGGCTAAGATAGTTTTGCAAATGGTAAGATTAATTTGGTTCTCTTCTATTTCACTATTGGAAGCTAGTTATAAGGTTCTAAATATATAGAAGCTCAGGTGCCGATTTTCTTAAATCTTTTTATTTGGTTCAAGAGTTCATTTATGACCTTGCCAAAGAAAAAAGAGTTTATTATGCATATATGTATTTGTCACTGATGTAATAAGTTTTAAGCTCTCTCTTCTTATGTTTAATTGTTAATATAATGATTCATGATGCTAGAATGTGGGTTTGCTTGTCCTTTTATCCAGTGTTTTTAGTGGATAATATGCCTATGCTCTAGTGGTCATTTCTCACTATTTGTTTCATGCAGATCCAGAAGAAAATTTCATGAATGATTCTCCTGGAAGAAAAAAGCAGGTACATGCTTTGGACAATTGTGAAAGCTTTCCAGATCATGGGAAATCAGTTTTCACAGTTCCAGATTCAAAAGATGTACAAGATGGCGGTTCTATTGGTGTACATGAACAAACTTCCATTGAACCTCCCGACCACCTGGAGACATGCCAGTTATCTCTTATGCTAGCTGCGAGTTCAAATTTCCCTGAAGCTGCACAAGCCTTTGTTGATGCAATCTGGAAGAACATGGCATATCAAAAATTTCTTGCAAGAGAAGGCACTCTCTTAGAGGAAAGATCCTCGTATCAAATTAATATCAACATCAAAATCTGGACCTTGTGACAGCTCCTGAGGTAATACTTTTGAACTAGTTTTCCTGCCTCTGCTGTTCTGTAGTCATTATAAAAGTCTGCTTTGGCTGTTTTCTGTTGACCCTGATAAAAAAATGTATCTTATCTTTGATTATGTATCTTTTTTTTGTTGTGTAATGTTAAGAAGACATCTCTTTTGATGTTGGTAGAAGAAACCCATGTGTTGGAAGTTCTAGGATGGCACTAGAGAAAAATCGAGTTTCAGTGGAATGCAGAAGAAAATGATCTACTGAGGAGAACAAAAACCTTGCAAAAGGTCTAAAACAAGAAGTTCAAAAGATACTACTTTTTGAAGCTATTGTACAGTTCAGGTACTACTCGCTCATCATCTTTTAAATTGCTATTATATTCTGGTGCTTAGTACCCTTAAACCTGCTGCTTAAGATCTTTCCAGATGCAGAATTACTTTACGTTTTTTTCGTTTTAATTTTTCGAAAAGAGCTGACTGACAGATATTTTCTTAATATTGACTTGGAAGGATCTGCATATGATTCTTAACTTGTGCCTCAATGTAGGTGGGTGAGCTTGGAAGATCCATTGATTAACCACGGTCCATGGACTGCGGCAGAGGACAAAAACCTACCTCAAATTATCGAAAAAAGAGTCTTACAGACTGGGTTGATATTGTGGTATCACTAGGGACAAATAGGAACCACCCATTTCAATGTTTGAGCGATATCAGAGTAGCTTGAATGGAAGCATAATGAGAAAAGAATGAAGTGAAGAGGAAGATGACCAACTCCGTGCTGCAGTTGAGTTATTTGGAGATAAAGACTGGCAATCAGTTGCAAATGTATTAAAATGAAGAGCTGGACATCAGTTCTCAAATAGGTCAGTCTTATCTTCTACATTCAACCCATTTCTTTATGAGTTAGGTATCATATTCTGTAGTATGTTGACAATTTTGTCAGAAGAAATCTAAGAGTAGCCTCGTCTCTTTCCCACAGATACCAAAATTATATGGATCTAATTTACTTTCGTTCATCATTTATCTCAAGAGCTAGTTTGCTTAGGAAAAAGTATATAGGGTTTTTATTAACTATCCATCAAGTCCATGTGGAATTATATCATAACTTCAATGTGCATTCATTGGTAATACTTCTGTAGGATTTAGAATCCGTTACAAGCTTATTTTCTGTCATGTTATGATGTTTGTTGGAGTCTGCATATATATATATGACTGAAAGGTTTATCTTATTTCCTTCCTCTCTATACCCTCAGATGGAAAAAGTCGCTTTGCCCTACCAGAAAAGGAAGACGGAGGTTAGAGGAAGACAAACATGTGAAAGTAGTTGTGCTTAGTCAAACGTTTTAAAGTTGTTAGATGGATCAACTGTGATGATTAAACCTTTGTAAGAACCATTCCAAAGATCAACAATTCTATTTGCATTCAAAATCGTGACCTTTTGATACAGTTATATGATCACCAATGAATCGGACTTTGACTGGTCTTTTCTCTTTCTGGAAATTAAACAAAAATTGCAAACCATAGAGGTTTGGAAGGCATTAATACAATACTATCCCAGTCTGGAGAAAAAAATGGAGAAATAAAAAGCAGCTAAGTTTTCTGGAGAATTTGTTACACTCATCAATCTTCTTCTTCTTCTACTAATAACTAGTAGCGACCAATACCCCAGACTCTTACAACTCCATCAGTGTAACCACTGAACAATGTGCTTCCATCTGCACTCCAGTTCAAGCTTGAGCAGTAGATCACCTGCATTTTCATTACACAATCCCATTACTAATCTCATCTTGTGTGTTAACATACAAAGTCAAAACTTTTGGAGCAGAGTAAACATTTCAGAGAATTATATTCCAAGTTTCAAAGCTAATGTAATGAGTTCCTAGGAACATACTTGCGTTAGAACTAATCAGTATCGAATTAATGGCTTACCTTCTTTTGGTTACCAGTTCCAACACCACCATCACACTTCTCTGCCTCAGTCTTAAGATCAACCTTCAAATCCTCAACAACACTCTTGCTCTCAAGATCCCAAATCCTAATACTATTCTCTGTCGCAGCACACAACCAGTATCTGTTAGGACTGAAGCAAAGAGAGTGAATAATCGAGCCAGCCTCAAGCGAATACAATTTCTTTCCTTCAGCCAAATCCCAAAGCAAAGAGAGTGAATAATCGAGCCAGCCTCAAGCGAATACAATTTCTTTCCTTCAGCCAAATCCCACAACAAGATAACACCATCTTTCCCACCACTAGTGCATAATGAACCATCAGGCGAGACAGCCACAGTGTTGAGATAACCCGTGTGTCCAACAAGAGAGTTCTTCAGCTTACAGTTCTGTAAATTCCAAACCTTCACAGTCTTATCCCAAGAAGCAGAAATAATAGTAGGCACAAGCGTATTAGGACTAAACCTAACACAACTTATCCAATCCTTATGACCATCAGCTTCAGAGATAGTGTACTTACATTCACCAAGTGTATTCCACAGCTTAATCGTACGGTCACGAGACGCAGATACAATCTGACGGTTATCAACAGAGAACGCTACAGAGAGTACATCTTTCGTATGTCCCACGAATCTCCGAGTGGAGACACCAGTAGCGAGATCCCATAGACGTAGCTCACCATCCCAGCTTCCAGAAAGTGCAAATTGACCATCAGATGAGAGAACAACATCTTCCACGAAATGAGAATGACCTGTGAGCCTACGTTGAGCAAAACCGTAAGAATTCTCGTCCTTGGTGAGTTTCCAGACGATGATGGATTTGTCACGCGACGCTGTGACGATGAAATCGGAATTATCGATCGGTGTAGCAATGGCGGTGACCATATCGGTGTGGGCGCGCATAGTTCCCTTCAATACGAGTCCCTCAGCCATAGTTAGATATCTTGGAGATTTCCTCTTCTTACCACGAAAATGGCGAATTAGTGCGAGAGGTTTGAAGATTGAGTGATATTTATACCTTAAGGTCTAAGAAGGAAGAAATTAGGGTTTTGTCTTGTAGTTTCCGAAAGGAGACTTCTTATTTGGGCCTCAGATCCTTTTCGGGCCCTAAATGGGACTATTCTTATGTATTTTGTGTTACAAACAAGCCCACGTGGATTTGCGTGATATTAAAAGATTCGTTTTGACTTTGAGTTTGTCTGTTAATGTTAACACGTATGAGAATTCGACAGTCTTCTATTTTTGACTTTTGAGTATTGTTGTCTCTAACTTAACACGTGTGAATGTGAATGGCAACTTTTCGCTGTCACTTCCATTGTCTCTTGCCTCAGCCAGAATCTTTAGGACGTCGATCTATCTTTACTTTTCTGATCACGGAACAACCGTATAATTGCGAGGATCTCTGCGGCGGAGTAGAAATGTGGAAGGAGGAATCTTTGGATTTAGTGCTTGTGCCGAGTGGTCTCGCTGTGATGGTTGCTTACCATGTCTGGCTTGTCTACGCTATACATCATCGTCCGAAGCTCACTGTTATCTCTCTCAACGCTGAATCTCGACGACAATGGGTTTTCTCTATGATGACTGTATGTTTATCTCTTCTCCCTTCTATTAATGTTCCTCTTTTGGTGTCATTCTAGGTTTTTTTTTGGTATTTCTGAATTCTGATTCTGAATTTTTGAAATTTTGGTTTGAAAAGTGAATTTTATATCAATGAAGCTGCTTTGTTCATGATTTTAGGGATTTTATATTGAGATCCTGACGGATCTCTTATAGAATTAGGGGAAAAGGGGAAAGCTTTTTGTTCCCAAATCATTGATTCTTCTTCGTATTTCTCTCTCTCTTTGGATGTCTCCTCGTTCATGATTCTGAGCTGTTCAAGGTCAATTAGAAAACTTGTAAAACCCAAAAATTTGGATCTTTCTAACTATAGCAAATTGAGCAGGATTTATGAGTAAGGATGATGAGATTAGGAGAGTAAAGTGTTTCAGCTGTTAAGTGATGTTAGATGTGGATCCCTATAAGTATAATTAGTGTTGAAGTAGATGGTGGTTTATCTTCCCTAGAAGCTTGATATTTCTCAGGAAATCTTGCTTTTTCTTGTTCGTGGAGGATATGTTTTCATCGTATCAAAGATCCTCATAGTTCATCTCTACTCATATTTCATCTTGAATCTTGAACCTAGTTAATGGCTTTCATTAGATAGGAACAGAGCTATAGTCATGACAAGCATAAGATCACAGTCATGTTACGTGTCTGTCCATTAAGATTCCAACATTGCTGGTCTTCGCTTTCATTATTGTTTCTTTGCAGTTAGATGACATAAGTTTTTATATTTGTTGTTTGCAGGAACCTCTGAAAAACGGTACCTTGGCAGTTCAAACAATCCGTAACAACATAATGGCATCAACCCTTTTAGCCACAACAGCAATCACTCTATGTTCCATCATAGGCGTCTTTGTAAGCAACTCATCAGCTTCAAAATCTACAGCAACAAGTCTCATATACGGAAACAAAAGCCCTCTCTTAGCATCAGTCAAGAACTTCGCAATCCTGATCTGTTTCCTCATGGCCTTTCTTTGCAACATCCAGTCAATCAGGTACTACGCTCACGTAAGTTTCCTAGTCACAGTACCTGTCTCTAGAGGTAAAAGAGAACACTGCGAATACGTCTCTAGAAACCTGAACCGAGCTAGCTACTTCTGGTCTCTCGGATTGCGAGCATTCTACTTCTCCTTCCCACTCTTCTTATGGACCTTCGGGCCTATTCCGATGTTTGTTTGCTGTTGTATGATGTCCTCCATTCTATATTTCTTGGACACGACTACTAGTTTCACCAGGCATCTCCATAGCGAGTCTTTCAAAGAACATGCTGATTCTTTGGAAGGTGAAATCGAATCAGCGGTTCATCATGCTCTGTAGAGTCTTCTCTGATTTTTGTTGTACGTTTGTGTTGGTTGAGAGTATCAAGAGTTAATTATATTAACGTAGTGTTTATGCAGATGTGATGGAACAACTTTGGTGCGATTGTATGTTATGTAGCGATTTTACGTTTGCGTTTTCATATTGCAAATGATTATGTAACATTATATAATAATAAAACGTAAACAAGACATCGAGATCTTAGTACTCAAACGTCAATCATGTAACAATAGAGCTAAAGTATTTATTTTGTGTACGGATACAAACAATCTTATTACTCCATAACAATAGAGGTAACAATAGAGCTAAAGTATTTATTTTGTGTACGGATACAAACAATCTTATTACTCCATACATAGAGGCAGATCTAGAATCAGACATTCTAAGCTGTAACCTCTTGCATTGAAGAAGAGGCTGAGAAAGAGTCATTGTAAGCTCTACGTTGTTATGTGCGTGCAATGGCGCATGGCTAATGCAAAAAGTTACATATCTCAGAATTATTGTTGCAGAACTTTTCTTAGAAGACTTGGTCAACAACACCATGCTTGACACCTTCATTCATTGTTCTTCTTGAAACTCCTGCCAGACAAATTAAAGGAAGTATAAGAACACTTCACAATGCAATGTACTAATAATGATTGAAACTATAAAATTAAAATTTCAAAATAAATTGCATTAGACTATTATGTATTGGGCAAATGCTATATATATTACAGCATAGATCAATACATAATAACACTAGATGACAAATCAAATTACCCACACAAAAATAATCCTTACCTGCTCTGAAGTAATGGCAAGAATAGAATGAAAACTAATGTAATGTACACTAAAAATTAGGTCACTTAAGGATATGTGAATGTAAATATAATACATAGATGTGAATGTGTGTGTATGAATGTGTACATTTAGGTAAGAGAGAAGAAGAAATAAAGGTGGTGACAGAAGTATAGAGAGCACAAAGGATTAGACATGCAGGCTCTTTCTCTTCCTCTCCTTCCGGTCTTTCTTGAATTTCCACATGATGAGATACATGTAATGGACTTGCATGTCATCCTTAGTGCTCTCTATCTTCTGTCAACAACCAACATCACTCTCAAACCTATATGTGAAGATGTAACATATCATATGTATGTATATTTATCTAAATTTTTTGAATATATGTAAGCATATATATAATAATGATCACTCAGGGAGAGTATGAAGTGACAAAAGGATAGTGAAGAGTAATGTGAATATATATAGGAGTAACTTGAGAGTGCTCCTCTCCACATAATGCACCTAAAACGTTGACTCTTTCTACATCTACATACGTTCCCCTCCACACAAAACCCTACCCACCATAAATTCTTTCATTTGAAAATATGAAATTATATGATAAATTTAAGAAACAATTACACCATATGGCCTTAATCTTTTTTAATTTTCAAAAAAAGAAACAATTACACCATATGGCCTTAATCTTTTTTAATTTTCAAAAATTTAATCATGTATGAATAAAAAATGCAGTCATGTTGAATCCATATAATTCTTGGCTAATTCATGATATATTCGGCATTGTGTAGATAGGTCCGAGATCTTCCGTATAAAGATGGAAAAATCTGGCTAGAAATACGATCCAATCAATGTGACGACATAAGAGATGTGGAGGAGATTTTATTTGACGATGTCAAAGTTTTTGATTGGAAATGGCTTGGCCAAAAACTCCTACTAAACCCACCAACCGTACGTCCCCATTGTGGGAGGTGTGGGTTAAGTTGGGTAATGGGAGTACAACACCATTTTTTAACTTCTCACATAAAATCTATAGGACAAAACATGAACCTTTCGTGTGTTTCAACCGACAAAACCCAGAATAGTAACTTTTGTAAATAGTTTTCATCACTAGAACTAGAATAAATAAATGACCACGCGCCTCTATTGTTGACCAAAACAGTGATCGTCTCTAACAGTCTTTCTTTCTCTTTTCTTATGTGATCACTAGACCTGGAGATTCGATTTAGTTCGGGGTTTTTGGGTTTAAGTTCTTTAAGTTTTTTTAATTCTTAATATAGATATTTAGATATTCACTAATTTAGTTTGGTTTTTGCGGCTCAGTATGTATACTATAAAAGTATAATCAATTAGTGATAAAAAAAAAAAATGATTCCATTCGATTCGATTTTTCGATTACTTATAACCATAATTACCATTTTAACCAAAATTATACCAAAATCATCTAGAGATAACACTAAAACTATTAAATTAAAGATATTTATGATTACAAAATAACTAAGTATAAACAAAAAATTCAAAAATATCTTATATAAGTACTTAATGTTGTAACCAAAATACCTAAAATTGCTATAAAATATTTTGAGTATTCATTTGTTTTTCGGTTCGGTTTTAGATTCAGTTCTCAAATTTCAAGACTTGTTCGGATATTTGAAAAAGTCGGTTAGGTTTCAATTCTTACTTTTTGGTTCGGTTCGAGCTTTCGGTTCTTGATGTTTTACCCAGCCCTAGTGATGATCCAACTATTTTTTTTTTTAAATAAAGGTTTTGGAAATTGATTTTTGCATACATGATAACATATCTAATATTTCTTTAATTATACATATGTTTATACTTATAACTTATTATAGATATATAAAAGGAAGGATTGGCGAATGTAAACTGAATTTGATCAAAGATTGAAAGGAGAAAGGGACAGATTACCAAAGTAGGGACTATGACATGATGAAGGGAACACAATATTTAGTGTTTGGTTATTCATGGACTTGTCCTTTTTCACTTGTAATTTGCTTTTTAATTTTGTTTATTCTTACTTCTTAGGGATTTAAAAATGTGAAAGTCCATGCATATCAAATCATGCACATGTCTTATGCAATCATGGAATTGAATAAACAGTAAGTGGGTGAAATTTTCGAGAGCTAATTTCAGTTTCCTTATTGGAGAATAGTGGGAAGAAGTCAAATAAAAACAACTTGTTTTAGAGGACTTTAAAAGAGTGATAGACAATAGAATTAAATAAGTGGGGAAGAGTACTATATACTGATGAGATAATCATTTAATTGTATAATTGAAATTGAGAATTTAGTGGCACATGCATGTAGTGATAAGAGATGAGTACCAGACTCTTCCTTTAAAGATGAAACTTGTGTGTGCCCCATTACAGTGTTAGAGAGTGTAATGTAGACCATGGAATTTTGAAATTCAGATTTGGTGTACCTTTGAAAATTCTTATCATTATGACTCTAGAGTCTTCGTATCTCTGAATATTGATTTTGTCTTCATTGTTAGGATAATATTAAAGACTATGTACGAGAGGTATATCACCATGATTTCACAATCTTTGCATTACTACCATCTAAATATGGCATGACAGATACATTAAAATTAGTACATAAATTTTTCTCAAAATTATAATATGGATTTGATCCGCGTTCTTTAACATTTCGATGAAAAACAAAATGTCCTGTGGGAATATTTTATTTTAAAAAAATCTCAAAATTTCACGTCATATCTACGTGGTATATGACTAAGCATCAAATTGACACAGATGTTGAAATTTACCAATTGTATATATTTCAGGTAGTAATTTGAATTTTTAAATAGTTGGGTTGAAATTGGTTTGATACGAAAGTACATATATAAAACTTGAAAAAGTTCTTGTTGCTTTTGACATATATACCATAAGCTAACATCTTCTCTACCATAAATATAGCCATATTGGGCTTGAAGCCATAAATATATTCTCTTGGGTTTTTAGTGATTACTAGTTGTGGACGCCCAAAGCTAAATCTTCAATAAGTCATAATTACGATGGTTTGAATCGATAATACGTGAGAAAACCGAAACACAAAATAACTGTTTTTTTCAAAAGAAAAATAAATAAATAATATCAGTAATTTTGCGATTAGCAAATCTTTTCTCATCCCACCCCAGATTCATCACATTCACCGTTTCAAAAGGAAATTTAAGGATTCGTTTAGATAATTGCAATTGTAAGAGTAACATCATAGATTAATTAGGGCTTGTTTAATCGTCGATCTGCGATCTATTGATTTCACGTTTCTCCCAGAAGGTATCATTTTCATTCCACAATCTCACATAAGTTTGTATGATGAATATTGTTTTTGTGGTATTGTTTATAGTATTCTCGATTAATCCCAAAAATGATGTTTTCTGGGAGAAATCGTTGCGTTTGGTTTATGAACCCTAGTTTATACTTTATCTGGAGGAATTTTGCATTTCAAATTTCAAGTTTGACTCTGAAAAATATAAATTTTGTAAATAAATGTTTCAATGAAACTGTAATTTCAGGATAATTTAATGAATCTGAAAGATGGCTAAGATAATGCTTGGAACTCATTCGGTGAGGAGCCATGGAAGGAAGGTGGCTCGAGAACATCTTTGTGACTGGCTCATTCTCGTAGTTCTCGGTCTCATTGACATTGTACTCAACGTTATCGAACCTTTTCACCGCTACATCGGACCAGACATGTTAACTGATCTCACTTTTCCGTTTTATAAAGACACCATCCCTATGTGGGCTGTTCCGGTTAGTAAACTTCTTTACCAAGAAACTTATACCTTCATTTGTATCACAAGTAACCATAGCAATTCTCCCTTATTGATGATTTAATGTTTGTTGTATGTGTGTGTAGATTATTTGTATATTGGTTCCTATAAGCATCTTCACAGTGTACTATTACTTTCGAAAAGATGTCTACGATCTTCATCACGCCATTCTCGGTAAGTTATTTTCCAATCCAATCTATCCTGTTAGGAGAACTGAAGATGGATTTGGTCCATTAAAAAGTATCTTCGCAATCTTCTAAATTCTTCTTTATTTTGGTAATCATTGGTAATCATAGAGAATCATCTTCACCGTCCATCTGCATACATCTTCGAGTTTCCTAACATGTACTATCTTTTTCATTACTTGATTTCGAACCAAAATTCATACCATTGCGTATATAAATAGGTATTGGATTCGCATGTCTTGTGACTGGAGTCACCACTGATTCCATCAAAGACGCGGTCGGTAGACCACGACCGAACTTCTTTTACCGATGTTTCCCCAATGGTAAAGCGGTACGTAACGATTAATTTCCGGGCTTAAGTTAATTAGTTTATATCATTAGGGAACTGTTTCTTATTATGTACAATTCTGGAAAAAAAAAAAAAAAAAAAAAAAAAAAAAAAAAAAAAAAAAAAAAAAACAGAAATTTCACCCGGAGACTAATGATGTTGTGTGTCATGGAGTTAAAAAGATAATAAAAGAAGGTTACAAAAGCTTCCCAAGTGGTCACACTTCATGTAAGTTCTTATTATATACAGAGACCAGTAAACATACGAATTCTTGATTACGGTAATATATATACATGTGCAGGGTCATTCGCAGGTTTAACATTTTTGGCATGGTACTTATCGGGTAAAATAAAAGTATTTGACAGAAGAGGAGCAGGGTCATTCGCAGGTTTAACATTTTTGGCATGGTACTTATCGGGTAAAATAAAAGTATTTGACAGAAGAGGACACGTAGCAAAGCTATGCATAGTACTCTTACCAATACTCATAGCAACTCTCATCGGAATATCACGTGTAGACGATTATTGGCATCATTGGACAGACGTTTTCGCCGGAGCTATCATCGGAATCTCAGTCTCTTCTTTCTCGTACCTCCACTTTTTTCCTTACCCATACGACGACAACGGTATTAAACAAAGACAAAACCATATCATTATGTTATTGATTAGTAATTAATTAATGTGTTTAATATAATTTAACAGGATGGGCACCACATGCGTATTTTAGAATGTTGGCGGAGAAGAGTAGTGGTCAAGGAGGAGGGACGATGATGAGTCGAAGTAGTTCTCGAGGGATATTGGATAATGACGTTGAGCTTGGTGCCTCTACTTCATCGGCTCATGATCGTCACCGTGAAAGTACTGATTCTGAATATTGAATTTTCCTATGTAATGTTAATTATCTTTGTAATTTTTATTTGTATGACTGATTTCACTTTTAGCTAAAAAACACAAATTATTAATGTAATAATATAACATTTTTGTGTGTATATGTCATGGTATGCTATGTTGATGCTTCTTGGATAACAACAATCACAACTCCAGTTGGAATTAGGCTGGATCTTTTACTAGAACTCCTCAGAAATCATCCACGCATTTGGTCCATCCCATCCCACACAATCCTTCAAAGACGCAGAATCCATATCATTGTCAGAAACCATCACAAGAACTGCAGCTTTAAACTACACAAATATACTCTTCTGCTCTGAAGCTGAGAGGTTATTAATGCTATAAAGACAGTACTCCGATCAAATGACAAAGTGGAAACCCTTCTCCAAGGAACTAACATACCACTTCTTGAGGATATTTGCACCACAACACAATCACCTCAGCAACAAGGATAGACTTTGAATATGTACCAAGAAAGCTCAACCAGCGAGCAAATACATTAGCTAAGGAAGGAAGATTTAAGGAATATTCCATTATATCCGGGACAATATGTAAGGAA
>CM071716.1:7415304-7425904 GCA_036630335.1 Physaria fendleri | reverse complement strand
CAAGAACAGCTAAGACAACAAGATTGCCATTTTCTGCAATTTAAAAAGGTAATAAAGTGAAGAATGAATAAATGTTATATGGTTTCTTAGTATTTAAATTAATATTTAAATCGAAAGTAGTTAGTATTCTTGAAGTGTTAGATTCGCCGCGTGGCCTCTTCTTATTCTTCCATATTAAGTCTCGATCCACTCTCGTGTTTTATTATCTTTATTATTATACAATCCACTCTCGTGTTTTATTATCTTTATTATTATACATTCATTAAGAAGATCCTTATTAATCCATAGATAATCTTTAAACTAATTAATCTCATGCATAGATAATAAACATAGGATATAAAAGTCTTAACACATCTATATTTGTTTGTAAAGTATATATTGCTGTAAATAATAAACGATCAAAGAAATGTAATTATGAATTAATTCATTTTTTGTTGGTTTTTTTCAGGGTCGTTCCGAGCAGATTCAAGGCCCTGTGCTAACCCGAAAAATAAGATTTTAATTTTTAATAATCAACTTTTAAAACAGAAATTATAAAAATATTAAACCATTTAATCTTCACCAAAAACAAAAATGGATCCTTTAATCTTTAACGAAAACAAAAAATAGACAAAATGAGCTCTTTAATCTTTACCAGACACAAAAATGGGCCCTTTAATCTTTAACAAAAACAAAAAAAATAGACAAAATGAGCTCTTTAATCTTTACCAGACACAAAAATGTAAAATAGACAAAATGAGCTCTTTAATCTTTACCAGACACAAAAATGTGCCCTTTAATCTTTAACAAAAACAAAAAAAATAGACAAAATGAACTCTTTAATCTTCACTAGGCACAAAAATAGGCTCTTTTATCTTTAACAAAAACAAAAAAATGGACAAAATGGGCCCTTTAATCTTTAACAAAATAGACTAAAAGTTTTTGGACCCTGTGACGTATTCCATGTAGCACATGCTAAATACCGGCCCTGATTTTTTTTTCTCAAACCAAATACATTAGTCTGAATTTAATCAATTGTTTACATCCAAAAATGGTATCAATATATAAACATTTTAATTTATAAAGATGGCCAGCTAAAATTATTAACTTTATTCCCCAAATTATTGACAATAATAGAAAAATTTATAAAGATGGCCAGCTAAAATTATTAACTTTATTCCCCAAATTATTGACAATAATAGAAAGGAAATGTAAAAGATATATATACAAATAGAAGATTTAAAAAAAACTTTGCACTATTAGAAACACATGAACACATGGTAACCACTACTGCATAAAAAAGTTGAGACCATCAAAAACTATGCTTATTATTACATTTTCATCTAATTAAGCACAGCAAAAAAAATACTACGAGACATGACCTTATGCTAGAACACAAAACGATCAAAATCATTTACATGACGATCTAAAAAAGAAGATACTTAGTTCTTGTCCGATAATCCCACGAGGGTCAACAAGATGAAAAGATTCAGAATCCAGAGAATACTTAGTTCTTGTCCGATAATCCCACGAGGGTCAACAAGATGAAAAGATTCAGAATCCAGAGATCCAAAAACTCGTTTAAAACTAGCTCTTAAGTACATCATATGATCACTTTTATCTCTATTCATCTCTTCTCCATTAACAACTCCAGCTCCTTCAACCACCGGAGTAAGTACCTTCAACGCAGCTATCTCAGCTTTTGTAGGCTCTCGTTTAATCGCAAATCCAACTTTCCTACCATTACAATACATGTTCCATAAAGGTGTTGTAAGAAGTGAAGAAGAAGAAGAAGAAAAAGATTCTTTAGATTCTTTATTGTTTGATTCTAAAGCGATTCTTAGGACACCTCCACGCATTTCACGGGCTAATATATCTGTTGGTACGGTGAGTTCTAAGAGGAGAATGATTGGGTTTAGGGTTTTGGAGTTTGGCTAATATATCTGTTGGTACGGTGAGTTCTAAGAGGAGAATGATTGGGTTTAGGGTTTTGGAGTTTGGGGATTGGATACAGAAGTTTACTTTGCCACGTCGGAAACCGAATATGGTGCCGGTGAAAGTGGTGTTTGTGGAGAAAGAAGAGGTTCTTGGTTTGATTTGGCGGTGAGATGATTTTTCTTCTTGATCTATGGTTGTGGAGTAACAAGATGGGAGGAGAAGTTGGACAATGGTGTGAAGGAGACGCCATGAAGTAACTTGTTTATGGCAATCGACGGTTGTAGTGGTTGTGGTGAGGCGGCGACGGTGAGGGTTTGTGGTGAATGACATTTTTTTTTTTTTTTTGGTGATTGGAGTGGGATGATAAATTATTTGTGGCATGCATGTGTATATATAGAGAAATGGTTCATGATAATTGATATATACTTTTGTTGTTTTTATTTTTTGCTTTAAAATATTTATACAAAGTAAAAGCAATCTCAACTGATTTTAAATTATTAAAAATTATATTAATTTAATCTAATGTCGTTTTTTTTTTCGTTAACCAAATTAATGTCATGTTTATTTAAAATACATGATTTAAAAATATGAAGAAATTCGGGACTCAAATTGGATTTTTATACAAATTCACGATTTTCACTATATTTTTTTTTACATTTTTCTCCATCTAAAATACATATATAGGTTTAATTTATACAAAAAAAGAACAAACTAAAACATGATGATTAACTACTATTTATGTTAGGAGAATCAAAAATGTATTATAATAAACGTCGTTATGATAAGATAATAGAAATGTTATTGAAATGTTGCAATAAATATTCTAGGTATCGGAGATATCTCCGTAATCTTATAAATTATTTTTCTTTTTCCTGATTCAGTAATTTTCGATGAATCTTTAATATCTTCACCGTTTATTATGATACATCTCTGATTCTCCTAAAAATTTCAGATATGTATGTTGGTTTTTACTTAATGTATGACTCAAGTTTTCATACGATCAATCCCATGTGATAAATTCACACACCATATTCCATATTTTAAAAAATGAAATAAAATCATAAGGGCATAAAAGTAACCCGCACTCCTCAAATACTATATAGATATGTTTAATTTATACAAACTAAAACGTGATCGCTAGCTACTATTTCAGATATGTATGTTGGTTTTTAGTATGACTCAATTTTTCATACGATCAATCCCATGTGATCAATTCACACACCATATTCCGTAAAACATAATGTTATATTCCTTAAATCCCAATAATAATGATGATGATAATAATTATTATAATGAAGATGATGAAGATGTGATGATGGTGATTGGTCTGAATCATTTGGTGGCTAGAAAAGAATGACACAGTGGCTTACTTCCGTACAAACACAATGGACATATATGAGTCCAATCATTGAGAATTATTCGTTCGTAAGTATTACAAAATCCTAATTACTCATTGACAAAACATTCATACTTAATCAATGTAATTTATGTGTTTAATGATATATGAGTATGCTCGTGCACACTTTACAATAATACTGCTAATACTTTTAGAAACCAAATAACCACTAAGTTTGTATATATATATTCTTATGTTTAATTTTGTCAATGATAAATATATTTTGATTCATTTAAATCAATTTCAAAGAAGCCAAGTCTGAAATGGACAAACAAAACATCTAAACGAACGACAAAAATAAAAAAAACAGCCGTCCATTCGAGCATCGACAAAGATGAGATCAAATTGTTACCCATTTGTGGCCCATCATTGGCCCAATATATTACTTATGGTTCCCACTAAATTTGGACTATATAAGCACCACTACCATCATATCAAATCATAGAGTAAAATGGTAAGTTGTCCGGTTTGTGCTGGGAGATTCGACACGTTTTATAATTTTCAAATCAACTTTTGGAATCTTTAATTTGTGTAGTTTCGCCTTTTGTTTCAATAATCTAACTTTTGTTGGAACCTTTTGCATATTATTTATTTCTTCTTTTATTTTGGCCTAAACGATACAAGTTGTATAATATGTTGACGTTTTGTACTTTAAAATTTTTTGATAGCTTGGTTTTCTCTTCTCAGAAGCATTATACACTTTTATAATTTGGATTATTCACAGCCAGAGAAAAATGACAGTGCAATATATCAATATCCCATTTTTCAATCAGTGTAACAAAATTATTTTGAATATTCTTTTACATTTTCATTTTATAATTTTTTTTTTCATTTAAAATGACACCCTTAAATTATTAAGAACAACAAGAGCTGCAATTTACTCAATAAACAAGCCAAATTATAGACATGTACAATTTTAGTGATTGTGACTCCAATGTTGAAGTTGAAGAACTTCACAGACGAAGGGAATATGAAAAATTGGCCGGAGTTTTTTAAAGATTTTGTTTCATGGGAATGATTTTAATCCGTTTTGACAATCGTCTTCATCATTTTCTCATTAATAAGAACCGTCCGCCTACATCATTTCAATATTGGTAGCATAAGAGAAAGAAAAGAAACTGGATTAAGATTCATTGAGACATTTCATCGAACACCATAAACGCAAAATACGAAACAACACTGAAATACGAAACTAGATACACACGAAACTAGATGTTCAAATACAAATCTAAGTCCATCTTTAAGCCCTCTCGCCTCTGATCCTCCTCGCCAATTGAATATCCTTAGGCATGATAGTAACCCTCTTAGCATGAATCGCACAAAGATTAGTGTCTTCGAACAAACCAACAAGATAAGCTTCAGCTGCTTCTTGAAGAGCTGCGACGGCGCTACTCTGGAAACGCAGATCTGTTTTGAAATCTTGAGCGATTTCACGAACCAATCGCTGGAAAGGAAGCTTCCTAATCAGAAGCTCAGTACTCTTCTGGTACTTCCTGATTTCACGAAGCGCAACTGTTCCGGGACTCTCATTAAGCTCTCTCGCCTCTGATCCTCCTAGCTAACTGAATATCTTTAGGCATGATAGTGACTCTCTTAGCATGAATCGCGCAGAGATTAGTATCTTCAAACAAACCAACAAGATAAGCTTCAGCTGCTTCTTGGAGAGCTGCCACTGCGCTACTCTGGAAACGCAGATCTGTTTTGAAATCTTGTGCGATCTCACGAACCAATCGCTGGAATGGAAGCTTCCTAATCAGAAGCTCAGTACTCTTCTGATACTTTCTGATTTCTCGTAGCGCAACTGTTCCGGGACGGAATCTGTGTGGCTTCTTCACTCCTCCGGTTGCCGGCGCTGATTTTCTTGCCGCCTTTGTTGCTAGTTGCTTCCTTGGTGCTTTTCCTCCGGTGGATTTCCTTGCTGTTTGTTTGGTACGAGCCATTCTTGTATCAGGAAAAAAAGAATTTGAAACTTGAAACTAATATTCGAGAGTATGATGGGGAAGAAGATGATAATTGTTAAATGGATACTGGGTTGGGTTTTATAACGAATCGTATAAGAGCTGCATTTGTTTTGGTTCGTTGGATCTTAAATCTTATCAACGGTTGTGACTGATTGTGTTTAGTGATCCGTGTCATGACTAAGTCAACCAATCACATTAGTTATTTAATCGCTCGACTGATTGTGTTTAGTGATCCGTGTCATGACTAAGTCAACCAATCACATTAGTTATTTAATCGCTCTTTCTTTTTCTTCTTTCCCCACTTTTTTAGTTTTCAAATTTTAGCGTGTCTTTAAAAAATTTCGGCTATTTTGGAGCAACTGGCAATAAAGCCCAAATTTATTCTGGGTAAGGCCCGTTAAGAGCTTTGTATATTATGTGTCCAATAATATTTACTGGCAATAAAGCCCAAATTTATTCTGGGTAAGGCCCGTTAAGAGCTTTGTATATTATGTGTCCAATAATATTTGGGAAAAATGTGAAATATACATCAACTTTTCCGTTTCCCAATTTTAATACATGTATGATCGTCTCCTCTTAATTAATCTCGGACTTTTTTTTATCTAAATCCGATTTAATTTCCAATTTTAAAATTTGGAGCCATTAAAAATATGTCGTTAACTCAGTAAGTGATTGTTAATGGTATTGTTAATGCCATGTTACTATTTCCGTTAATCAAAATGCTGAAAACAGTGGCATTAACAGGGTCATTAACATCCATTTAGTGAATTAACGATATGTGTAAAATGGCTCGAATTTAAAAGTTAGGGATTAAATCGGATTTAGGTAAAAAATTCAGTAAAAAATTCAGAATTGATTAAAAGAACGCGATCATACGTATATTAAAATGGGAAAACGGAGAAATTTGTGTATTATTTGACATTTTTTTTAATAATATTTATAGAAATATGTATTCTTTGAAACAAATGTATTGGTGACTAGCCTTAATATAGTGCTTCCTAAACTCTCTTCCGGATGTGAGATGAGATATGCACATATTTAAGAGCATTATAGATCTTGTGATTGCACATGTTTATCTAATGGTTTCTTGTGATTGCACATGTTTATCTAATGGTTTTCATTTACCAAAAAAAAAAAACTAATTAATTTTCAAAGTTCTTTTGTGTATATCTTGAAAGATCTTCGTATCAATTAGACAGATTTATCATTTGAAGTGTTGGTTGTCAGCTTTCTCTAGTTTAGACCATTAATATATTAATTCAAATTCCTACATTTGCTTATGAAATAAAATCACAAGTTTGCTTATGAAATAAAATAAAGACACCGATAGAGGAATATATAGGCGATCTTGGAAAAAACTAGCTCGACCAAAGGAAGATGTTGGTTTAAATTTTCAACATTTGGAGGATTTCAATCTAGCTCTCTTAACTAAACAGTTCTACGCCTTTGGTAACAACCCCATAATGGTTCTATCTAGGGAAGTCTAATAGGGTTTTGTTAAAAGGGCCGGCCCAGCCCGCTCTCATTTTTAAGGGCCCTAAACCCTTTTAGTAATGTACAAAGTTAAAAGGGTTTTAAAGGATTTATTTGTTAAATTATAGAGTTTATAAGGGCCCAACCCTTTTTAGAATATTAACCTAAAAAAAAAAGTCATCTCTGTTTCTGTTTCTCTTGACGCAACGGCGACGGAGATTTGTACAAAAGAGGAGATGATTCTAATCATCTGAAATTCATGTCTTTGGTGATTTTTGCTTAAAAATTCGAAGTTTTAAGGTCAGTGGCTTTACATAAAATCTCAAAATATTCTCTGCTGCTTTCTTAAATTTCTTTTTCTTATGTTTTGTGAATGGGGTTTTGTTTGGTTTGGTCAGTTGCCTAAATCGAAGCTTTAAGGTCAGTTGCCTAAATCATATTATAGCCGTGTTGAGGAATGTTATTTGGTTATGTAATTTTTCATGTAACCAATCTTTTTCTCTTCGCCTGGGCCGTGTTGAGGAATGTTATTTGGTTATGTAATTTTTCATGTAACCAATCTTTTTCTCTTCGCCTGGTACATTATTTTGTTCCAGTTTTAATCGTATAACTTGTAAAAAATTTTTATGATTATCTCCCATAATGATTTTTGAATTCTCAAATATAAATTCTATATCAAACAGCAATTTATATATATTTAATTGAAAAGGGCTCTCAATTGGGACTGATTTGCCGAATTCTACATGTGGATATGTAAAAATGGCCATGTGGACATGTCGAAGTGGAAAAAATCAAGCTCTAGCCTCTAGTTAAGTTCCTTTTGAATTGCTCTGTATCGAGGTGCTTTGAGGTTTGGTGTTGGCTGTTGTTTGCACACGGCTTTCTTGCTACTACTAATCCCACGTTTGTTTATTAGACATTGTTTTTTTTGTTTGCTTGCTGAAAAGAAAAGTTGGAGCTACCACTAGTTCTTGTAAAAAAATCTGATTGGTTATTACTTCAAAGTAAGCTGACTAGTAACTGGATCATTCACTTTTGCATTATGGGTTTTAACGTTTTTTTTTATATTTTGTAGTATGGATTTAGAGTCACAAGAAAGAGATCATGTTTCGTTATGTCTTTATGGCTTAGGATTTTGGCTTTCAATTTGAAAGATTGAGACTTTTATTTACAAATCAGTTACAGCCACAGATTTGTTAGACTTTAGAAACCTTCTCTCGTTCCTCTTCGCTCTCTGTGTCATCTTCATCATAGCTTATGTCTTGCATCTCATCTTTGCCTTCTAGTTTTATAGGTTTGTACCACTTTGCACAAGCTACATACACCACAAAGTCAATGGTAGTCAACGCAGCCAAAAGGAAATAGAATCTGTCTAAGTGACCTTTGTTTAGGTTCCTTGGGATCCAACCAGGCATGTGATCTTCTGTAGATATCTTCACCACCATTGTCACCAACAAGCTACTAACAAAGTTCCCCATGGACATAGACATCATACAGAGAGCACTCCCAAAGCTCTTTAGTCCATCTGGTGTTTGAGCGTTGAAGAACTCTAGCTGACCCACGTACATGAACACTTCTGATGCTCCAATGAGTGAGTATTGTGGAGCTTGCCAGAAGATACTTAAGGAGCTTGAACCATCACATTGAGTACAACTCTTATCTGCATACTTAAGCCTGTAACATTCCACTATCCCGGCCGCAACCATAGCTATGATAGCAATCACAAGCCCTATTCCCATTCTATGAATCTCGGTGATACCTTTTGATCGTTCTTCTTGAATCTGTTGGCTATTGGCTCAAGAACTCTGCGGTATAGGAATATGAACAGAGCGACACCTAAGGATGTCGAAACTAGACATACTTGCAGGAGGGATATTGAAGTTTGAGATGGTTGTCTTCATTGCAGCGCCTTGCTCCACAAAGAGAGAAGCCATTTGTGTGAAGACTACTGAATAGATTATCGTACAGAGCCAAATTGGCATCAGCCTAACTATGCACTTGACTTCCTCGACTTGTGTCACCGGACAAAGCCTCCATGGATTCACCAAGTCTTGTTTCTTGTCATCAAGATCTCTCTGTGTAATGTAAGCTGCTTTGTCCAAGAACCTGCAGTTTCAAAACAGATATATTAGAAGTTAAAACACGCCCCCTTGAGCTGATGATTCTAACAAGCTTACTTGAATTCATGGGTATGCATTATCTTCCTCCCTGTATTGTCTGAAGCATTTTCCAATTGACTCTCTCCATCATACATCTCCTCTCTCCCTCCCACCTCCATAGATGATTTCTTCGTCGCAGCAACCAAAACTTGACAAAACCTCGGAAGAGGATTCCCTGTCGCCTTAAAATATCGGTATCTCGATGTTCCAACGAGGAAAAGAACCAAACCAGAGACAGCAGAGCCAGTGGAGACCCAAAACCCAAGTGCCCACATTCCTTCATCCTCAAAATATCCCAAGATGGTATTCGAAAAGAGTGATCCAAGGTTCAAAGCAAGGTAGAAGTAACTGAAAAACGCAATCTTTGAGTACCCTTCTTTAGGATGTTCTTCATCAAACTGATCAGCTCCAAGAGTTGCAATGTTTGGTTGGTAACCACCATATCCTAATGCAATCAAGTAGATTGAGAAATAGAACATTGTGATCTCAATCATGGAATGTGAACCACATGGTGTGTCTTCATCTCCACAACCTTTTGGTCTGATCAAGAACATGTATGATGATAGTGATAAAGATGAAAGTCCCTGCAATTTTCACTTCCATTACAAAGTGTTCTACTGCTAATCAAAGCTTAAAATTGTTAAGTTATACTTACGATGACAAAGATGACTTGGAAGATAGCACAAGTCTTGTAACGACCCCAGTAAGAATCACTGAGAAAAGCTCCGACCAATGAGAAGATATAAACAGTTCCTGTCCATTTACTAACGTTGTTTGCAGCATCTGCGTTGTTCTGTTGTAGAACACGAGTTAGGAAGAGGACCAAGTTCACTCCAACTCCAAAGAAACTTACGATGACAAAGATGACTTGGAAGATAGCACAAGTCTTGTAACGACCCCAGTAAGAATCACTGAGAAAAGCTCCGACCAATGAGAAGATATAAACAGTTCCTGTCCATTTACTAACGTTGTTTGCAGCATCTGCGTTGTTCTGTTGTAGAACACGAGTTAGGAAGAGGACCAAGTTCACTCCAACTCCAAAGAATGCTAGTGTGGCTAATCCTTGGTTCACTGTTAACCGGGAAATTAAGATTAGAAACTGGTTTAGTGATTGCGTTGTTCTGTTGTAGAACACGAGTTAGGAAGAGGACCAAGTTCACTCCAACTCCAAAGAATGCTAGTGTGGCTAATCCTTGGTTCACTGTTAACCGGGAAATTAAGATTAGAAACTGGTTTAGTGATTTGATTTGAAAGAAACCGGCATGTATGAATGAATAGAATGATTGTTAATAATTGAATGTATATGTTACGCGTTCGTCGAGATGATAGTAACATTTATTTAGTTGGATAGTAATTGTTATAATGACTACTTCATAATTAGTTCCACCTTCTAACGAAATCAAACTATTGAGCAAAATTGAATTCCACATGTGACATACAGATCGTTTTAACTATTTATAATCTTATGAAGAATTAAGGAAACTTTTACTTACGTGGATTCTACTAACTAAATCAAACCAAAAAGAAAATGCACTAAAATCTCTTAAACTGTATTATTGCATTTTTAATTTTAAAAATGCTATGTGAAGTATTCTAAATATATGATTGAGATTAATACAATTAGTAAGTAAGATAAGAATTATAATTTAAAAAAAAAAAAAAACCTGAAATTGAATTCGACTTTTGAAATACAA
>CM071716.1:7317256-7328813 GCA_036630335.1 Physaria fendleri | reverse complement strand
TACAACTCAGTCAATCTATGAATGTTAAAGAACTGGAAATCGTGCCTGCAAATTGGACAGAAATTAGCTTCTAGGGTAAAAACCATTAAGATAATGAAAAGGTAGTTCAACTATACAGGGTAGAGTGTTGAGGTACTCACAACTGAGGCATGCGTGGAATTCTAGGCTCTTTAGGTTTAGCTGGAGGACCTTGCCGCAATGTTTGCTTAAAGTATTCAGATTCAGAATAGCTGAAGATACGATTGATCAAAAACAAAATGAAATTTTCTTTAAGATAAGAGTTCATGAAAACAGGAAAAATAGGACTGTAGAATGTATAAGGTAAAACAAACACATACTTGCGCTTTCTCTCCCGCTTTGGTGGATCATTCCAATTGTCACTCACAAATTTCTTGAAATCAATACTTGCGCTTTCTCTCCCGCTTTGGTGGATCATTCCAATTGTCACTCACAAATTTCTTGAAATCAAGCTTGTTTTCTTCCTATTAAAAACATGAAAATTAGAAAATGTCATGTTTAGAAACGCGGAGTGTAACTCGGGTATAACATGAAAACATAAACTATGCAAAGAAGTAGAGAAGAGTTACCTTATTGTCATCAGCAAAGTCATAGATATCAGCACCTGCAACATATCAAACAACAGATTATCCGGACATTCCTATTTTTACACAATGGCAAAAAGGTTCATGACACCCTTACTGTCATCCATTTTAAACTGTATAGCATCTTCTGTGAATTTCTTCATCTTTGCATCAAGTTCAGCTGTTGCTTCCTCTCCTTTGGCAATGAT
Organism: Physaria fendleri; assembly: GCA_036630335.1. NCBI lineage: Eukaryota > Viridiplantae > Streptophyta > Magnoliopsida > Brassicales > Brassicaceae > Physaria > Physaria fendleri. Next base: position 7,328,023 of record CM071716.1, on the reverse strand, counting down.
TCTATCAATATCCTCGTCTGTGATTGTGCTATCTTTGGAACTGAAGACCATCTCAGCACCATACCTTACCATTTGAAGCAACTCATCTTTATTGACAGCTGTGTAAAGATAAATTCAAATCTGTCAGAGATGAACCAAAGCATTTTCCAATCGCATGATAAAAACTTACTTTTCTGTTCTGCCAATCGCCCTTGTTGAATTACAAGGGCATCAAGCGCCAATTTCTTGTAAGCTCTCTCAATCACTTTTTCTTCAATAGCAGACTATAGACAACAAACATATTAACTTAAACTCTCTTAGGCTGTTCTTACTTGACAGATACAGAGAGAATATCAACCTCAGTGCAGAATCGGAACACTTGAACTTCTTTCTTTTGACCAATCCTATGGGCACGATCCTGAGCTTGCAAGTCAACTTGCGGGTTCCTGCCAAAATCAGCCAAACTCGTCAAAAGTGGAGAGAATACCCATAAACCACAGTAGAGGTGATAAGAGACTTACCAGTCACTATCATAAAGGATCACAACATCTGCGGTAGCAAGATTGATACCAAGCCCTCCAGCTCTAGTCGATAGCAGGAAAACAAATTTCTCACTCCCTGGCTTATTGTAGGCTTCTATGGAGGCATCTCGTTCATCACCACCAGTATTTCCATCAATACGGCAATAGAGATAACCGCGATACATTAAATAATCCTCAAGAATATCCAAAAGTCTTGTCATCTGAGATAACATGAGATCGCACGCTCAGACTACAAATAGAAAATGGAAACAAAGAAGGTGACCCGTAGAAAACTATTATCTCGAGCTTTTCTGTATCAACATTTACCTGAGAAAATATTAGAACCCTCGAATCACGTTCCTTCAATTTAGGAAGCAATTTATCTAACAAAATCATCTTACCTACAAATAACAATATAAAAATGCTTCAGAAAAACATTTTCATCTGATTCCAAAGCGTTTAGTTTTTATGCTAGTCTTACCAGCATTTGTTATAAGGTGATCTCCTGTGGTATAAGGCGGGCCAGGCTCTGCACCCTGGAAGAGATAAGGGTGATTGCAGCATTTGCGAAGCTGCATTGCAATGTTCAGCAAACGTTTACGTTCTCCACCAGCATTAAGTGCTTCAAGGTCCTTCTGCAATAAACTCCTGTAATATTGCTTTTGCATCTGAGACATGCCAACTTTAAGTATCGTCTCCTTCTTCGGTGGCAAGCCTTTCTCAACATCTGACTTCAGTCTTCGAAGAAGAAATGGTCGAAGAACCTAGAAAGATACAAGACAGTGACTAGCCTAACAACTAAAACGAATTAAACTTCATATAACCAACAAGTACATGCATACCTTGTGAAGTTGTTGAACTACTTCTTGCTGATCATTCTCACCAGAAATTTGAAACCATTCATCAAAAGTCTCTGCTGAACTAAAAATCTCAGGCAGAAGAAAATTAAGAAGAGCCCACAATTCATGGAGATTATTCTGCATATATGAAGAACCATGAATAGAGTCAGCTCTACAACATTATCAATAACCGAGAGACTAAGAAAGCAATAAAAAAATGATCCAGGAATGGAAAATAGAATTAAGAGCGCAAACAGGCTTAAACGAAGAAGGTACATTTAAAAATCTATTTAACAAAAAGGCTTTAATGTCACATGTGCAAGAATAAGATAGAGCAAACACCTGAAGGGGGGTTCCCGTGATAAGAAGGCGATAGTTGGTGCTAAAAAGTCGCATGGTTTTGGAAAGAAGGGAATTCTCGTTCTTGATTCTATGCGCTTCATCAATGATGATATAACGCCAGCTAAAACGACGAAGAGCTGTCTTCTCTTTGATTGCCATCTCAAAGCTTGTGACGCAAATATCAAATTTCCCAGCAACTAGCAGGTTGTCTCGAATATGTCTCTGCATTATTTAGCAGACATCTCAGAATCTTGAGATAAACATTTGCATCAAACTTTCAAATGGTAGAGAGCTCCTGACTTACCCTTTCCTCAGGATTACCAAGGAATTTTACAGCACGGAGGACAGGACAAAACCGGCGAATTTCGTTCATCCAATTACCAAGGGTTGATTTTGGGGCAACCACCATATGAGGACCATTAATTCCCCTGTATTCATGAAGGTATGCGTATGCAGCAATCCCAAGATGAAAGAGCAAATTACAGGTACTTACAAGAAGGTTGTGTGAGCAACCGTGTGTTTCCAGATCCAGTTAAGCCATCCTCTTCTTCCTTTAGATACTCTTCATCTTCCTCCTCTTCAGTTATTTTGGAAGCATGACGACCTCTGAAGGCAAGAGTAAAACTCACAACATTTAATTTGAGAATAGAAACAATGAATAAAGCGAAATTTTGGAATGATACTGCATCCAACATACCTTCCTTTAGCCTTCTTCAGAGAAGAAGATGCATCACCTTTAGCAAAGTGTGCAAATAACTCAGTTTGTTTCAGAAGATACTTCAGTCTCCCTTTTCCCTTATTGTTCTAAATACAATTCATAATTCAAACTTGTCAATACCTAATATACTACAAGAAGAAAACTGAAAGAGTTACTTAAAGTCGTACCATATCCGCCTCAATCGAAGCATTTTGCGAGTCCAACATCTCTTGAATCTTCTGCTTCTTCAACTTCTGCATCTCTTTAAGTCTGGCTTTCTCGCGTTTGCTGATTTCAGCTTTTTCTTCATCCTCTTCGTCCTGCATAAACCATATTAACAAAATGAAGGACATGCACGGAAATCAAAATGAACTTCCACTCAGTAAACATTCTCCAATCCAAGCCATAAATCACAGACATAGAAACGAAATCGGCGTCCAAATACCTCGTCATCATCTTCTACAAGAGCATCCTTTCCGTCAGAGGCGGTGGCAAGTTCGTCATCATCGGAGCCAGAAGAACGAGCAACTGCCTCGAGCTCTTCCTCATCTTCTTCATCATCCTTGACTCGTTCTTCTTCCTCCTCTGAAGAAAAAGCCTCATCAGAATTCGAAATTCTAGCCATGGAAGCTACGAATTCGGTTTCGCCTTGAGATCTCGAGGGTTCGTTTGTGAGAAAGCAAAATAAACAAAAAGTGATATTGCAAACCCCGAAAAGACACAAGCTTGATTATAGCGATTACTGAGCAAAATAAACAAAAAGTGATATTGCAAACCCCGAAAAGACACAAGCTTGATTATAGCGATTACTGTAGCAAGGGAAAATAGTCCCGCTTTGGACTTCGTTTTGTTCATAAATGGGCCTAATCCACAAAGTCCGAATTCTATGTCTGATTTCTCTAAGTAGTCTTCGCCAATACGGATTTTACGGTGGTCGGATATTCCCATTTTTCATATTTGTGCCGTTTACCCGATATAACTTGGATCGGGTCGATTCGGTTTTGCATAATATATTACAGTGTCCGATTACACGAAAACACTGAATCGTATTATCTTCCATCTGCAAATACTGTCAAATGGTTATAAATTAGCCTATACATATAGGATTTTCAATTCTACCAACATAATCATGAAATACTAGTGTAAATCAAAGTAGATATGTAAGCAATTTTAAGAAAAAAGCTAAGGTTAAAGTTCATAAATTTTTCGATATAAATTAGGATAACAATCGGGTTAGAAAAATTTAGGGGGTTTCAATTCTAACAACATAACCATGAAATACTAGTATAAATCAATGTAATTATGTAAGAATTTCAGAAAATGAAACGAGTTTAGGATTATGATATTTTCGATGAATCCAATTTTAGTTTTAGCCACAAAAATTACATACGAAGATATAATCTAAAATGATAAGAGAAGAACAAGGTTAGATACACTTACAGGTGGAAAAAGCTGCTATCAGAGAGTCGCCGATCGTCAGAAAATCTCCTTCAAATCGCTTCAGATGATTCAATCCATTTGAAGTTGTTTCTAAATCAGATGATGATGTGTCACCATCACCTTTGATCACGTCATGGGTTAGTGATGATGATGAATTTCTTACACCACCAGATTCTACAGATTTGGCTCGTGATACTCCTACACCACCAATAGTTGATTCACTTCAGCCTGTAGTTGAAACAACTTCTTCTTCATCAAATACAAATTATTCTTTGCCTTTTGATCCACCAGCTTCAACACCGGCACAACTCCCTGTTCCTGTTCTCGAACCTGTCATACCTCCTCAAGATAGGGAGGGTCCTCTGCCAGCCCCTGAACCTCGCCGTAGTCAACGGTCGCGTGCTACACCCACTTATCTCTCGGATTATGTGGCTCATACTGTCTCTTCTTCTGGTTCAATAGCCTCTCAGGTTTCATATCTGAGTGATTAATTTGTGGACTATTGAAGGTTTTCTCAGGCTCATCGTCACTTCCTTCATGCTATTACAATTCTTATTGAGCCTCGATTTTATCATGAGGTTGTTGTTGACTCTAACTGGCGTGATGCGATCCGATCAGAAATTGAGGCACTTGAAGAACAAGGCACATGGACCATTGAAGAATTGCATGCTAATAAAAGACTCATGGAAGTCAATGGCTTTTTAAACTCAAGTATAAGGCTGATGGTTCTCTTGCTCGACATAAGGGTCGTCTCGTCGCGCAAGGTAATCACCAGCAAGAGGGATTGATTTTCAAGAAACTTTTGCACCAGTAGCTAAGATGACAACGGTGCGTACTTTTCTTCAAATTGATGTGTCTCGCTATTGGGAGGTCTATTAGATGGATCTGCATAATGCTTTTCTTCATGGCGATCTTAATGAAGAAGTCTATATGCGCTTACCTCCTGGTTTTTACGGTTCATCTCCTAATCAGGTTTACCGCCTTCGTAAGTCTCTTTATGGTCTTCGACAAGCTCCGCGATGTTGGTTTGAGAAACTTCATCAAGCTTTGATTAATTATGGTTTCTCTCAATCTATACCTGATTATTCTTTGTTTGTTGGTTTGAGAAACTTCATCAAGCTTTGATTAATTATGGTTTCTCTCAATCTATACCTGATTATTCTTTGTTCAATTATCGGCATAATGGAAATTTTTTGCATGTTCTGGTTTATATTGACGACTTGATTATCATGGGTAGTACGACAACTCTTATCGGTCAGTTCAAGGAATTTTTAAGCTCATGTTTTCACACGAAAGAATTGGGTATTCACAAGTTTTTTCTTTTTATTGAAGTTGCGCGTAGTCCACAAGGAATTTATCTATGTCAACGGAAGTACACGACGGTTATTCTTTCTGCAGCTGGTTTATTAGCTGCTAAACCTTTCTTCACGCCACTGAAACAAAATCACAGGCTCGGTTTAGCTGCTGGTCCACCTCTCAAGGATCCTTTAATTTATCGGCGTTTGATTGGTCGCCTCATCTACCTTGGTAACACTCGACCAGACATCGCGTATTCTGTTCATGTTCTTGCTCAATTTATGCAAGCTCCTTTGCAAGAACATTGGGATGCAGCCTTACGTTTGGTGCGATATCTCAAGTCTAGCCCTGACCAAGGTATTTTACTTAAAGCGCATACTCTTTGAACGCTGCAGGCTTGGTGTGACTCTGATTGGGTAGGTTGTCCTACTACACGTCGTTATCATTTCGGTTGGCTTATTCACTTAGGTTCATCATCTATATCTTGCAAATCGCAGAAACAACAGGTTGTCTCTCGCTCTTCGGCTGAATATAGGTCCTTGGCTTTGGCAACAAGCGAGATTGTTTGGCTTCAAGCATTGCTTCAATCTTTTGGCATACCTATGTCGAGTTCAATACCTCTTTACTGCGACAACACTGCAACCATACACCTTGCTGCAAATCATGTGTTCCATGAACGTACAAAATACATTGAAGTTGATTGTTATTTTGTCCGTGACGAGGTTCAGAAAGGCACTATTCATCCTCTTTCCATCCCTTCCAAAGACCAGTTGACTGATATATTTACAAAGGCTTTGGACAAACGTGACTTTCATGATCTCTTAACCAAGTTTGGAATTCATGATCTTCACTCTCCAGCTTGAGGGAAGGTGTTAACCAAAAGTTACTCCTTTCACATATTGTTGTTTCCTTATTCATTGTTTAGGTAATATTCTCTCATTGATTTGTATATTTTCCATTATGTCTCTAGATCCTGATCCTTTAACTATTGTATATAGGAGAGAGCTTTGTAACGTTGTAGAACAATACAGAAAACTTATTCAAACCTAATTTTCTACAAAAGATTCTAAGCTATATTCTATAGGAGAAAAGGCAAAAGATGTGGACCAAATAATAATAATAATAAAGCAGCTCTAAGAGTAATAATACAGAAGTTAATCATTTCCGTTGGGTCAGATAAATAATTTTCTTGACTATAAAGCCTAATAATATAAAGAGGTTTCGATCATTGCCAGTTTTGTGTATTTCACCTTTTGAAAGTTTAATAAAATCTTATAGATAACAAAAAAGAATGTGTACAATTAATTTGAAAACGAGAAATAGCGAAGTATTTGTCTCCGTCCTTGAATCTTGGCTTATTGTCGACCCACACATACCAAATATTTTCTTCACCACATGAATGTAACGTCCTTGAATCTTGGCTTATTGTCGACCCACACATACCAAATATTTTCTTCACCACATGAATGTAATCGATTTTAGATCATATGAGACAAAGTTTCTTAGATTTTTTGGCTTAATATGTGAAGCATTCTTTTTCTTTTTTCTTTTTTGTATTTTAAAAAGGATCAATTAGAATCAGTTGAGACTTGAAAATATTAAAAACATAACTTTGTAGTACCAATCTATTTATGAATTAAATGTGGTTAAAATTTGGTTTGGTGTATTTTCAGCAGCAAACCGAAATTGTCCTTTTCTTTTTCCTTATTTTTTTTTCTTGCTCTCGCATTAACTTGTTACAACATTTATACAAAAAATCACTCTTGTGAGTTGTGAGCCATGAGCTATCAAAAGAAGAAAGAGAGAGAAAAATGAAAATGAAAACATCAACGCACAAGTTCACAAAAGAGATGATAGAGTCTATCAAAGAAAAGCTCCCAAGGCTCTCTTTCCTCCTCCGACAATGCTATGGCGGTTGCGGCGACCGAACCCACTTACTCCCTTGCTCCGTCACCACAACTTCCACCCTCTTCTTGAACCTCTCCGACCGTCCAGTAGAACTCCAGATCCGTGTCGGTTCAATCCTAAAACGGGTTCACACTCTCAAACCCGGGCGTTCTAAGAGGCTTAGACACAGTAACATCCACAGAGCTTACGTGGATGACCAAGAAGGATGTAGATGGTTGTACTACGATGACACTTGTCAACCGTACGTTTGGGTGCACGAGAGTGGTACGGACTTGTCCAAAATGGTGAAGCAACAGTACGTGAGTCTTGAGGATCTTAGGGATTACTCTGAGATTAGGGTTCTTAAGGATTTCCAGAGAGGTTGTGTCTATGTTGAGAAGAAAGATAGAGCCTCTGCTCTATGTTGATTCTCTTTCTTTCTCTCTTTTTGTTTTTGCTTCTCATTATTGGTTAGTTCATCTAAATCATTTTCAGTTCTAATATATATATATATATACGTTTTTATGTGAAACATGATGCATAAGTTTCATTTGTAAATCCGGCTTTTAAAGTGAGAACATTGGATCAGGCTTCCTTTTCCTATAGGACTTAATTTGGATTCCCATTTTTCCAGCTATTCCACTGCTGGTATAAGTTTTATAATTCAGCTTTTATTTCAACATCACATTGAACTTGTGAATTGTTAATGTCATTACAATTGCCTAGTTCTCTCTTATGTTGTTTTTTAAAGATGATATAACATCATGCTGTACAACTCTTTTGGTTTTATGAAACCTCATTTCTAGTGGGGAAAATAGAAGAAAATAAATGACTTTAAAATTGTATCAGAATGTTTTACATGAATGATCCGATGATTCGTAATCCAATTTTTTTTTTGGCAGGGTCGTAATCCAATTTTAGAGGTTTTTTTTTAAAGGAAAACGATATATTTTTTTCCCAACTATTGTCATATTATAATATTTTTCTGTGAAGTATTGTCTTCAGTTTAATTCTCCATGAAAAACGATAATTCCAAATCTATTTACCCACAAATTCATAGTTCGAAATCCGTTTGTCTCTTAAATGATAGTTTGAAACATGTTTGCCCATCTCCTTTGATTGAATTGGTTTAAAATCCTGATTTGGTCTTTATTAACCACATTAGAGATCCGATTAAAAATTGTTAACTTCCGATTAGTTTTCCACTAATCGTGTAAACCTAATCGTTGTGATATTAACGTACTATTAAAATCCAATCGGGTTAATCACTAATTAACCGGCTTGGTATACCGCTCGATATGTTTTCGTATTCGGTTTGAGCAAATAACAATCGAGGGACAAATAAATTTCGAACTATAAATTGATTGGCAAATAGATTTGTAACTATTGTATTATGGAAAAATACTTCTTGGAAAAATATTATCATACCACAATAATCAAGGGAAAAATACATCATTTTCCCATCTTTATTTAAATAGTACTGATGAAATTAAACAAAACTTTCGTACATAGAAAGACTATTCATAAGACTATTCATGGAGACCTTAAAATATGAGAGAGATCTTATCTTTGCACATTTCTCGATGATCAATAATGTGAATCCGTTTGAGAGAGGCAACTAACCCCATTAAGGTGCTTTGATGGCAGACAAAATAATGACCTTCCCTCCCCACTTTTGGTATTCCCTTGATAATTTATATTTCAATTGCCACTATCCAAATATCGAGTAGCCAATATAAATATGGTGCAATCTATTTTTTGGTTTGAACTCAACCATTAACTAATTGAACTTTTACGGATATGTCTCAATACTTGTAGAGTCTCAATAACTGATAAGTGGCATCAGTCAAAAATTGCACTGCCTCTAAGATTAGGTGTGATATACTATAAGGACCATTGGAAAAATGGGGTGGAGAATAGTAGCCGATAATAGTTCAAGTGGAAGCTGTAAGTGGTAGTGGAGAGCGATAGCTAAAAGCTATAGCGGAAAATAGAAGAACAAAATCTTGATTGGTATAGCAGTGGCGGAAAACGGTGGCAGAGAGCGATAACGAAAAACGATAAATTTCTAATAAAATTTATAAATTGTGTAGAATTCATAGTTTTTTGGAAAAAAATTAATCTCTTTTTTTTGTCATAGAAATTAATCTCTTTTAAACTTAAAAAATATTGAAAACTAAAATTCAATTATCAAAAAAAAGTTTCAAAAAACATATAATTACATAATACTTAAAAAATATTGAAAACTAAAATTCAATTATCAAAAAAAAGTTTCAAAAAACATATAATTACATAATCTAGCTATGATTTCGCCATAATTGTTCAGTAATTTTGTTACGAATACATGCCATATAAACATCACCAGTAGGAAGATCATCCACGTTCTGACTTTCTTCTTTATCTTCGTATGATTATGATAAATCAAGCGTTTTATTTTTCATATGTTCATACTCTTGAAAATCTTCATCATTATTTGTCGATTTTCATATGAAATTATGTAATGCCATTGTTGCTATATTCAAAAATATTTTACATTCATTTCTCTTATTTATGTTTATAAAATAAGTTCTAAGTTGACCCAAAAAAAAAGTTCTAAAATACTTGGTGTCAATTAATGAGTATTTTTATATTTGTTATTCTTACAGTAGTATTTACATGGACCTTTTTTACAAACAAAAGTTTTATTCTTATTTGAATGGGAAAAAAATTTAAATTTCCAAATATTAGGATTTATCATTAAAATACGTTAAATACGATTAGTTAATTTTAATCATTAAAAGTAAACAACGATTTTCTAATTTACAAAACATGTAAAAGATTGTTATAATATGTTTTTTTTTTTTGGGTCAACCGTTATAATATGTTTAAAGTTCAACTTTTTTAAATGTTCTGATATGCTCATTTGTACAAGATATTATGACACAATTGAGAATTCTCTCATTATATCATCTATTCCCTCTCTATCTGAAGAGTGTCATTCTAACACTTAAATTTTGTATCAAAAAAAAATTTATTTTCGTATATCAATACAAAATTTACAAAAAAAAAAAAAATCATTTTTATCTTTAATTTTTTTCTTTTTTTGTCATAACTTTAATTCCTTTCTTCATGTTATAGTTTCTATGAAGTCAATTTTCTAACCGTTTCACCTTATCTAAAGGTGAAATAAATTTGAGCTTAAAACAAATTTTATTCAACACCATTTACAAATAACACAACAAACTAAAATGTGTGTAAAAAGACATTTATGTGCTGTCAGAACATTTGCATAAAGACAATAACCATGTTTCAATATGCTGTAAAACTAACTAAAAATGATCTCAAAAAAGTAAGGGATTCTTGTTAAAAGGGCCACAAAGAGGATCCAATATTATATAAAGGGCCACAAATCCTTTAAAATCTACAGTGGACGTGCCATTGATGACGTCATAAGGTTTTCATCCTTTAAAATCTACAGTGGACGTGCCATTGATGACGTCATAAGGTTTTCACTGTAGCATTTTTTTTTTTAAAAAATTTTTTGTCCGTTTTACTGTAGCACGCGTTACTGTAGCTTTTCGTATTTGGCGGGATTACTGTAGTTTTTTCGTATTTGGCGGGATTACTGTAGTTTTTTTTGTTTTTGGTGGGATTACTGTAGCTTTTTCGTATTTGGCGGGATTACTGTAGTTTTTTCGTATTTGGCGGGATTACTGTAGTTTTTTCGTTTTTGGCGGGATTACTGTAGCTTTTTCGTATTTGGCGGGATTACTGTAGCTTTTTAGAA
>CM071716.1:7246242-7263870 GCA_036630335.1 Physaria fendleri | reverse complement strand
GTTTTGAAAAGTCAACATGATGTTGTGTTATGGGTTAACATGATAAACCTTTCAAGAAAGAAATTGAGCACGGCGGTTTTTCCTGCTTCATTAGGTCCAAAACTTTCAAGAAAGAAATTGAGCAATGCAGTTTTTCCTGCTTCATTAGGTCCAAAACTAAGCAGATTTTTTGGGATCTAGATATCTTATCCTAGTAGCACGAATGACAAGATCACCCGGAAACCCAATATGAATCAGATTTTCAACCGTTCAAGGAGGTTATAGTGATATTTTTTAATTATAAATTTTTAAAATGTTAAATTTATGTTAAATTCATTTTTTACATTCATATTTTTATTAGATTTTAAAATTCAGATTTCCCAAAATATAAATTTATGTTAAATTCATTTTTTACATTCATATTTTTATTAGATTTTAAAATTCAGATTTCCCAAAATATTAGATTTTTCTAAAATATTATTAATATCTAAATTTTTAGTTTTCATAAATAAATAAATTCCTTTTAAACTGTTAAATTCGTTTCTGTTTTTCGTAATGAAAACTTTTTCGTCCATAATTTGTACATTGTAATTTATCACCGTGTTATCTAATGGTTTCAATACTAAAATGACAAAAAGTAATCATTTTACTTATTTAATGAGACAATAATTGATCAACAACAAGAAAATATTGAATTCTAAAAGTAATTGGTCTATAAAATGTTCAATATTATCTATTTCATCAAGTTATTATTTTTTATACGAGTTTTATATTTATGAACATTTAACATATGAATTTTTGGTTGTAATAATTAAAACATAATTTTTGGAAACAACTAGTTAAACGTGGATTTTGAAAACAATAATTTACTTAGAAAGGTTTATCTAAAATTCAAAATTTTTATAATGGTTTATAATTTTTTTTTTGGTTGGCTCTGACTTGTTTTGAATCATTCATTTGCCAAAAATAGATAGTATCCACTAATTGATAATTGTGGTCGATATGAAGAACATGTAGTCATCTGTGCAATCTTCTACAAAAGAATGTTGATCCATGGCACATGCTAAATATATTAGCAGTCCGACTAATCTAGATCTCAAGTTAGAACTGGTCTAATGTATGTATAGATATTCAGCTTCGTTTGTAAGCTGGACCTGATCTAATCCACCGCACAGTGAGACTACTCATTGTCTAGCTCTCTTTAAAACCAATAATGTATTCACGGATAAAATCTCAGTGACCATTTTTACGGGTTTCCAAGAAGAGCAATGTGTGATAACACAACATTTTAAGACAGAACAAGAGAATAAAAGTCAATAAGAATAAAAGTCAATAAACAAAGTCCAAAAGGATATAATAACAACACAAATCCATGACAGATTAGTCCTTCCGATAAATGAAACACAAGAAGCTGAATCACCAGACAGATACGCAAACCAGAATCCAATCAAATAGCATCTTACATTCTTGTTGTTGATGAAATTCTGTCATGGAGACAAAAAGCATAGAAAAACTAGTCGAAACTTGCATTCAAGAATTTAAGCAGTTCAGTTCTCTTGCTTTCTGCAGCTTTGTCCTCTTTGGACTTGTCAATCTTCAGCAGAATCTGTACGCAAACACACATAACACGAAATGTGAGCAACAAAACAGAAATGGTGTGTAATGTTAGACAACCCAAAAGAGAGTTCCTGCTGACCTTTTTTGTTAGACAACCCAAAAGAGAGTTCCTGCTGACCTTTTTCCCTGAAACAGAACTTCTACGCTCACCATCATCTTTGTCGCGGCTCAAAAACTGAATCACAATAATAGCGAGAGGAATAACGATGAAACCCATGGCAAAGAAAGAGGAATTTTGTGTATAGTTTAGATCTTGCGAGTACCTTTGATAGTTGAACAGGCCCGCTGCTTCCTTCTCCTTCCCCTTTCTATACAAAACTCACATTGCCAGGACCAAAAATATAAAACAAACAAACCGAAGAAAACACAAAGTCCCCAGTTTGATCATGCCACCAACCACAGCTCCAAGTTCGAAGAGGCCACCAGAAAGGCAAAAGAAGTATTATAAGTAACTTGTTATCTTGATGTAAATTTATCTAAGGCGTAATGAGAAACAATAGCTAACCTTTTTGTCTCTGTTCTTATGCCGTTTATGACGATGACTTTTGCTTCGCTCCTTATCCTTAGCCTGTAAAACAAAACCAAAAAAGAACAATACTTTTAAGCTGAACACCACTATAAGAGAGAAACATCACATGATTAAGAATTGAGTTAACAAAGTAACCTTCTTTGGCTTTTCATGCTCAAAACAGAAATAAAGAGTGTTCCTACTGACCTTTTTCCCTGAAACAGAACTTCTACGTTCACCATCATCCTTGTCGCGGCTCAAAAACTGAATTACAATAATAGCGAGAGGAACAACGATGAAACCCATGGCAAATAAACAGGAATTTTGTGTAAAGTTTAGATCTTGCGAGTACCTTCGATAGTTGAACAGGCCCACTGCTTCCTTCTCCTTCCCCTTTCTATACAAAACTCACATTGCCAGGACCAAAAATAAAAAACAAACAAACCGAAGAAAACACAAAGTCCCCAGTTTGATCATGCCACCAACCACAGCTCCAAGTTCGAAGAGGCCACCAAGAAAGGCAAAAGAAGTATTATAAGTAACTTGTTATCTTGATGTAAATTTATCTAAAGCGTAATGAGAAACAATGGCTAACCTTTCTGTCTCTGTTCTTATGCCGTTTATGACGATGACTTTTGCTTCGCTCCTTTGTCTCTGTTCTTATGCCGTTTATGACGATGACTTTTGCTTCGCTCCTTATCCTTAGCCTGTAAAACAAAACCAAAAAAGAACGATACTTTTAAGCTGAACACCACCATAAGAGAGAAACATCACATGATTAAGAATTGAGTTAACAAAGTAACCTTCTTTGGCTTTTCATGCTATAAGAGAGAAACATCACATGATTAAGAATTGAGTTAACAAAGTAACCTTCTTTGGCTTTTCATGCTTCTTGCGCTTTCGTGATCTCTCGTGCTCACTATCTGAGCTCTTATCCCTGCAACGAAAACGCAAATATCACTCTTTGATTGCTCTAATTTCATTCTAAATCGAATTATAAAGTTCAATAAACGGTAATTTCATCTAGATTCCATTAAAACGAACTCTAATATCGACGAACAAAATCAAATGTGAAATCAGGTGTTGCAATCAAGTAATGAAATTAGGGTTTTCAATTGTATTACTCCGTCAGAGAAGTTAAAATCAAAGAACCTGGAGGAATCGGAGTAAGAAGAATCATATGAATCGGAGGAGTGGTCGCGTCTACGGCGTTTCTTCGAGGAGGATCGACTCTTCTTCCGCACCTTCAGCGAGTCTCTGTCTCGGTCGTTTCTACGGTGACGACGGCGATCCTTACGGCGGCGATATGAGTCTGAAGAATCAGAAGAGACATCAGAGGAAGAAGAAGTTGATGAAGCCGCCATCGTTGAGAAGAAAATCTGAAGAATCAGAAGAGACATCAGAGGAAGAAGAAGTTGATGAAGCCGCCATCGTTGAGAAGAAAAAAAATTCAATCAGAGAAAAATTAGATCTTTAAGGGTTGCTCAAGTTATATAAGGGGCTTAATTGAACAAAGAAGACTTCATGGGTATTTGTTATAGAATATTAAAGTTGAGGAAATTTATGCAACCCAAAATCAGTTTTGGACCTTCTGGTAAATTACAGTTTCTTATTACCTTTAGATGTGATTATGTGATTTAATATATATTTTTGAATCAATTATAAAAAATAACACTTCTCTCCTTTAACTTCACGAAAAATAGCTCAATTGACTCGGGTATATCTGTCATATACCACATTTTGTCTTTTAATGAGGTAAATTTACCAAAAAAATCCTTGAAACCGTTGACCCAAAACCAATTTACCAAAAATACGACAAAAAACATGGTAAACAGATTATTTACCAAGAGGTAATCGTTGACCTAAATTTGTGGATAAGGATAAAATGGTCTTTTCACGCGGTCAACGGTCTCGAAAACCCCAAAATAATATTTTTCACGAACACTTAAAAAAGTGGTATTTCTCAAAATAGATCCCATATATTTTTTTTTAATTTTACTTTAATATCACAGTTAACATCGCAGGATACTATATGTCCGACCAAATAGGATATTTTCACTAAATAAGAAAACAAATACTAATGGATTCATTTACGTCTAAGTCTGACAATATTTGAATGAAAAAAGATGCAAAGAAGTTACACCCTTCAATGTAAATATAAGTGTTATTGCAAATGAAGCTAGTATTATTAGAAATAAATCTAAAGATAAAAGATTGATAAATAAATTTCTTAGATGCCTTTCTAAACGGTTCTCAGCCAATAAGTCATCAATGAATGTATCATTCGACATATATACCATGAGTTTTGGAGAAGTTATAGGAAATAAAAGCACATGATTATTATGTTGGTGAAGAGTTTTGAGACACAAAACAAAATATAATAGAGGAAGTGAAAAACACGTGGAAGATATCAATCAAATAATGCTGAACCATCATAGTCTGGGGATAGGCTTATGGTGCTCGGTTCTGTCTCAACTTTCTTACTTTCTTTTGGGTTCTTGCATTCTGGTCTTGGTTTTTGTTTCTCTCGAGCTTGGTGTATGAAAGTGTTAGTAAGGTCTTGGAGGTGCGGTGCTTAGGCTCCCTTTGTGTTCCTCTGTCTTGATCAGGTCATCTTTGTGTCCCTCCGAGGCCCTGTTTGCCCCGGTTCCTTTAGTGTCCTTCTACTTCGAAGATATGATGCTTAGGTTCGGGTTTTTTCGGAAAGTTCTTCCTCTACCGTTTCATCATGGAGAGGTGCTGCTAGGAGGTGCTAACTGAGCTATGAGTACTGTTCAACTCTCGGTTTTGTTCATTCTATCATCGGATGTGCTATGAATCCCTTTCCAATGCTATTATAAGTGGTTTTTTGGTTTTGGAGCGCTAGTACGGTCGTCTAGGTATTGACTACTCCGCTCCTGTTGACCCGGGCTTCTTTGAAAATACCTCCTCTATGCCTCGGTCTTTTGAAGCTTGCCTTGCGTTTTCCGTTTTTAGGTCCTAAATGCTTTTGTGCTTTGGAAAGTCTTCTCTATTGTTCTTTTTTTTACTTTGCATAACATGTTTTCACGAAATCTTAGTATCACTTTCTTTTACTAAAAAAAGTTTTTTCTTACTAGGACATCTCTGTGAACTCTTGTCTACCTCATTGAATATTGCATAAACAATCAACACAATATGTTTATGCAATAGAGAAGAAATCACTCAACCTTTGAAAGTTGAATGTTTCAATTGGATTCCAGAAACTCAACACTGGATATCCAAATTTGGAGAGGTCAAACTAGCATGAATAAAGAAAATGGGAATAGTATGGGTGATCATCTAGGAAATCTTTCATTTTCCACCACCATAGTGTATAATACATTTGCTCGGCCTAATGCCTCTATTGTTTACAACGTGATCAATAATATAACATTCAAGTGTTAAAAAAAACACGATAGATATCTTTAAAAAAATTCTAGTAAAGGTCGAAAACCAATATCAATTTTATGAATACTCGTGTTTGTTTTGTATCCATCAAGTTTTTTCAATGTTAAAATATAAAATATAGGTTAACAAAACTAACTGAAAAAAAAATCTTTGGTATATAGATTCATTGCCAGATATATCAAGAAAAATATATAACGTAATAATTTTTTTTTGTAAATATTGTTGTATGAAATAGATATGAAATAACTGTACTTAAGGTACTCAAAAGATCTCTCAAATATTAATTTTAATAAATCTCTTCCCAGTGGATATATATATTCACTCATCGAAACTTTAACTTCCCCAAGGTTTTTTTTTTTCATCTTCATATGTAAGTTTGAATAAAAACCATCTCGGGTTGAATTATTTACACACCTACAATTTAATAAAATATAAAATGTTGATATTGTCCACATAACAAAATTATTTTATAATGTTTATATGTTTTAGTGAAAAAAATAAAATATTAGGTGGTAATACGTCAATATTCGTCAATGTATACATCTCTTTCTTGGTTATGTTTTACCAATTAGTTTATTAATCTTATTTCAAGCCTGTCTTTCTTCATATACATATTTTAAAATATAAATTTAAGGAATAATATTGTTATTTTTTTTGGTCAAGAGGAATAATATTGTTGTAAAGACCATTTTTGTTATCTTGTTTCCTTTTTGGGTATTTTTGATTAAGACCAAAAATTGTAAAGAAATCTCAATTTTTTTGTTTATTGTGAGGAAAAAGAAGTAATTCTAGTCAATCACAAGCTGTCTACGTTAGTTGTACAGGAAACACATTCCAAGTTAGTTTTTTTCTAATAGAGTGTAATTTCTTTGTATATGCAATAATGAGTTATTTTCTATAAAAATTTAGTGAAGAATAACATCATACTTCTATAATTGTAAAAGATGCTACTTTGACTTGTTGGCTTATAATTTTTTTTTAATTTTTTTTTTAACCACCCACATAAATATATATACAAAAAATAACACGAGATTTATTCTTTGATATTCAAATATGAATTAATTTCTGTAACATTTGGTAAAAACAAAATTCTAAGAATTAATTTACATAAAAATGTAATCTCGAGTAAGGAAAATGTTATATTGATAGACGAAAACAGTAAACAATTGCAAGGAAAACAATCATAATTTTTAAAAAATCTTGACTCATAATGCATGTATACAGAGTTGTAAATCAAATTATGATTTATTTGCTTTGGTCAAATTAAATTATTACATATATATTTCATAGATAAGTATGATTTTTGTAAGTCAAAAGAAGTAAATCAACAATCTAACTTTTTGATATATATGAAGTCAAATTCCCGGAGATTTTATACCATAATAGTTAACGAACATTTTCAATAAATAGCGTCTTCCTTTGTCTGATTTTTTTTTAATTTTTTTTTTAACCACCCACATAAATATATATACAAAAAATAACACGAGATTTATTCTTTGATATTCAAATATGAATTAATTTCTGTAACATTTGGTAAAAACAAAATTCTAAGAATTAATTTACATAAAAATGTAATCTCGAGTAAGGAAAATGTTATATTGATAGACGAAAACAGTAAACAATTGCAAGGAAAACAATCATAATTTTTAAAAAATCTTGACTCATAATGCATGTATACAGAGTTGTAAATCAAATTATGATTTATTTGCTTTGGTCAAATTAAATTATTACATATATATTTCATAGATAAGTATGATTTTTGTAAGTCAAAAGAAGTAAATCAACAATCTAACTTTTTGATATATATGAAGTCAAATTCCCGGAGATTTTATACCATAATAGTTAACGAACATTTTCAATAAATAGCGTCTTCCTTTGTCTGAATCCCGGAGATTTTATACCATAATAGTTAACGAACATTTTCAATAAATAGCGTCTTCCTTTGTCTGAATCTATCACAAAAGATATAGAGACCACTTCCTCAATTCGAACAAAGACAAAAAAAAGGTTTTGCTATGGAGAACCAAGCTATATCTTCTTCAAACTCTTCCACAGCCAAACCAGAAAAACTCAAAGGCCTAGCTGTATCTTCTTCAAGCTCTTCAACACCCAACCCGAAAAAACTCAAAAGCCTAGCTTTGGTTCCTTCAAACTCTCCCACACTCGAACCAGAAAAACTTAAAGGCATAGCATTGTCTTCTTCAAGCTCTTCCACACCCAAACCAGAACAACTCAAAGCCCCTATTGTGGCTATGGAGAAAGCCAAGGAGAAGGTAACAATGAACACCGGTCTGAAACTAGGTTCTCCTTCAGAGGTTATGTCTCAAATGAGGATTGAGAACCCTAGTTTTGGACCTAGTGCTGTCCGAAGAACAGGAGATATCCTGAAGTTATATCCACCAAAATCAAATAAGATCTTTACTTGCCTCTTTTGCAAAAAAGGGTTCTCATCTTGTCAAGCCTTAGGTGGTCACCAGAACGCACACAGGCAAGAGCGGGATTGGGAGAAGAAGAGGAAAGAGATGGAAGCTAACTTCCCTGGACTCTCGTTTTGGGAGAAGAAGAGGAAAGAGATGGAAGCTAACTTCCCTGGACTCTCGTTTTTTAACCCTTACACAGATAAGCCTCACATTCTATTAGGTGGGTATTCAAACGAGTCCTTATCAAATGAAAATCATCTTGGGATCACTCTTGATCCTTTAAAACGCTTAATGTACCCACCTTTCAATAGTGGTGTCATTAGAGGAAGTACGGGTATGAACATGTTTAAAACGCTTAATGTACCCACCTTTCAATAGTGGTGTCATTAGAGGAAGTACGGGTATGAACATGACCGCGGTTCCTCGTGTGACTCCTACTAGCTTCTTCACTGGGAACACTAGTACCAATTATGGTTCTTCTTCTTCAAGGGTCCCTAATCCTTTACCAAACAATATTTCTCCAATCAGTTTTTTCGAAAGAAATGTTTTCCCTCCTCCTCGAACCACCAAACTTTCTGGCAATATGGTTTCACAAGAGACTGTGAGGGAAGAGAATTTCATCTCAAAGATTGGAACAAACAATGTTGTGGTGATTGATGATGACGAGGATGATGATATTGATTTATCCCTATCCCTTTGAGTATTTTTTAAGTTTATTGTGTTATTTTGTTTTGAAGTTTCATCGTTACTACAGATTTTTATCTACCACATGCAGTTTGAAGATTGTTTTATCCTTTTGAGTTATTGTATTTGATTTTAATTTTTCGTTTCCTTGTATCATCTCTTCTTCTATTCACATGTAATGTGTTTTAATTGATTTTTTTTTTAATAATATTATTATTATTTTGATTTAAACTGGTGTCTTATTTTGCTTATAATAAGTATAATAGTAAAGCCAATTGAGATTAAGAACTGATATTTTTCATTTTACGATCTGAGGGATAACTTGCCTAACAAAAGTATTCTGATTTTCAAATCTTTCTTTTAAATTTTTAAGTTTGAATGACTGGAAGTTTCCATTGGGAAAATTGTTATTTAATACACATACTTTTCTTGTTCCGCAATTTTAAGTGGGTGATTGGTTGGGGCTTTACGTTTTTGTAAATCCACTTTTCTATCTGAAACTATAATTCTAAAGCAATCAAGCTTCGTAAATCTCTGACTTTAAAGCAATCGAGATTTACATTTATTTTTCAAAGCCAAAGCCACTTTTAAAAACTCAAAGCCATTTTGATGATTTGTTTCCTTTTATGTTTTTTTTTTTTTTTTTGTCAAGGATTTTTGGTTGAATTTTGATATATAATTCTATTAATACAGCTTATTGCCTTAGCTGTTAATATATTAAAAAAATATTACAAATGTAGAAATTTAAATTACATAAAACGAAAGTCAATTATAATTTAATTAGTGCCAAAACCCAAAGTCAATTATAATTTAACAAATTACGAAAACAAAATGTCAAAAGTATATATTTCTTTTGTGAGGAATATCCAAAATGAAAAATGTTATTTTTTGGTATATTTATGTTTTTTTATGTATTTGATTTTCAGAAGTTAATCGCATAAATACATATAAAATGCTGTCATGGTCCAAAAGAGGCATTTAAGAAAAAGACATGGAGAAGTAAAAAGAGAAATATAATACTTGTGTTATGTCAAATAATCGAACTATGCAATATCACAAACTATTACAAAACTAATTACATTAAAAATAAGTGTTAAAGACTTACTTTAAAAATCGTGTCGAAAATTACTTATTTTGTTACTTTATTTTTTTAAATTATTTTAAATTAATTAGTCAAATAGTCAATAAAAAAATGAAAGTCTACTATGCACATTATAGATAATTTAAATGACAAGATTATATGTGTATATACAAATTTTGGAGATTAGTATGAGTTTTAGGATATAATGGTTCGAATTCGAATTTCACGAAAGGAGATTACTAAAGTTAGTTGGTTATGTTTGAAAAAATGAGTTTTAGGGTTAACAAATTACGAAAACAAAATGTCAAAAGTATATATTTCTTTTGTGAGGAATATCCAAAATGAAAAATGTTATTTTTTGGTATATTTATGTTTTTTTATGTATTTGATTTTCAGAAGTTAATCGCATAAATACATATAAAATGCTGTCATGGTCCAAAAGAGGCATTTAAGAAAAAGACATGGAGAAGTAAAAAGAGAAATATAATACTTGTGTTATGTCAAATAATCGAACTATGCAATATCACAAACTATTACAAAACTAATTACATTAAAAATAAGTGTTAAAGACTTACTTTAAAAATCGTGTCGAAAATTACTTATTTTGTTACTTTATTTTTTTAAATTATTTTAAATTAATTAGTCAAATAGTCAATAAAAAAATGAAAGTCTACTATGCACATTATAGATAATTTAAATGACAAGATTATATGTGTATATACAAATTTTGGAGATTAGTATGAGTTTTAGGATATAATGGTTCGAATTCGAATTTCACGAAAGGAGATTACTAAAGTTAGTTGGTTATGTTTGAAAAAATGAGTTTTAGGGTCCTTTTTTTTTTTTTTTTTTTTTTTTCATTGACTGGTTGTAATTTTAGGTTTTTTGATGTAAGATTTCACCACTAAATTTTTCTAGTGTATTTTTAGAATTTGGGCTGTAATTTTTTTTTTTTTTTGAAGTTTATTCTTTACTGTTTTGGGAATTATGGATCCCTAAAATCAAAATAATAGAAAAAAATAACTATCAATATAGTGTCATATAGTTCTGGATCTTCATCGTCTTCATCGTCTTGTAATTATTTTCATGAGAAGTTTGACGTTCAAATTGGTCATAAATTAAAAATTGGACAACAATTTCATCATATCTGAAATTTAATATGACAATTTCACTATATATTGGTTAATCGAAAACCATACAAAATCCTATCTGAAGGTGAAACTGATGTCAAAACTTTTAATTTGGGACCAATGTCATTGGTGGAAGATTCAGAACTATATGACTATGACAGTATATCGATAATTTTCGGGGCGAAATACATGGTTTTCCCAAAAACGTATGGGGAAAATTTGAAAATACAAAATTTGATTGATTTACTTGTGTAGTTCAAAAGATAAAAAAGGTGGGTTTTGTAAATATTCTAAAATCACAGCTAATTAGACCCTTAATATAATATATATCCCGGTAACTGAAACAAAAACATATTCTTTATGCTCTTTGATTCGATCAAAATTTGTTTTGGTGTATATATTCATATATTATATCCATTCAATAATGTTAGTGTTAGAATATTGGTGTAATACATTATTTTGTCTTTACATCAATCAATGCACCAAACGTCGAATGCACGAGGCGGACGCAAGCAGTAACAAACGTTTTATTATTAAACTAAAAGATTCTGAAATAATTGTAATACTTATACTAATCATCAAATCAATAGAAAGAAGAGAGAGATATTAAGAAATTAATATATATATATTTTTTTTTTGTTCTGAAGAAAATAATATTATTATGTCGTCTTATTTGGATTATTGATTATTTTAGGGTCAAATATAGTAGATCGTAATGAATTAAAACATTCTCTTCACCTACCAATCGTCATCCGAATCAAAATTAATTAAGCTATAGCTAATGATTGTCTTTTATTGATTTGTTGAATAGAGAAATTAATTATCTTTTATTGATTTGTTGAATAGAGAAATTAATTAGTTTGTGTTTGTTATATAAAACGGTAGAGGCCTGGGTATTCGGTTTAATCCGAATAATCCGATTAAACTGAATTCGGTTCAATCCAATTCACATATATAATCCGAACAGAACTGTTTTAAAATACAGTTTGGTTTTTGGATTATTCGGGTTTAATCCGAGAATCGAATAAACCGATTTAAACCGAAATATTACACAAATTTTTTTTATAAATTTGATGTGAATCATCTTAAATCGATATTTTCACTATTTTAGCTACATCTGATTTTCCCGAACAAACCGATTTCTTCTAAATATACCGATTTATTTTCGAATAAACTGACATATTCAGTATTTTTCTCCTTTTTGAAAAACTTTCGGACTTCTTTAAAATAAACCGAACAACCCGATTATAAACTGAACCGAACTAAATTTTTATTCGGTCCAATTCGGATATGATTTTTTCCACCAAATAACCTGAAAATCCGATGAACCCAATCCAAATAAACCCAATGCCCATGGCTAGGTACTTTACTTTGTTAGATGTTTACATTATTATATGATTTGTTTGTTTGTTTGTTTTTATAACATTATTTTGCTTTGTATTTGGTTTTATCGATTCTATTTTGTTTTTGTAATTCACTATCAAATTGTATTTGAATGACCGAGAGCTAGATAGAGTTCTCTTTAATATCTACGCTTTTTTCGTCTTAATCTATCTTTTACTTTTACTTTATAATTTATATGTTGATATCATAAGTAAACAATGCAGCCATAAACTTTGCTTTATCTTCTTAACATAGAAATTTACTATTAATCAGGCCGGCGAATAGTATGTGATACATGGGCGACCACACCGACCCAAAAAATTTGAGGGCCATAAAATCTTTTTTTTTTTTTTTTTTAACACCGACCCAAAAAATTTGAGGGCCATAAAATCTTTTTTTTTTTTTTTTTGAATAATTAGTTTTATATTTGTTATTTTCTTAATCAATTTTTAAGATTTAAGAATCCATTTTTTTATATCTAACATGTAACGACCCATATATAACAATTTTTTTTAATCATTAGTTTTATATTTGTTGATTTTTAATCAATTACTTCGATTTAAGGGTCTATTTTATTTAACTTTATCAAACAATTATTTAAAAAATCAAAGGCTCAATTATTAATTTTATTTTTTTAACGAAAAAATTAATTTAATATAATATAAATATTTTTTTACATAAAAAAAAAATATTTTTTTTTAAATTATATGTTTTAGGGCCTATATTTTAGAATTTGCATATGGTCCTTATTTTTTTCGAAACGGCTATGCAATTAATCACTCAAGTAAGATTTATTTGATTCTAACTTAGGCCAGTTTTATTAGATATAGAGGTTGACAACTACTAAATTAAGATGATTTTGACAATTATATAAAACTAAAATTTTGACAACTACTAAATTAAGATGATTTTGACAATTATATAAAACTAAAATTCCATTTTATAACTTATATGTTAAACTTAATCCAATATTATCCAACGTTATAGAGGTATATTACCCAAAAAACATGTTATTTTTATCTGATCTAAGTTGTGTCCTTTTCGAAATTCAGGTAACATTTTCAATGATTCATTATTGGTTTGCAGTTTATCCTTTTTCTAATATATGCGTGTGGTTTGTATCTACGTCTATATTTTAAGTTATTAGTTTAATTCAAATTTTTGTTAAAATACTTCAGTAATTTTATATTAATGAACAATGATGCTGAGGAATATCCGACACACGTTGCACCTTGATCCCGAATTATGTTTGGCATTATTCTTGTCTTTTACCTCATGATTGCATATTAATTATTTCTCTAAAGTATTTTATTAAGATTTCACCAGCAGAAATTGTTGTTCTATAATCATATAGGGAAGTTCACGATGCAATAAACATTACTTTTCACTACAAAAAAATTTCAAAAACACTACAAAAAAATTTCAAAAATTTGACCAAAAATTTCGACCATAACGTGACCAAACAAATTATAGCGTTTTTATGACCAAATTTTGATCCGGTGGTCGAAATTTCAGCTGGTTGAAATTTGATGATAATTTTTTTAGACCAAATTTCGACGAGTAATTAAATATTCGAAAAAATTAAAACGTCATATTTTTTTCTAAAAAAAAGGTTTTATTTTTAAAAAGATTTTCGACCAAAATATGGTAAAAATTGTAAATTACGCTCATACCCCTTGCTCTCCCCTATTTCGACCAAAATTTGACAGATCGCGGATTTTTGGTCAAAAAATCAAAAAAGTCTCACGTTGTGATGTGAGAGTATGAGAGAGTTCAACTTGACTTTATATATAGTTAGGAATTATATTGAAGTATTTCAGTTTTCATTCGGTAATCGGTTTAGATCCGTTTAAACCAAAATCGGTCGGTTTTGGTTTGTTCGATGAACCGAATGCCGAAGATTATATTTAATTAGATTATTTTTATGATATTTTTAAATTTTCGTTTGTTTCCGAAAACATATATGGATTTCGTTTTTTTGGCACAATTTTGTCGAAATTTGGTTACAAATTGATCTGTTGAAATTTCGTCAAAAAACTTCGCCAATAATTGATCAAAATTTTGCCAATAACATTCGCCAGTATTTCATCGCACATGAAACTGTCAAAATTTGGTCGAAATTTGATTCGTCAAAATTCGGTCGAAAAATTTTGACCAAATTTTGACCGTACCACATTTTTTGACCATCTAGGAATGGCCACGTGTTTTGGTCGAACTTCGGACGAAAACCCCTCTTTTCGACCAAATTTTGACGATTTCTCTGATCAAATTTGAACATTTGGATGTACCAAACATTACAAGAGTACAAGTTGTTTATAACCACAACATAAGATTTAGTTCTAAATTAGTCACGTAAGTGTCATATAAGACAATTAAGAGGTTAAAGTTGTAAGCAATTAAGCATTGTTGGTACAATGATGTTATATACTAAGGTCGATTTTGTATTTGCAACAATCGGTTTCTCCAAATTTTAGATCTCTTCAATTTACTAATCAAACAAAGTTTATACCCATTTTAATACCTAAACTTACTTAAACATTTTCAGTTTCCCCTCGATATCATTTTCTTAATGGCTACTTGGGTTTAATTATTTATAATTCATATTTTTAGAACATAAATACATATTAATAAGACTAAACCGGATTAATAGGTTATTAGAGATAAAATTGAAGTGTTTAAAGAAGTTTGCGTATTAAAATAAGTAAAAACTTTGTTTGGATAATAAACTGGAGAAATCGAAAGCTCTTTGGGACTAGACTGTTAGGCGTATAATACAAAGGGAAATACAATGAATTATGTGATGCATAATAATATAGATTTGAGAGAGTGTGCATGGTGTATTATCTGACACGTGAATTCTAGGATCATAAGCTAATCGAGAGATAGCGTGACTCATTGTAGAGATTAGATACCTGACTAATCTTAACATCGCTTTATAGTTTGGTGATTTTGATGTTGGATTAGACCTAATGTGTAATTTGAGATATTAATATCTCATGTCCGGTTGCATGTTATGCATTCTGTTATAAAGATGTTGCTTTTACTCTCTTTTATTTTGTCGAATGTTTTTTTGTGGTTTTAATACATCCCCTTCAACACCGTAACAATATTCAAAATCGAAAATGAATGTGGTGAATTTTATTACTCAATGTAGTATTTACTGTTTTTTAGTCATGAAAAAAAAAACTAAAAAAGAGATCTACGAAGTAAAATTTTTAAGAGTTTTTCCATGAATGTAAATAAAATATATAAATATATAAGATACATCTTTAAATTTTGCAGAATTACAACGTTATAGTTAAACAATTCTGTATAAAAAGTTACTTGCAAATAGTGCTTTTGTATTTCGTTCTCCCAAAAGGTTTGTCATTCTCTTGGTTAGTTGTTCCATTATATATTCCATACAATCTTCCATAATCCTTGTCCTTGAGTTGATTATCATCGTCTTGTCCGAGAATTCATCCACTCATTGATGCTAACTAGGTTTTTTTTTTTTTTTTTTTGGTTTTTTTTTTTTTTTTTTGTGGTGACATGATTTTCATATCAAGTAAGGTTCTAATGCGCAGCGGATATTTCGAACCAATTCTTCTTGATTAGGTCACGATTAATCCAATGGAACTTTTCTAAAATTTTTAAATAATTTACTCAGAAATTACCAAATAGTAGGTTTCAAATCATAATTGAGATTTTAAATGATATTTAAAGAAAAAAATATTTATTAAAAGTTGAATAATATTTTACAACTCTTGTGAAAGAGTTTATATAGTAGAAAACATAGATATGAACAGGTAAAAAAATGTAATAAAAGATCTACATTCTATTAACCATAACTAAGATTAAATAGAAATTCATTTAATGTGGTTTATAATTCATGTAATGAAGTTATAGTCCTAAGGTTCACCGAAATGTATCAGAATCCATATATACTCCATCATCTTTCTACATGTAACCGAGGGAATAAATACTTATAAATATTCTGCAGAAAACATCTACAGAAATTCTTCATAACTGGAAAAGACAAAACTGTTAGATTGTAGATTTATTCTTCGGATTAAGTTTGGTTCTCTAGAATTAATATTAATTAGGTTTATAATAAATTAAGTTTGGTTCTCTAGAATTAATATTAATTAGGTTTATAATAACAAAACAACGCCCATGTTAATTGAAACGACAATTTTATGATTTTATATATAAAGTTTAATCGTTTGGGGTTTTTTATTCTTAAGGGGGCATCTAATTGCCAGCTAACTACCCAACAAATAAATTGAAAGAAACAATTAATAAAGCATTATAAATATTTGAATTAACCTTCAAAAAAGCATAATAATATTTTTTTAATCAGAAAATAAAATACTTGTTTGGTATGCAATAATGCTTGGTCGTGCGTGCAAGGATTGCTTTTGAAAAATATCTCCCAAAAAAAATACCGAGTAAATAGTTCAAGTATAGTCTAATCTAATCATTAGTATTACGAACAAATCAGATCTGGTTACCCAAGTTGGTCTTTCGAGCTGTGCAGAGATTTTATTCTACTGAATCTACAAATAAAATAGATTGATTTATAGTAATGCTTATTTGATGATATTGGACATCTACAGACATCAGCAAATCTTAAGGGAAGTACATAAGTTCAACTGAATTTTTTTTTTTTAAAAGGTTATATCTGCTAAACATAGTAATTTATTTCATAATATCTGTGTATACATCCCTATTATTCAAAAATAAAAAAAAAAGAGAGAAAGTGAAGAGATTCATTTTATTTTATAATATTTTGCATGAATTTTCTGAATTTGTGACTTTCATATATCAACTTTTATTATATAAATTCACAAATATAAAAGTAATATTTATATATAGTTGACTCTAATTAATATTTCGTAAAGCAGATAATATTTATATATAGTTGTATCTTAGTTATGCATAAGGGTTTATATTGTTATTTTAATAATGTAATTTAGCTCCCAAATGTCACCCAAAAGCTTTATTTGGTCTCTTTTGGTGATTCCTGCATACCCTAAAAGGTTATGCTAAAGAATTTTATTATTGTTTCATAACTTTCCTAGGAAACTGTCTTATTCACTTATTTAGAGATTTAAGAAACAAATCAACTTTAGCTCAGGTCTTTAGGTAAGGACCAATTTCTTGTGATCTTGTAATCGTCAGTGAACTACATTATTCTATTTAATTAGGAGTATTTACTTTCTATGACAAGAGATGATATCTTAGAGAACAACAATATATTAATCAAAAAAAATTATTACTAAAAGACATGGTATGTGTCTCATTTATGTGGCCTAAACATTATAAGACACATGAATTATATTGTAACATAGACAGGGAGAATTCAGAAAATGATTTCAATTAGTTAAATTTTCAAAAAAAAAAAAGGTATTTTTTGGTGTGGAAATCATATGGTAC
>CM071716.1:7214756-7225432 GCA_036630335.1 Physaria fendleri | reverse complement strand
GAAGTAAATATAATAAAATTTAATTTGGGTTTGGAAGAAAGAAAGAATAATTTAAAACTCAAATAAAATTTAATTTGGGTTTGGAAGAAAGAAAGAATAATTTAAAACTCAAATAAAAGATCAAAACTAGGAGAGTACAAGATTACAAGATTGAAAAAGTTACATTTTTTGGGTCATAATGAAAAGTTGTAGCTCATTGCTTCTTAACGAACTGGAGGCCATTCTGGTCAGAGTACCGCTCCATAAATTTTTACTCATTGAAAAGAAAAGTCTGCAACCTCATTGCTTCTTAACGAACTGCAAACCATTCTGGTCTGAGTATCGCTCCATAAACCTCATGAACCTGTCCCATTCTTTAGGCGTTCTCATGATGTGTTTGGCCACAATCCCTTCAGGTTTACCATTCACGAATCTTGCATTCACATCTGTTGATTGTATCACACCTTCTTCATCAATCATGTACAATCCAGTTATATCTCCTACCTCACCGCTCGAATCGAAGACTGATGGTTGGTCGAAAGAGAACAGTGCCATTCCGTTTGATCCGTCTCTTGATCTTGTTAGCTTAACGTCAGGGATTGTCATTTCATCTGTTCCTTGGATAAATTGGAGTGTTGGTTTTACCATCATTGTGATTGGCCCTTCAGGTTTACCATTCACGAATCTTGCATTCACATCTGTTGATTGTATCACACCTTCTTCATCAATCATGTACAATCCAGTTATATCTCCTACCTCACCGCTCGAATCGAAGACTGATGGTTGGTCGAAAGAGAACAGTGCCATTCCGTTTGATCCGTCTCTTGATCTTGTTAGCTTAACGTCAGGGATTGTCATTTCATCTGTTCCTTGGATAAATTGGAGTGTTGGTTTTACCATCATTGTGATTGGGACGAGTTTTTGCTTCGGTCTTAGAGTTGTTCGGGATGAGGGTTGTGCCCGTGGGAGAGAAACGGGTGAGCCTGTGAAAGAAGAACCTTTGATTGGAACAACAGAGCATGAAGACACAACAATGCCTGCAAGAATTCAAAGTCTGGGGTTTTTAAGTACACATTTCAATTTTATTCATACTGCATAAAAAACCAATCTTTTACCATATCAATGAACATGAACCCTAATCCCCAATTACAGAAAACGGACAGTTACTGTGAAAATCATTATCAGATTACAGCAAGTTGCTACCTAAACCAATTCTTTATGGAATCAGAGAAATCATGAGCTATTTATAGCCTATTAATCAGCATTGTACATGAAATTTTGACAGGTAAAGCCATAATCAACCTACATACAACAACGAACTAAAAGGCTCAAAAGACAAAAACTTAATTTTGACAGGTAAAGCCATAATCAACCTACATACAACAACGAACTAAAAGGCTCAAAAGACAAAAACTTGGGTGGTTTTAGACACAACAATGCCAGCAAAATAGGGATCAAAGTCTGGGTTTTAAGTACACAATTCGTTTAAATTGATACTACCATATCAACGAACATGAACCCTAAACTCCAATCCCAGAAAGCACACAGTTACTATGAAAATCATTATCAGATTACAGCAAGTTGCTACCTAAACCACTTCTTCATCGAATCAAAGAAATCATGTTAAAGGAACTCAATTTATCGCTAGTTACAGTCTCTTCATCAGCATTGTACATGAAATTTTCACAGGTAAATCCCTAATCAACCTACATGCAACTACAAATTCGAAGACTCAAAAGACACAAAAAAAAATTAGGAGATTTCAGGTTACCTGAGCGAGGAACATCTCGAGGAGAATGAGTGACAGAATTCAAATAACCTATCAACCGAACACAAGCCATCTCTATATCGTCTACGTGCTTGAGAAAATTAAAGACTCAGAAGAGACTAGAGGAAGGAGATGAAGCAAACCAAAAAACTCTAGATTGTGGTGACGGAAGAATCGTGACGTGTCACTACCAAAGCCGTTGCTTTAGATACCATCATCGTCTCATCTTATGGGCTTTTCAATTTAAGCCCAATATTAACCATCGCGTTTAGTCCATAAAGTCTCTTCTTTCCATCGCGTTTAGTCCATAAAGTCTCTTCTTTTGCTATATCAACTTATGGGCTTTTCAATTAAGGCCCAATAGTAATCATCTTTACTTCTTTAGTCAATTTCAGCTTTAGGCATTTTATTGATGTCTGAGAGGTGCTTTTGAAAGATGCATGAGAGACACGTGGCACATGCGTGCAGATCGTAAAGAAAAGCTGGACTCAAAAGTCTGAGATGCCCATGTGACGAATAGTCAGCATATATACTTACTTGTTACATTAATTAATTAGTGGTGTAATTATTAATAATATAACCCATATAACAACATTTTAGCAAAGAGTTTATGTACTTAAGTGGGATTAGGTTTCTCTTTCTAATAATAATACTTAAATTAGTATAAAAGTAAGTCATTAAGGTGTTGATCCACATGCATCCCATTAATCCTTCACTCAACTAGGAGTAATTTATTTATTTATGATCTATAAATCTCACATAAGCATACACTTTAGGGTAATAATTGATTATTATAATTAATTAATTAGTGGTGTAATTATTAATAATATAACCCATATAACAACATTTTAGCAAAGAGTTTATGTACTTAAGTGGGATTAGGTTTCTCTTTCTAATAATAATACTTAAATTAGTATAAAAGTAAGTCATTAAGGTGTTGATCCACATGCATCCCATTAATCCTTCACTCAACTAGGAGTAATTTATTTATTTATGATCTATAAATCTCACATAAGCATACACTTTAGGGTAATAATTGATTATTATATTTTTCAAAAAAATAATAATTGATTATTATAATAACAAAACCATTTTATGACTCTTTACGAGTTTTTATTCGTATCAGATGACATTCGATTATATAATTTTAAAACTTATTTTCTATATATATAGTCGATAAAATGTAAAGACAGGTACACATGAGTGCATGTGAAGCAACAGTTTCTGTTTAGTGTAATAAGAAGAATTAGAAACATGTTATCAGCAAGAGGAGTGGGTAATTTTTGGAGTTATTACAATTATTGATTTCATGAACATGCACAATTTATTTTATGATTTTACCCTTTATAAAATTGAGCTATTTCCTTTGTAATATGTTTGGAGTACTCGTTGCAGTTAAAATATCTTTACTTTATTGTTATTATCGGCAAAAAATAAGTTTGGATTTGAGTTACCACCAAAATATTTATATCTTGTACCTGAAAGAAAAGAATTTAGAATCATATTAAAAATTCTATTATTATAATTACGTTTCTTAATCTCACTTTTTCTGTGCTTCATCAGTTTGTTATATTAGGAGCCATTTTTAATATCCATATTGTTAATGTTTCATTTCTGTTGTTGTTGTAAACTAATATATATATATATATATATATATAATATATATATAATAATTCATATACTAGATTAATAATTCATATACTAGATTATTCTTTGTACCATATGCAATTTTACTTATTCTAATTTTTTCTTTCTAAAATTTAAAATTATTAATTGTTTTAATTAATTTAAAATTAATAAATGATGTAATTTGTAATAATTCGAATAATTAAATCATAATAATGTATTTATAAATATGCTTTATGAGAATAATTTTGGTGACAATACATCATCTATTTTGATTTTTAAATAATTTTTTTTGTCAAGAGATTTTTAAATAATATATAAAAAATTAACACTAGAGTTTATACATTCTTTGACTGAAATTTTATTATTATCGGCTTTATTACTTTTCGATCTATTGTCACAATATTCATTAATAATAAATTTACTTATTTGACAAGCTTTTTTGGTATCATCAATTTGCATAAAATGAAGATTTTGATCCTTCAAAAAAACTTTAAAATTTCAATCATAATAAATTAAAAAAATTTCGTAACTTTTTATAATACTGTTAGTTGTAAATTAGTAACAAAATTTAATCAAATTTACCATTTTTAGTATATGGAAAAGATTAATACCATTTAAAATAACGTTTAACTAGTAAATGAATAATAATTTTCGAAAATATTTTTTTTGTCAAGGTGCACGATATATATTGTTAAATATGTCGTTATCCCATTTGTATTTTGTTCTATGTGAAATCTCAATTTACCATTTATTCTTGTTTATTTCGTATTCTTGTTTATTTCCGTTTCTTTAATCTTTCTTTAACGAATATAATCGGATGATCATTTTTTTTTTTTTTCAGAAACTGAGACCAATCAAAGACTAAATGTAAGTGAAGATATTAAAAAAAAATATTTGAAAATTTATAAGCAGAGAGAAAGAAATTCAAGAAAGCCACTTTCTCATGTAATCTATATATTCAAGAGAATCAAAATGTATAAAGATTTAAAAATAAATCTAATATAATATTTTATAAATAATTATCCTAATAATGTGAACGATATTTTAAAACAAAATTATCAACTAAAATATTAGAATTAGTTTTTTTTTTTTAAATCAGTTTGAAAAAAAATTGTACCGAATTAACACAATTTAATTTTATAATTGTTTCATGTGATGATTTTAACTTAGTTTTAAATCAGTTTGAAAAAAAATTGTACCGAATTAACACAATTTAATTTTATAATTGTTTCATGTGATGATTTTAACTTAGGTAATTGAAATTAAAATCCAAAAATATATTATTTTATAATTCATATTGGTTAAACATTTTTGTTAATAAAACAATAATTTCATCAACAATAAAAAATCTTAAATCATAAAAATACATTTTTGTGGATAAAAAATTTAACTATTTTATTTATATCGATGTATTTTTCTACAAGTAATACATTTCTGAGATGATAACTTTTTTTGCTCTTAGTAATCATTAAAATTTATTTTTGAAATAAACAACAACGATACAATTAACAAACAGTTGAGATGTGAATATTGAAAAATTATTCATTTGTTTAAAATAAAAATTGAGCCAAAATTTAAAATTTTAGCAATAGTTTTTGATTTTTTTAGACCCTGTCATACATGTTGCTAAAAAAAAATTGTACCGAATTAACACAATTTAATTTTATAATTGTTTCATGTGATGATTTTAACTTAGGTAATTGAAATTAAAATCCAAAAATATATTATTTTATAATTCATATTGGTTAAACATTTTTGTTAATAAAACAATAATTTCATCAACAATAAAAAATCTTAAATCATAAAAATACATTTTTGTGGATAAAAAATTTAACTATTTTATTTATATCGATGTATTTTTCTACAAGTAATACATTTCTGAGATGATAACTTTTTTTGCTCTTAGTAATCATTAAAATTTATTTTTGAAATAAACAACAACGATACAATTAACAAACAGTTGAGATGTGAATATTGAAAAATTATTCATTTGTTTAAAATAAAAATTGAGCCAAAATTTAAAATTTTAGCAATAGTTTTTGATTTTTTTAGACCCTGTCATACATGTTGCTAAATATTAATTTGAAGAAACTTCATAAAATCAACATTTTAATTGGACACCTTGCTCATGTAGTAATACGATTAATCACAGAAAGGTAAGTTTAGTATATCAATCCATTTTTCGAATTGTTTTCTCTCTATATATATATATATATATGACTATTACTTGTGTTATTATAAATATAACTTCTTTACACTGTCATAACATGGAAAGATTCTTATCTAAGTTATCATGCAAACAAAGGAACAGTAAGAGAAGCCTGCACTCTCTGTAGTGGCTATGATAAATTATGATATATGATTGAATAAAATAAAATATATTTACATATAATGGCGATGAAGTGAGTTTTGGTTTTATTTTATTTTAATTTATAAAGAAAGACAACATAACCAAGGATCAAGAAGAAACGTGCGATGGATCGTGGGATCATCATATCATTATTGCCCATTTTGAATTATTTAAAGATATTGACAAGTTTGTGACTCAGAATAGTTTAGAAAAAATTGTAGCAACTTCATCTAATATTAGAAGCTAAATTAATCTCATTTTTTCTTAGAAGGCAAGCATTAAAAGAATCAAAAAAGAAAAAGGTGAGAAAATAGATTTAAAGACATTCCACAAAAGCTGAATTAGAATGAAGTTAANCACCGAAAACACATTTGTTGGATTAGTTGTAATAACACATTCTATCTTTCACATGTTCCATGTCTTAAGAAATTTCTCAAATACTTCCAAGATCTTCTTCTTTTTAAAATTTTCTTAGAACATGTAACCAACCCTATATACTCTTTAATCTACAGATCCACATAAAACCAAGATTCATTTTATAAATCTATCTATATATATAACAGTATATATATATAGAGAGAGAGAGGGAGCAGAAACATACAGTTATTCTACTCTTCTTCAACCTCCACTTCTTTGCATGTTCACTAGTCTTGTTCTTGGTAATGAACTAAGGAGACAAGAAGCTGTTGATACAGAGGAAGAAGATGAAGTTGAAGTTGAAGATGAAGATTATGGTTCTCTTCCTTTACTACTGTTATATTGTTTCTACTTCAGCTTCCATAGACAATGAGGTCTCTGTTTTGCTTTCGGTGAAATCAAAGCTTGTGGATCCACTCAACTTTCTCAAAGATTGGAAGATTTCAGAAAGTGGTGACCACTGTAACTGGACAGGTGTTCGGTGTAATTCCCATGGTAATGTTGAGAAGCTTGAACTCTCGGGGATGAATCTCACTGGTACAATCTCAGATTCGATCAGACAGCTTAGAAGTCTTGTCTCGTTCAACATCTCATGCAACGGATTTGAGTCTCTGCTTCCAAAAGTGCTCCCTCCGTTGGAATACATAGATATCAGTCAGAATTCATTCTCAGGGAATCTTTTTACGTTTGGTAATGAATCACTTGGACTCGTTCATCTCAATGCTTCAGGGAACAATCTCTCAGGAAATCTCACGGAGGATCTTGGCAACTTGGCTTCTTTGGAGGTTCTTGATCTCCGGGGAAATTTCTTTCAAGGGTCACTTCCAAGTTCATTCAAGAATTTACAGAAGCTGAGATTTCTTGGATTATCTGGAAACAATCTCACCGGCGAGTTACCAACCGTTCTTGGTGAGCTTACTTCACTTGAAACAGCCATTCTCGGGTACAATGAGTTCAAAGGTCCTATTCCACCGGAATTTGGGAATATCAACAACCTCAAGTACCTTGATTTGGCTATTGGAAAGCTCAGTGGGGAGATTCCCTCGGATCTCGGAAAGCTCAAGTCACTCGAGACACTTCTCTTGTACGAGAACAAGTTCACAGGGAAAATTCCAAGAGAGATTGGAAACATTACAACGCTAAAGGTTCTTGATCTCTCCGATAACGCATTATCTGGCAAAATTCCAATGGAGTTAGCAGAGCTGAAGAACCTGCAGCTACTGAACCTGATGCGCAACAAACTCACTGGCTCCATACCTCCTGGGATCAGTAATCTGACACAGTTAGAAGTCTTAGAGCTTTGGAACAACACTTTATCCGGCGAGTTGCCAAGCGATCTCGGGAAGAATTCTCCATTACAATGGCTTGACGTTTCTTCAAATTCTTTCTCCGGCGAGATTCCTTCTACTCTATGCAGCAAAGGCAAT
This sequence comes from Physaria fendleri, assembly GCA_036630335.1. NCBI lineage: Eukaryota > Viridiplantae > Streptophyta > Magnoliopsida > Brassicales > Brassicaceae > Physaria > Physaria fendleri. Next base: position 7,217,862 of record CM071716.1, on the reverse strand, counting down.
CTAACTAAGCTCATTTTGTTCAACAACACCTTCTCCGGTTCAATTCCGGCTACTTTAACTACTTGCCAGTCACTAGTTCGTGTCAGGATGCAGAACAATCTACTCAATGGTTCAATTCCAATTGGCTTTGGCAAGCTTGAGAAGTTACAAAGACTCGAATTAGCCGGAAATCGTCTCAGTGGTGGGATTCCCGGTGATATCTCGGATTCGATTTCGCTTTCTTTCATTGATTTCTCAAGAAACCAGATCAGCTCATCCCTCTCTTCAACGATCTTATCTATTCATAGTCTACAAGCTTTTTCAGTCTCCGAGAATTTCATTTCCGGCGAGATTCCAGACCAATTCCAGGATTGTCCTTCACTCTCAAATCTTGACCTCTCAGCAAACAAGCTCACAGGCACTATACCTTCAAGCATTGCTTCATGCGAGAAGCTCGTAAGCCTAAACTTAAGAAACAATAACCTCACCGGCGAAATCCCTAGACAGATCACGACAATGTCCGCATTAGCTGTGCTTGATCTCTCCAACAATTCCTTAACCGGAACACTCCCAGAGACCATTGGCACATCTCCAGCACTTGAACTCCTCAACGTCTCCTACAACAAGCTCACAGGTCCAGTCCCTATCAATGGCTTTCTCAGAACCATAAATCCTGATGATCTAAGAGGAAACTCCGATCTATGCGGCGGCGTTCTTCCACCATGTAGTAAATTCCAAGGACCAACATCTAATCACAGAAGTTTCCATGGGAAACGAATCGTGGTAGGATGGTTAATTGGAATCGCATCGGTGATAGCCCTAGGGATTCTCACTATCGTTACGAGAATTCTATACAAGAAATGGTATCCATACGGATTCTGCAGCACCGAGACTGCAAATAAAGGTGAATGGCCTTGGAGACTAATGGCGTTTCATAGGCTAGGGTTCACAGCTTCCGATATTTTAGCCTGCATCAAAGAATCCAACATGATCGGAATGGGAGCGACAGGAATCGTATACAAAGCTGAAATTTCACGATCCAGCACAGTCCTCGCTGTGAAGAAGCTATGGAGACCCGCCGCCGATATCGAGGATGGAACCACCGGTGATTTCGTAGGCGAAGTAAACCTCCTAGGGAAATTGAGACACAGAAACATCGTGAGGCTCCTAGGATTCTTATACAACGACAAAAACATGATGATCGTATACGAATTCATGCAACATCGTGAGGCTCCTAGGATTCTTATACAACGACAAAAACATGATGATCGTATACGAATTCATGCTCAACGGAAACCTAGGCGACGCGATTCACGGCAAAAACGCCGCCGGGAGACTCCTCGTTGATTGGGTCTCGCGTTACAACATCGCATTAGGTGTAGCTCATGGCCTCGCTTACCTCCACCATGATTGTCACCCTCCGGTTATTCACAGAGGTGTAGCTCATGGCCTCGCTTACCTCCACCATGATTGTCACCCTCCGGTTATTCACAGAGATATCAAATCCAACAATATCTTGCTCGACGCAAATCTCAACGCCAGAATTGCCGATTTTGGCCTCGCGAGGATGATGGCGAGGAAGAAAGAAACCGTTTCAATGGTCGCTGGTTCTTACGGTTACATTGCTCCCGGTAAACTTTAATATCCAAATTCCCCGGTTTAAATTCAATTTCAATTTAGTTACTTAACCGTAAACGTATTGAATTTTTGCAGAGTATGGATACACATTGAAGGTGGATGAGAAGATAGATATATACAGCTACGGTGTCGTTTTACTCGAGCTTTTAACCGGGAAAAGCCCATTAGATCCAGAGTTTGGTGAAGCACAAGACATTGTTGAGTGGGTGAGAAGGAAGATAAGAGACAACATATCACTAGAAGAAGCATTAGATCCTAACGTAGGAAACTGCAGATATGTTCAAGAAGAGATGCTTTTAGTTCTACAGATTTTACATTGCTCCCGGTAAACTTTAATATCCAAATTCCCCGGTTTAAATTCAATTTCAATTTAGTTACTTAACCGTAAACGTATTGAATTTTTGCAGAGTATGGATACACATTGAAGGTGGATGAGAAGATAGATATATACAGCTACGGTGTCGTTTTACTCGAGCTTTTAACCGGGAAAAGCCCATTAGATCCAGAGTTTGGTGAAGCACAAGACATTGTTGAGTGGGTGAGAAGGAAGATAAGAGACAACATATCACTAGAAGAAGCATTAGATCCTAACGTAGGAAACTGCAGATATGTTCAAGAAGAGATGCTTTTAGTTCTACAGATTGCTCTTCTTTGCACTGCAAAGCTCCCGAAAGATAGACCTTCGATGAGAGATGTGATATCGATGCTCGGATAGACCTTCGATGAGAGATGTGATATCGATGCTCGAAGAAGCTAAACCGAGGAGGAAAAGTAATACTAATGAAGAGAACACTAGTCGTACCGAGAAACATACTTCGGTTTTTAGTACTTCACCTGTAAATGGTCTTCTTTAGAACAAGAAGGCTTACATAGCTGATTCGTTTGATTCGTGTTCTGTATGTAAAAGAGAGATCTTGATCCTCTGATTTTATTTTTTCGTGTAGAATAACTTTGCTTATGTTTTTACAGATCATAGTAGCTCCTTTGTGTATTGCAAGATAAGGTTTTGTTATAGCTTTTGAAGTGTGATTTACAATGAGAACATATAAACTAACTAAAAAAGAAAAGAGGCAGAGCCGAAAAAGGTGTAAAAGGGAGAGAAGAAGAAGAAGCTTCTTACAATGTATTTGTCTTTGTCTTGTCTTTGATCAGTGATCTGTCTTATTACTGCTTTAAACATAAAGAGTTCTTGTTGATTATTATCTGCTTTATAAGATCATTTGAGCTGTAAACAAGAATCACACAAAGACAGTCACAAAGGCAAGAACAAATGAAAGAAATTAGTACAGATATCAGTAAATGTACCTTTACCAGTAAGCCTCTGATGTTTTCATTATCCGAAGCCTCCTCACAGAACCAATAAACATCCTATACATAAGAAAAAACTCGAGTTCATGATAGAGAATTGGATGCTTACTTGGACTCAATATCTAAAAGATAAGAACATAATGAACACATACTCCCATGGAACATCACCAACAAGCATCCA
>CM071716.1:7079621-7090024 GCA_036630335.1 Physaria fendleri | reverse complement strand
TCCTCCTTCTTGTCTCCACGAAAAACACAACTTTTTCTCTTCCTTTTCTTTCTCAGCAGCTAGGTTTAGATTAGAGGGGAGATTAGAAAATAAAAAGAATTAGGGTTTTAAACAAAAGAAATGAGTTTAAAGAATTTACGGGCTTTTAATTAGAAAAAGAATTGTTTGGGCTTAAATAGGGAAAATGAGGATGTTACAATTCCTCTCTCACCCCAGAATGAATAACGTTTTCCCAGCTTTATTTATATATATATTTGACGTTGTTAAAAAGGTAGATGCCATTAACTTTTACAAGTGTGCGTCATTTTTAGATGTCTTGATGCAGTGCCGCGAGGCAACCCAAGCCCATCTCAAATGATAATGCAATAATCGTAATTAGAAAGCTTTAAGCAAAGATTGTTTGCCGCGAGGCAACCCAAGCCCATCTCAAATGATAATGCAATAATCGTAATTAGAAAGCTTTAAGCAAAGATTGTTAGAACTCAGAAGTATAGAGAAATTTAAATTACAGGTTACGTGAGAAGTATCTGTGGGCAGCTTCACCATAAAATTTTTACAATCCAGTCACATACAGACTAGCCGCAAAGACGATATCACGTTTTATAGCATTTGAAGCTTTTTTTACAATCCAGTCACATACAGACTAGCCGCAAAGACGATATCACGTTTTATAGCATTTGAAGCTAAATCCATTTTCTTGTGTAACGCCGAGTTCCCCATAATGGCAGCTGCGTTTTTGAACTCACGGCATGTCTCGTCCAATCTCACTATGGTTCTAACTATCAGACCTTCCGGTACATCCGTCAATTCACATATCTCTGCAAATGGAGTCCCCTTTGCCCACTCATAAACGACTTCTACCAGACCGAATTTAAGATTCTCTTGTGCATATTCTTCGGGGTCTATTTGTAAGTTGTACTGAGCTTGCAGCTCGCCAAGTCTGATTGCTGTATCATAGAGTCTATACAAAAGAGGATCAATAATTATATTGATCAGCCAGATGAATTATTTTTAGTAAATTTAGGGGTGGGCATAGGTCTGACCCGCCTCACGCTCTTTAAAAGTCTGTGAATTTTAGCGGATTTCGAGGAGAATGGAAAGAGAGCCATGGAGACAAACCTTTGTTTAGCCTTAGCCAGCTTAGGAGTAAGTGAAGGCGCTGAAGTGTTTTTTTGTTGGAAGACAAAGGCAGACATTATAGCTACTGCTTCTTCCGGTTCTAATTCTTCAAATTGATTCTCGAACAGACACACTGTGCAAATCAATTCTTCCCCAGAATTCATCTCACAAGCGACACGGCCTTTGATTTGGACGACAAGGTCATCATCTATACAACCAATGTTTTTCAGAACATCGATCTGCAAAAACAGATTACAGCATTACATTGTCACTCTTAAATTATAGTTCATAAGAGTAGCAAAGATGCATGTGGACTTTCTTATTTGACCGTACCCGGCCCTGAAAGGCAGGCATCTGTAGTAGGGCTTCATCGGACATTTGAAATTCAAGATCTTTGAGATCCTTCTTATGCTTTTTAATGTCCCTAGCTAACTTCATGTGCTCTTCCAATTTGACACAACCGTGGCACTTATTCATGGACATCTTTTGCAATAAGCTCGTCCACTTATAGTACGTCTCCACAAGCTCAGCATCTTTCAGCTTCAAATCTGATATAAATTCAAGAAATGAATTCAAGATGTAAATGAATCAAAGTCGGAGAAACGGATACAGGGCCATAATTTAGTTCACGAACCTTTTATTGGGTCTAGAGCAGGAGGATACTTGTTTCCTTCTGATTTCAGATCCAAAAGCTGTTGAACCGTCTGAGAAAAAGCTGCCTTGTTCCCATCCTCGAGTAGACGCACCTGATCAATCTTTATCTTCCTATCGCATATGCACAAAAATTCTATGTTATCAAACCCCTTAACCTCGTAACCTACACCAGCAGCAGCTCCATTGTGCGGTAGCTCTATCTTGATCACACCAGAACCTTTACGAGAGCTCGGCTTTGTATAAAATTCTTCTTCAAAACCACGTTTTGACTTGGGCGCAATAAAATAACCTTGAGAGGGCTCTGAGCTTTTCTTGCCAATTGCGACCATATTTTTCTCTGGTGGCGGTATTTCAGATTTTATAACCAAAACAACATATTGTCTGTATGTGTTGGAAGGTCCCTTCAGAACAACTCCGAGTAAATTGTCTATGCCCTGTAAAATTACACATATGAGCAACTAATTTATGAACCAGAGAAAAGAGTGATGGTGACAGGGTCTCACCGTTCCAGATTTCATGACCACTACTCGTCCTGGTACAAGAAAATTCTGGACATAAGGAGACTGCATGACTGCTTCCGACATCTTGCTGTTACATTCATTTGCTTCCATATAAATGTCAAAGTAATCTTCAATTGCCGGTTCACCTTTAATACATCTGGATGAATAAATCAATAGATCAACTCAACGGAGAAGTTGAAGACAGAGGTAAAACAAGCAACGGGATGGAATATATGGGTTCTTACAACTAGACTACAAAATGTAATTGCAATCCATTAGATATAAAAATGCAGTTGTTGTACAGTCTTTCAAGTATCCATAAGATGCGAGTTTAGCCTTACTCGATATTTTTGATTGGTGCAGAACGTTTTATAATGAGAAGCTGTTGTTTCTCAGGTAGTTTCTTCTGGGCATGGAACTCAGCAAAACTTCTTTTCAGCATGTCCTCCACCTTACAATAACAATAATTAGAAAACAGGTCATTCACAAAAAGCCAAAAGAAAGGCCAGGTGGCAGATCAATTGTCCAGACATTGAGATACCTTCAATTCTTCAACACGTAAAAGATGGAGGATCATTATATAGGTTAGTCGAAATTGAGACTCTAGTCTTGTTGCGCTTCCAACAATTATACGCCTCAAATCACTCTCATCTGGAACTTCATCACGACACATGACAATAACTGTGCCTGTTTTGTCCAGTCCTCTTCTGCCAGCACGTCCTGCCATTTGAGTGTACTCTCCAGGAAGCAATTGTCTAAATTCCTTGCCATCAAACTTCCTCAAAGCATCAAAAACAACCTGTCGTGAATATCACGGATAAGTTATTTGTATGTACACTTCATAGAACAAATGTACCTAATATGCTTATCAGAATACCCACACTTGTTCCCCCACATGATATGATAAGATATCTATATGTAAAGACTAACCCACTTATCATTGTTAGTAACAAAAATTGAAATAACCTTACCGTTCTAGCTGGAGCATTAACCCCCATGGCAAATGTCTCAGTTGAAAATAGCACCTGCAAGAGATTAATAAAAGCAGATTACCTTTCGGAAGATAACAGAAACATGGAAATTGATTTCCTTAAAGCAGCAACCATAAACATAGATAACTATTAATTCCAGCATTGTATACTGGGGTAGGCTCGAATAATAACAGAAAATCCTGAACTTTTAAGCCTACCTTAATAACACCTCGGCAAAAAAGCATTTCAACAACTTCCTTTACAATTGGAAGCAGCCCAGCATGATGAACACCAATACCTCTACGAAGTAAGCTTTGAACTCTGAGAACCTGCAAAATGTGTCCCTCACAGTGAATGAGTAAACAACCAAGGAACCGCTTTAAACTTAGTGAGTGAGAAGACAGGAATGTCTTCAGATAACCAACCTGAGGTAAATTCCTATCCGACCCTTTCAATCTTGAAAAAGCTTTATCGCAAAAGACACGGATCTCACTTTTCTCAAGGCTACTGGTGAGATCGGTCCCAGTCAATGCGTCAGCACACCTATCACAATAATTCTTTGAGAAACAGAAGACAACCACCTAACGGGAAAGGAAAAATTAAGAAGTTAGACATAACAGACCAGAATATGCAACACTTAAGATTGAATTAAAAAAAAAAACGAAGCAACATCTAACATATAGATGTTGTTAAAAGAAAACACACACAGGTAATAGGGACTTTTTTGAGAGCTTGTTGATAAGCAGTAACCAATTTGAAGCAGCTGATCGTCTAAATGCCCCATTGTTCTGACTGTTACCACCGTAAGAGGATTTTCCCACATCTTTTGCACTTGAGTGTTTGTTCTGCTTGCCACGAGAATGAGCTTCATGTTTCTGGGATTTGTTCCCATCTTGATGTGATCCCATATGCTGTTTAGGAGCGACACTAACTGCATTTGAATTCTTCTTCTTTTGTGAATCTTTAGCGTCCTTTATCCCTTTATGAATAAGAACTTCATTCTCACAAACTTTGTAGAGTTCTCCAGAATAAAATAGACAATGCTCTAGGGGAACTGGTCTTTTTGTCGTGCTGATAACAAAACCCATAAAAATATAACATATAATAACTTCGATCAGTCATAAATTAAATAAAATTATTTTACCAGGATACATTAAATCTCACCCAGTAACACGTATCTCCTTTTGTTTTGTTCGGCCAATCCAATCAGCAAATTCAAATGTGTTCGGCACCTACAAAAGTTATACATGCTATAAATTCAGAGGTACATAGGGGAAAAAGGTCAATGGAGAACAATGACTGAGCCATGAAGCCACACATATCTCCATAGATGCTACAAAGGTTATTAGGACCGTGACCAATATAGACCCAAGAAAAAAATAAAATTTATTCCTTTCAAACTCATCTATGAGAAATTCATAGGCAAACATTTAGTTGCATGGCAAACAAAACAACACCTCAAAAGACATAGAATTTTCTAAACGCATACACATACCGTTGCAGAAAGGAGGACAAAGTTAATATGCCTTGGCAACATGATGATGACTTCTTCCCAAACAACCCCTCTCTCTACGTCATTGACATAGTGAACTTCGTCAAATATAACCTGCCAAGAATAGGAATGTCAACAAGGAACGTGATTCATCACATAGACTACAAAGGCTGCTTCATAATGGAGCATTTGAGTACAATATCAAACTCAGAAAAATCTAAAACATCAAAAGCTCTTTTACCCATTCAATATCACGTATGATATCAGCACCACGGTAAAGCATCGACCTTAGTATTTCAGTTGTCATGATCAGACATGATGCCTCTGGCCTTATACTAACATCACCTGTGAGAAGTCCTACATCAAACTTCCCACAAAAATCTCTGTATTTTTGGTTGCTGATGGTTTTAATTGGAGCAGTATAAACAGCTCGTGTACAGTGCTGAACACAGGGAAATTAATCAGCAAACAGAACACAGGTAATCTAAACAAATGTGATCGATGTTCTCAAGAATGCTCTACCTTGGTCGCCAAAGCGAATGCATATTCTGCAACAACTGTCTTCCCTGCTGATGTATGTGCTGCTACAAAAACAGACTCCCCCTTTTCTAAACAACAGATAGCCTGTAGGCATAAGATATTTAGTTATTTACTGAAAACTCGCATACAAAAGACAGCCAGTCACGTTACTCAAATGTCTTCAATTTTATAAGTCTAGGGAAAGACCTCCTTCTGAAAGTTGTCCAATTCGAAAGGGAATTCAATCGCCATGTCAGGAACAAGCTCATAAAACCGGTCTGCAATATCTTGGCTATCGCCTTTTGTGGCCCATCCCTAAAAGAAGAACACACACCAAATCACGTTTGTTAGTGGAAAATGAAATCCCAAAATGCAAATCAAAATGGTTACCTCTTTCCGTAGTTGTTTACCGCTGTTCCCAGTAGCTGCCTCTTCCGTCAATATCGCTGTTTTTGCTGATGACAAAATCTCATCCAGCACAGTGACGTCAGTCTCCATTGCCTTGCTGACTTCATTGCTTTGACTCGCTTTAGCTTCTGCCATTGGAGACTCATATCCAGCTGTATAATCTTCATGAAAGTTTTGATTATTAGAAAAAATATCAAACATATGTGACGTATAGGAATTGAACATGAATGATTAAACAAACCATCTCTCTCACGGTCGGAGAAATCATCTTCTTCCCATGCCTTCTTGAGGAGATCGTCAAACTGAATAGACAACTTACTCTGAATGTATTCACATGGCAAGGACAGGAAAAAAAGAGTTTATTACCACAACCAAATGTAATATAAGTTTATGTACACCAGTGAGCTTGATCTACAGACCGACTTTTCATCTGAAGCATTGCCATGCGAACTCTGATCATCATAAACATTCCATTTTTGGGGATATGGCTTTAAAGTATAAGAAAAAAACAGGAAGAATCAATCAACACTGAATCATAAATAAGTTTAGTAAATTACAAAATTAGATAGTATAACTTACCATCAGATCTCCTAGATTTAAACTCTGCTTAAAACTAGGGGGAACAGTTTGAGCAGGACCCCCATTAAGCAATTCCTGTACCCATTGCCCACTAGAGACACCCTCTGGAAGGACTCTCTCTGAAGACTGTGAATCCTCCAACCCACCTGGACGGAAAGGGCGATTGCTCAAACTTCCTCTCAGAAAATCCTTCGGAGGTCCCACCATTCGTGGAAAAAATCCAGAATCTTGATCTCCGTACATTTGTTCTGACAAATCCACCTAAGATAATATGACAATCCATTTTTCTCCAACTAGGTCAGAAACCGAAAGCTAATAGCAGGTCATTCTTCTACAAAAAGGTTACCGACTCTTAAAGGGCCTCACCGTCCACATGAACTATTTATTCAAGATAATTCATGATTTGGAGAGAAAGAAATGAGTTACCTCCACTGATTTTGGCTCCCATGCTCTGTTCTCAGCATCCTCTTTTTGACATCTGAATGGCAACTCCCAAGTTGGAACTACAATGGACCTTGGCAAAGAGGGTTGAAGGGGCAGCTTCACCCTGGAAAACCAATCAAAATCCCACTGATTCTCAGCTTTTTCAGCAGAAAATTGATCTGGTTCAAGCCTTGGTAAGAGATATTTCTCCTCGATATGTTGCTTTATTGATTCTTTTGTTTCCTTGGCAAATGCAGGAGGCTGAGATACGCACATATATGCAAAAGAGTTTCAACTACCACAGAACAAGAATTTCTAGAGATCTAAACCTCTCACCAAATATGATTTTCAGAAAATTAGCTACTTATGTTTCCTTCTTCACCACATAATATACCTGATACGACCCTAACTAACTCTTCCCTAAAGAAGCAACCGACCACCATAAATTTTCTAGTTCCATTATTGTTGAGAGAAAACTGAGTAAAGTAGCAATAAGACTTAGTAAACTACAATACAGAAACAAACAACATATGATATTCAAAATCACAGAAACGCACAGGTATTAGCAAAACGAACTAATTGAGGATATAAAATGCAACAAATTGCATCACATATGAATGCCTAAGCGAACCAATTTTAGGGACGTGATCATGATCTTGCAACTAATCAGAAACTCACGGATACGAAATCGGGAATTGAGTTCAGGGCGTCGTCACTCTCCGTCGTGTACAGAGGCTCAACGCGTACATGACCACCATGACCGGAGAATCCAACCCTGAAGGCGCTCGCGTTGCCCGCTTGGACCCTGTTCATTGTGTGTTCCTCTCTGTCGTTATCTTCTGTGCATTCCCTCTTCACTCTCCGTCGTGTACAGAGGCTCAACGCGTACATGACCACCATGACCGGAGAATCCAACCCTGAAGGCGCTCGCGTTGCCCGCTTGGACCCTGTTCATTGTGTGTTCCTCTCTGTCGTTATCTTCTGTGCATTCCCTCTTGGCCCCTTTTCTCGCTCTCTCTCGTTCCCAACTATTCTCACTTTCCCAGCGATCTGTCTGCGAGAATCCGGTGAAAGTAGTCATGGGCATCTGGTCGGCTCGGCTTAAAACGGGTCGGAACTATCGGATATTCGGTTTTTCAAATTTTTTAACATTGTACCGAAATAAAACCGAATTTAGAATTTGATTTGGTTCGGTCCGAAATTCTAATTTAATAGTAATACCCAAAAAACCGAATTTTTTTTTAAAAAACCCCAGATTTAACCGATTTAATTGGAAAAAAGGATTCCGATTAAGGAAACCTTAAAAATAACCCTGTTGGAATTAGGCCTACATGGAATACATTAACATACATTAACCTGTTCAAATAAACAAACATTCAGCTAATACAAACATACATTAGCCTTACACTACACGTACCAAAAACATCATTACAATCATTCAAGTAACATTCATAATTATAGTAAACCATAACAATTTGGCTTATCAGGCAACATGAGTTTAATGAATTGTTACATTGTTTGTTAGTTGTAACAAAGAAGGTTATACAACCTTTTCTTCCAAAAAGAGTTAGAAGAACAAGAAAAGGTTATCTAACCTGCCAAGATTTCCACCTTTTAGACAAAACACTAGTGGCTATCACAGTTTCGGATGGAAGTGAAGACAATATGTACAAAATCAAAGCTTCAGGCGACTCACTAATCTTGTTCTCGTTCACAACATATCTATTTCTCAAACTTTCACCACTGATTTTGCTCTCATAAGAAACATGGAGAAGTTTAAAGAATTAGGATTGGTCTAAGAAACGATTAACAAAACAGAGAAGAAACATACCTTTGTCGTTCCATTATCGTTACGAACAGCTCCAAACACAGCTTTAAATTTTTTCACAAACCCCTAACAACAAAAGCATCGACAGATTCTTGTGAACGAAGAAGCGAAGAGTTACAAGTGTGGAAGCCGTGTTTCATATCAAACCAAATCTACTAGCCCAAATTATCTTTCTAACAAATTTTATTTGGGCTTGCGTTCAGACCAATTCTAAAAATATGCTTCGTTCGTTTTTTTTCTTTTTCTTGTCATTAGTCCTGGCATTCGGTCGGGTCGGTTTAAAACGGATCAGATCTATCGGATATTCGGTTTTTTAAAATCTGTAAACTTGAACCGAAATAAACCGATTTTAAATTTTGGTAATGAATCGGATTAAACAATTTCGTTTCGGTCGGAAAATTTAATTTAATAGCAATACTGAAAAACCGAAATTAAACAAAAAAACCAGATTAAACCGGTTTAATCGGAACAAACGGCTTTCGATTAAGAAAACCTCAAAATTAACCCTGTGATAACATTGACTATAACCTGCTCAAACAAACACCTAATACAAATATACTTTAGACCTTTAGTCTTACATTACATGTACCAAAAACATCATTACATTCATTAAACAAAACATTCATAACTATAATTATGGTAAGCCATAACAGTTTGGCTGATCAAGAAGGCAACATGAGTTTAATAAATTGTTACGTTGTTCGTTAGTTGTAACTCGTTAGTTGTAACAAAGAAGGTAGACAACCTTTTCTTCCAAAAAGAGTTAGAAGAACAAGAAAAAGTTATTTAGTCCTGGCATTCGGTCGGGTCGGTTTAAAACGGATCAGATCTATCGGATATTCGGTTTTTTAAAATCTGTAAACTTGAACCGAAATAAACCGATTTTAAATTTTGGTAATGAATCGGATTAAACAATTTCGTTTCGGTCGGAAAATTTAATTTAATAGCAATACTGAAAAACCGAAATTAAACAAAAAAACCAGATTAAACCGGTTTAATCGGAACAAACGGCTTTCGATTAAGAAAACCTCAAAATTAACCCTGTGATAACATTGACTATAACCTGCTCAAACAAACACCTAATACAAATATACTTTAGACCTTTAGTCTTACATTACATGTACCAAAAACATCATTACATTCATTAAACAAAACATTCATAACTATAATTATGGTAAGCCATAACAGTTTGGCTGATCAAGAAGGCAACATGAGTTTAATAAATTGTTACGTTGTTCGTTAGTTGTAACTCGTTAGTTGTAACAAAGAAGGTAGACAACCTTTTCTTCCAAAAAGAGTTAGAAGAACAAGAAAAAGTTATTAAACCTACCAAAAAGATGTTACCTTGTTAATTGTCTATATTAAGACAAGTTCTTCCTCAAAAAGCCGTAATAATTTGCCCAAAAATCTTCATCTTCAAGCCCCTACACAGACCACATCATGCACACTGTCAATAAAATTGAAAAGTAGATGATTGCTATAGAAGGATGAAATACCTATGCTTCCTCTCTTTCTCGATCTGCAAAAAAAAAAAACCAGAATGTATTAGTTAACCAAACAAAACCAGAAATATGAATATACAAACCTAAGAAAAGAATAGGAGCTTATACAAACTGTAGGATAGAATACTTAATCTTCTATCTTGGATCTGCAAAAAAGAAAAACAGAAAGTTTTGATTTATCAAACATTAACAGAATTATAAATTTGAAACAATGGAAAGTTGATTACCTATAGACTCCAAAAACGCTGCTTCTTCAGCCATTTGAACCAGATTTAAAACACGACCATTACCATGAGAAGATCTCATCCATTGCTGAGAACACAACAACACCTCCACCATGCATGGAGTTAAAGAACTCCTATACGGATCCAGAATTCGTTCACTTATACTAAAGGCTGCCTCACTAGC
>CM071716.1:7007956-7039131 GCA_036630335.1 Physaria fendleri | reverse complement strand
TCTTTTGTGATTGTGGGAATATATCATTTTCCTTGAATGTTCTCAAATCTTCTAGAGCAGAATATTTTCAATTCTGGCTCTAACAATTATGATGTCAACCCTTTGTCTTTAGCTATATTAAACCCGCCATAGTGGAAGTAGATGGCGTAGATAAAATGGTTAAATCTGTCGCCATCCGATGTGCAAACTTGATTTTGTGTTGTCCATTCTTTGTATAGTGTCATATGAGGAGGTCCCTTTTGCCTGGCTAGCTAGTATAATCGGAAGAAATTTGTGATCATTAGTATCGTCAATAAGTTGACGAACGAGTGGTTCAATACGACGGCTCTCATTGTGAATAATGAGCTCATTAAGCATCAACTATAGTGGATTAGTCGGTTTTGTTATATATGATATGGGTGGTGTAGTAGGTACCTACGGGTCTACCCAAGTTTGTATTATAGTTTCGTCTTTGATGATAGATTGAAGCCTTGGTGAAGTGAATTGCGAAGCTCCGACATAGATCGCCAGACATATTAAGCGCTTTTACCTCCACGAGTATTTAATATATTTCTGTTTGGAAAAAAACGGTTTTTAGTAAGGTCCCTTTTGCCTGGCTAGCTAGTATAATCGGAAGAAATTTGTGATCATTAGTATCGTCAATAAGTTGACGAACGAGTGGTTCAATACGACGGCTCTCATTGTGAATAATGAGCTCATTAAGCATCAACTATAGTGGATTAGTCGGTTTTGTTATATATGATATGGGTGGTGTAGTAGGTACCTACGGGTCTACCCAAGTTTGTATTATAGTTTCGTCTTTGATGATAGATTGAAGCCTTGGTGAAGTGAATTGCGAAGCTCCGACATAGATCGCCAGACATATTAAGCGCTTTTACCTCCACGAGTATTTAATATATTTCTGTTTGGAAAAAAACGGTTTTTAGTATCTTGGCCACTTTTTTTTCGACAATTAAAGAGATGATCATGACGAAATTAGAACTAGTGAATTGTGAATGTACTNGACAAATTCTTCTTTCTTCCTTCTTTGGCCAGTTTATCAGCTGCCATGTTATGTGTACGTGAGATATGATGAAATTTGTAGTGAAGATTTTCTCTGGCACATAAATGGATAACATCCTCAATGGTTGAAAGAAGATGTTCTTGTTGGACTTTCCCTTGGTTTAGAAGTTGAAGAGCAGGAGTGTTATAGATAAGCTTGGCGTCGCCCAGGAAAAGTATATGATCATATTGCAAGTTCCGCATAGAATAAACCGCCTCACGTAGTGCATAAGCTTCCGCTTCATGTGGTGATGAGATGTTTTGTGCACTTCCTTTTCCATGGAGCACTGTTCTGTTATGATGATCAAGTAGAACCCAACCATAGCCAAAAACTGGATTTGGAGAAATCCATGAGGCGTCAGTGTAACAGGTATATCTGTTATAAGAACTCTGGTCCGTACTCACCAGTGAGGAAATAGGATTCAGAGTGCTATGAGACTTCTCATGATTATTTTCCCAAAGTTTTGTTGCTACTATAGCTTGGTTGATGATGATAGGTATTGGTGTTCTTTGAGTTCTGAAAACTTGGTTGTTTCTTGCTTTCCATAATTGCCATCCTAAGAAAAAAGGAAAATGGGAGGAGTTGTTCTTACTAAATTCCTGCAGTTTCAGTAGAATATCCGGAAAACTATCATCGATGAGGTCTGAATAAGGGAAGGATGGTAAAGCTAGATGCCACACTTCACGAGAAACCCGACAACTCCACAACATATGAGATACAGTTTCAGATTCTTCTTTACAAACAGGACATATGTGATCAACCGGGATATTTTTGCGAATGAGATTAACTGCAGTAGGTAGAGCATCCTGACTGATTTTCCACCAGAAATGTTGTAGTTTTGGGGGTATAGGTAGAGTCCAGAGCTTCTTGGAGAAAAGGTCCTGAAGTGGTTGGGATGATGTGCCTTCCTGAAGAGGATGCTGGTCAGCATATACAGAATGATAACATCCTTTTACAGTAAATTTCCCTGTTGGATTGAATTTCCATATTAATCTGTCAGGACAAGGTTGATAATTTGGCTTGCATTGAAGAATTAGTGGAATGTCGCTCAGCTTAACATTTCTCTGGAGATAGTCTAGGTTCCAATGTGTTGTGTGAGGTATGAAAGCTGCTGAGATTGTAGTTTTGTGCTTTGCTTCTGTAGTGAGCGCAGAAGTACTTTCTGGTGGTCGTGATGAGGTATGAAAGCTGCTGAGATTGTAGTTTTGTGCTTTGCTTCTGTAGTGAGCGCAGAAGTACTTTCTGGTGGTCGTGATGGGTTAGTGGGGAGCCAGTCATCTTGCCACAGACTTATTGTTTTCCCATCTCCTATTTTCCATTTGTACTTTTCTTTGATTACAGTTAAACCTTCGCAGAGACTTCTCCATACATAGCTTGATCTCTTTCTTGGTGTGGCTTGGAGTATGTTGGTTTTTGGAAAATATTTGCCTTGTAGTGTCCTGTAGAGTAGAGAATCCGTGTGGTTGAAAAGTCGGCTGAGTTGTTTGGCCAAAAGAGTAAGATTAAAGATTTTTAGATCCCTGAATCCTAAGCCTCCCTCTCTTTTGGTTTTTGTAAGAGTGTTCCATGAAGAGAAAGCAAGGTAGTTCTTCTTCTCTTTTGTGTTCCACCAGAGATTTCTGATCTGACTTTCCAGAGATTGGGTAATTCGGTTTGGGAGCTTATAACAAGACATTGCATAGGAAGGTATGGCTTGAAGCACAGATTTAATTAGAACCTCTTTGCCCGCAGGAGAAAGGAGTTGTGATGTCCAGTTTTGACAAAGTTTTGATGACCGTTGGAGAAGGTAAGCAAAGCTATTTGTGTGATTTGGAGAAGAAGTATCAGGTAGACCTAAGTACTTACCTATACTTGTTTGATCCTTAATATCCAGGATGGAGCATAATGTTTCAGAGAGTGACCTGTCTGCAGATTTGCCAAATAAAATGCTAGATTTCTCATAATTTATGTGCTGGCCTGATAGTCTTGCATAATTAGTTAAAATGCGTTTGAGGTTGGAGCATTCTTCTGAAGTTGCTCGGCATAAGTTGAGGTTGGAGCATTCTTCTGAAGTTGCTCGGCATAAGAGAAGTGAGTCATCTGCAAACAAGAGATGTGTGATAGGAGGACCTGTTTTCCCTGCTTTGAAACCATGGATGTCGCTTAAACGTGAATGTCGTTGTAAGAGATGAGATAAACCTTCCGTGCATATTAGGTAAAGATAAGGAGAAAGGGGATCTCCTTGTCGAAGACCTCGTGTGGCACAGAAAAACGGGCTAGGATAACCATTAAGCAGGATAGAGTATGAGACTGATGATAGGCATTTGTGAATCCAATGACACCATGTACTGCTGAATCCAAGTTTTCTCATCATGAATTGTAAATACTGCCAGTTTACTTTGTCAAAAGCTCTTGAGATGTCCAATTTGATTGCTAGATGTCCTATCTTGCGTTTCCTAGTCTTCAAAGAATGGATGATTTCTGCTCCTAAGATTACATTATCCATTATGTTTCTTCCAGGGATAAACGCAGATTGGAACTCAGAGATAATGCAACTCATCCAAGGTTTGAGTCTATTGGCTAGTACTTTGGTCAGTATTTTATAAGCAATGTTACATAAACTGATGGGTCGAAAGTGAGTTACCAAAGTTGGGTTCTTAATCTTAGGTATTAGACAAATGTATGTTTCCATGAATGTGGGATCAGTAGTTTCTGTCTCCAGGAAGGATGTAAAAGCTTTTTGCAGATGAGGACCAAGATGATTCCAATTTTCCTGGAAGAATGCAGCTGTGAATCCATCTGGCCCAGGGGCTTTTGTGGGGTTCATTTGGAACAGGGCTATCTTGATTTCTTCCAGACTTATTGGTTTTGTGAAGCTATAGTTCATTTCAGGAGAGACTTTAGGCTTAATGGAATGCAGGTCTTGGAAGTCAGGTGTTGGTTCAGCTGAGTACAGGTCTTGATAGAAATTTAAAAACTCTTTTTCAATGTCTGAAGACTCATTCAGGAAAGATCCTGTTGTTGACTTGATGACCGTGATTCTGTTGTTTGTTCTCCTTTGCTTGGTACAACCATGGAAAAACTTTGTGTTTTTATCTCCTTCTTTTAACCAAGAGATTCGACTTTTTGTTTTCATTGGTTCTGAAAGATGATCGCCAATGGGATATTGCTTTGCGAACTGTTGAAAGGATTGGTGCTAGGGATTGATTAACAGGTAGGTTTTGAAAGGTATGGTTTATGGTATCACGAAAGTGATTCTCATCACTCCACCTTTTATCATATCTGAAAATTTGTTTTTGGTGGTGGTTGTTTGTTGAAAGTTGTATTAAGAGTGGATTATGGTCAGAACCAATACAATGAAGAAGTTTGGCGTGAGTATTTGGGAAAAAAATCAGACCAAGAGCTGTTGACATATGCTTTATCCAGAAGGCAACGAACAAAGTGAGAATGTCGATTCCCTGACCAAGAATATTTACCTCCTAAAAGACGGATTGGGTGCAGATCATATGAGCTAAGGAATTCATTGAAAAGATTGAAGCTAGATAAAGATCTTCTGGGTCCTCCGTTTTTTTCTCTTTGACATCTTAAGTCATTAAAATCTCCCAGGAAAATGTGAGGTATGAGGTTGTTATAATGAAGACCTGCTTTGTGAATAAGGTTATGCCAGAACTTTTTCCTGGGTTTTTTCTTTGGAGGGCCGTATATGTAGTGCATAGTGATCTTTACTCCACAGTAGTACAAAGTCATAACCGTTATATTAAGCGTAGGGTTTTCAACAAAAGATAAGTCTACCCAAGACTTCCAAAAGATAGCAAGACCTCCTCTGATACCTTCAGAAGGAATAACAAAAGACTTGTCATAACCTAGACTCTTACAAGACGACTGGACAGTAGAAGCATCATTCATAGTTTCAACAAGGAAGAGGACGTCGGGACTTTGAACTTTATTTAGGTTATATAGATGATGAACTGTCGAAGGTGTCCCGATACCTTGACAGTTCCAGTGGAGAATCCTCATTTTGCCTGAAGGTGTCCCGATACCTTGACAGTTCCAGTGGAGAATCCTCATTTTGCCTGTGGTGGCTTCGGGGTGTCCACCTCCCCAGATGATGAGTGTTGAGAAGTAGCAGCATTGTTGAGAGAGTCACTTGGCTCAGAGATGGTGAGTTTGCGGCGTCGCGGAGATGGTTCTTCAGATGAGGAGGAGTCAAAGTCAGGTGCTTTTCTCTTTCGAGTTGAGCCTTTGGTGTAGACAGCACTATGGAAACGGTTCTGGTCTTGTGGTGAAGAGGTTGGGGGTATGTTGGGCGTGGTATGAACAGAAAGAGTTGTATCAACCAAGGGAATCTGGTAGGTGGTAATGGATGGAAACGGTTCTGGTCTTGTGGTGAAGAGGTTGGGGGTATGTTGGGCGTGGTATGAACAGAAAGAGTTGTATCAACCAAGGGAATCTGGTAGGTGGTAATGGGTTCAGAGATAGTAGCACTAATGGGTTGGATAGGGGTATTAGTGTTCGGTAATGGTAAGGTAGTGTTGTTGGCGTGATCAACATAGGGGTATTAGTGTTCGGTAATGGTAAGGTAGTGTTGTTGGCGTGATCAACTGAGGTAATGTTAGGGTTTGGAGTGGTGTTTCGGTTGAGAGCTTGTTCTGATGGGGTAGTTGGTGTTGAAGAGAGTTGGATAGGGGATTGAAGAATTGTTTGGAGAATGTTGTTGAGAGTAGATGGAGTCAAAGGAGTTCCCATGGTATCACCAAGTATGTTGTTTTGTGAGAGAAACTGTTGGAGAGTAGTTCGGAGTGATGCTTCAGCAGCTTCATTTGTACTCCGAAGGGCTTGAAGAGAAGGAGATGATGAGTCTGAATTTGATTGGCTAGGAGAAGTGGGAATGCCACGGATGTGAGGGTTTTGAGATTGTTGTTGAAACGTGTCACTATGGGTGCTGTTGTGGCATGGAAGTAAAGCAGGAGGATGTATGTAGTTGTGAAGAGGACAGGTGGTGCGAGCATAGCCAGGGAGAGAAGAGTTGCATGGTGGGAGTAAGATATCTTCAAGATTTCCTGTGGACCCCATTTGAAAACATGCATTGGACGTTGGTGGGAGAATGTTTGAAGTTGACATTCCACGTGTTCTGTGTATGGAGAGGTTGCTTGATGATGGTCGGAGAGCATACGGCGGAGTTCTACCTAGGAGAGCTGACTGACTGTTGTGTGGGACTAAGATACCTTCAACCATAGAAACCACATTTTCTCCTACAGGGACTTCTTGTTCACGTAACTCTTCATGCTGGCCTTCATTTTGGTTTTCCATGTGTTGTATCTCATTCACAGGGTTATTTGGTAATTCTTGAGCCATGTTGCATGCAAGAGGGAGATGAAGTATAGAACCGCATGTTGTACAAAAATGGCGCAGTCTAGGGAAAATCAGTTGGAGATGTGTAGATTCTGGGTTGTTTCCAAAGTACATAGAGGTTACAAACTTCAGTTTATCTGTAATAGACATGAATACACGTACCCAGTTTTCTCCAGGGGTAGACTTTGTTGGTTGTTTGATTCGAACCTTGTGTGACTCTCCTATGATAGATCCGATTTCTTCAAGGACACTTGGAATACGGTGATCTGCTGGGACATTGAGTACTTTGATCCAGAGAGGAATGCGTTTGAGGAAAGTCGGGAGATGAGCATCAGATAGCTTGTCGATGACGATGAACCAGTTACGGAAAGTCCAAGGACCATCATCTAAGATTCTCATCATTCTGTGTTGTTCAGGAAAGTGAACATGCAGATCTCCATTGTCTTGGATAATGATGTCTTGTCTGTTGTCGATTCTCCAGATTTCAGCAAGGTAACTCCTGAGATGAGTAGCTATCTGAGATCTATGGGGAGAGAATTTTTTTTTCCACGATAACTCTTTAATCGTGAATGTACTATTCTTTAGTCTCCTTTGCTAACATATCCGCCGAAGAGTTTTGAGACCGTAGAATATATCAAATTTTGAATTTTATCCCATAAATTCTTGAGAGCACAGCTATATCTTCATGGACGGTTGAGGAAACTTATAGGGCGACTGATTTGTGCATCAAATTGCTGGGTTAAGATCTTAACCTGATAGATAGACTTTACATCACCTAGAAAGATAACATTATAAACAAATTAGGTATAGGATTCTGCAACCGCTGTTCAATGTGCAAAAACGTCAGCTTGATTCTCTTAATATATTTTACACCAATAACGGGGAAAGTCATAAACACAATCCCCGCACAAACAATGAAGTTCTATCGCCTAAGTCTACGAAAAAACCTTCAACAGCTCACTGTGAAAAAAACAATCTTGACAACTCATATGACCCGAAAACATGACTGGTACCTTAAAAATCCAAAGCTAAACCCGAAAACATGACTGGTACCTTAAAAATCCAAAGCTAAACAGATCAAATAGCATCTCTGACATGTGATGCGGAATCCTTCGTTGAGAGCCTTGTAGTTCTTGGGTGTTTTTTTGTCTCTTATTTTGCAGATTATCGTAAAATTAGAACTTTTATATAAGATACTTTTCAATTTGGGAAATTACCCCTTTGTCATACTATAAAAAATTTCCTATATATTATTTGAGAATCAAATAATCTTAGGTATTGTCACCAAATCAATCTCACGAACCATATAAATAAATATGCTAGTATAATTAAAAATGTATATACTATAATTAAAAAATATTAAAATTAAAAAATTAAGGATAAAACTAGCTTTAATTTAAGATATTTTAGTCATCATTAGATAAATACTAACATCCCTTATATATTATTTGAGAAGCAAAAAAGCTTAGGTGTCGTCGCCAGAATCACTCTCACAGACCATATTTTACAAACATGCCATTATGATTTAATTATTAGAATAATTATAAAATATATAATTACAAATATTATTTTATTAATTTTAAACTAATTAAAACGATCAATATTTAAGTTTTTGAAAAATATTTTTAATTAAAATTTAAATTGAGGGAATAAAATGATTTAACCCTTCAACTATCATCAGATAGAGATTTAACCCCTCAACTATTTTTATATTAATCTAACCCCTCAATTATTTTCAGATAGTGATTTAACCCCTCAACTATTTTTATATTAATCTAACCCCTCAAATGTACTTTTGTTATTGGATTTTCCCTTCTGTTACAACACCGTCATCCACATATTAATCTAAACCCTCAACGGTGATTTTTCAAATTCCGAAATGTGATATATAATCTTAATTTGTGCATATCGGTGTTGTAGAGAAGTAGAAAATTTAATAACGAAACTATAGTTTAACCCTTCAACTATCATCAGATAGAGATTTAACCCCTCAACTATTTTTATATTAATCTAACCCCTCAATTATTTTCAGATAGTGATTTAACCCCTCAACTATTTTTATATTAATCTAACCCCTCAAATGTACTTTTGTTATTGGATTTTCCCTTCTGTTACAACACCGTCATCCACATATTAATCTAAACCCTCAACGGTGATTTTTCAAATTCCGAAATGTGATATATAATCTTAATTTGTGCATATCGGTGTTGTAGAGAAGTAGAAAATTTAATAACGAAACTATAGTTGAGGGTTTAGATTAAAATAAAAATAGTTGTGGGATTAAATTTCTATCTGATAATAATTGAGGGGTTAGTTTAATATAAAAATAGTTGAGGGGTTAAGTCTCTATCTGACGATAGTTGAGGAGTTAAATTACTTTTTTTCCTAATTTTAAACTAATTAAACCGATCGATAACAGTTTTATGTTTTAGAAATATATTTTCTATAATATTTATACCCGCACATAGTGCGGAAAATTAGCTAGTTTAATTTAACCCAACTATTATACATAAACACTAACAAATTATAGATGATCTTTATCAAAGAAATTGAAAATATTTAAACAAATAATAATTAAGATAAAAACTATCAATTAAGTTAATCTAAAAATTAAAAAATATTCATTTATTATATATATAAAAAATAAAACCATATATTACAAAATAATTTTGATATTTTAAAGAAAAAATGTGTAATAAATATATTTAGTCGAATATATTATTTTTAAATAAATATATGGATTATATATAAACTCAATTAGCATAAATAAACACTAAAAAATTATAGATATCTTCATCAAAAATTGTTAAAAACAATTTTATTGGAAAAAAATATAGATATCTTTATCAAAATCTTTTTTTCTTGAAAAATTAGGATTTTATTATAACTCCATCCAGAGGAGTGGTTTCAACTGTTTCGTGGATGGATGGTTCTTTTTCAGATTCTCATATATATGCCTTACACGCAGTGTCCAATCTTTGGTAACTCTAACTTAACTGCTCTGATTAATCTTTATACACATTAAAAGCACATTATAATAACTCCCTAATAACTAAAACATTACGAGAAACATAGGAAAGAACAAAATCCAAACCTTCTATCTATCTGAAACTAGAACATAGCCATCCCCATCAACACCTAAACTCAAGTCAGCCTTCAAATACTTCATAAACCAAACCAAGTTTTCAATATTATCAACCTAAACCACACTCTAAGCAACAGAAAACATAGGAAAGAACAAAATCCAAACCTTCTATCTATCTGAAACTAGAACATAGCCATCCCCATCAACACCTAAACTCAAGTCAGCCTTCAAATACTTCATAAACCAAACCAAGTTTTCAATATTATCAACCTAAACCACACTCTAAGCAACAGAGTACATCCCTTTTGTCGGCATCCTTACCTATTGCTACCAATAACTGTCATTTTATCTATTTTATCTTGGTTTTTAGAAGCATACATCAACACCTATTAAAGGCCTACAAGATTGTTTCCAAGTCCTTTTTAAGACATCAAAGCACACATTGAAACGATTGAAAACATCTTTCCCCTCTTCATTTGCTATTGTTTCAACCTTTACCACAAAGTTCTTGTTTGCTCTTAAAATCTCTTCTGCATAATCCCTAAGATGAGCAAACTGTTCATCAAACTCAACCTCTGTTCATTTCAAAGCTTTGTTGCGAGCTGCTTGGCACTGTGGACGAGTAACAAAGATCTTACACCTCTCCTTAATGATTTCTTCCATCGTCATAGGCATGTACTACTCGGGACCATCTCTTAGCTTATCCAAAAACATCTTACTTAAAAAAATCTCAATGCCTATTTGGAATACACTTATGCTCTTTCTTATAGATTCTAATTGTCCATATCGAATCCTTGGCAATGATGAAGCATATACTGAAGAACCATTCTCTCCACAACCAATGCATGTTTAACCTAGTTTTGTTCGATCATACATGTATTGTTTGATGTTTTAATCATGTCCAAGGCGTAATCGAAAACCTCTTCTTTGAAAGAAACACCATTTAAGAAGATCTGACCTTTGTGAAGAATTCCATCTTCTTAAAATCTCTTCTGCATAATCCCTAAGATGAGCAAACTGTTCATCAAACTCAACCTCTGTTCATTTCAAAGCTTTGTTGCGAGCTGCTTGGCACTGTGGACGAGTAACAAAGATCTTACACCTCTCCTTAATGATTTCTTCCATCGTCATAGGCATGTACTACTCGGGACCATCTCTTAGCTTATCCAAAAACATCTTACTTAAAAAAATCTCAATGCCTATTTGGAATACACTTATGCTCTTTCTTATAGATTCTAATTGTCCATATCGAATCCTTGGCAATGATGAAGCATATACTGAAGAACCATTCTCTCCACAACCAATGCATGTTTAACCTAGTTTTGTTCGATCATACATGTATTGTTTGATGTTTTAATCATGTCCAAGGCGTAATCGAAAACCTCTTCTTTGAAAGAAACACCATTTAAGAAGATCTGACCTTTGTGAAGAATTCCATCTCCATGTCCGATGAAGAAGCTTTCTTGTGCCTCTGTCGGCTCCCTCTAATCGTCATTGTCCGGCAAAACATTATGGCAGAATGGAGATTCAGTCTCTTGTCCGGCAAAACATTATGGCAGAATGGAGATTCAGTCTCTGTGAATTCCCTAGAAAGCTTTTCATAGTGGAACTCGTCTCTCTCTGGTGCTTCCTCGTCGTAATAGTCGTCTTGGTTGAAAGGATTATCGTGGTTTAAAGGATCGACATCATTTTCTTGGAGAGTCATAGCCATTGTTGAGTTTTGGGATTCTTGATTCTCGATTTGGGATTTAGGGTTCAATAAGTTGAGGTATGTTGTAATTGGGATAATTACCTGGAATTTTATTTAGGGGGAGTTTAATCGGGTCATAGAACAATTTTAGTCGGGTATCAATCGGTTAAGATGGTTTAATTAAGTTGATATTAGTTCCTTAATTCGTAATTGGGATTACGAAACAGTGAACCGATTCATTAATTGATTTCGTGGGAAATTGGGTTTTAAAGCTCCATTACTGTGCAATTAGGTATTTAAATTATTCCTAGTGTGAAATTACAGGGTTTTAAAGCTCCATTACTGTGCAATTAGGTATTTAAATTATTCCTAGTGTGAAATTACATCGAAGTTCGAAAGGCCTCGGAAAATGATCTAAGAGGTCCAAAATCATATGGATCAGTCGACTATTCAGGTGTTAAATAAGTTCTTGTCTAGAACTCATAATTCAAGTATTGACTAAGCAACGCTAATGGTTATTAGCCGTCATACCCTAGAGGTTGCGAGGTTGAGACACCTAACCACACCTTAAGGAGCATTATCTCACTCGGGTGTGATATGTTCACAACCTTATTTGAACATCACTTTTATCACAAAATTTCAGTTGCTCATCACTACCATGTTATAACAGCCACGTTTTTTTTAATTACAGCGGAATTATTTACTTTAATGCGATTTACAATTTCTATCAATTTCCACAGTTTTTCGGTAATAACTTAGAACATTCTAGAACTATCTAACCATCAACCTAACAATCACATTTTACTTAACAACCCACTAATGTCTAACCAGCAAAACTTAAAAATATCTAATCAGCAACCTAACAAGAACTAACTGATTTTCCTAGCAACTCTAACTATACGATCAAAATTTCAGCAATTACATCCTTAAGTCTGAACCGTACAAAATCAATTTCCCTAAGTCTAAAAATCCTTTACATCCTTAAGTCTGAACCGTACAAAATCAATTTCCCTAAGTCTAAAAATCCTAAGATTCGAAGCTAATCAACATTACTCTTAACATAATCAGTTCTCATACACGTTCAGCTCATAACTATTAAACGAATTCACTAACAATACCTAACAAGATCAAACAGAAAACGCAACACAATTTTTCAAGTCTTTTAATCTTTAATAAAATCAGCAGAAATGTCAACAATATAAAACGGAACTGAAGCAGTAAGAACACCAAAAGAACTCAGGAAAAAATCATCTAATCAGAAGAATAAAACGCAATAACACCAAAGTTCCAAAACAAACTACACAATAACACCATGTCTAGACCGATTTCTTCTCTCCAACTGTGATTCCACGTAGCAGCTCAAGCTACCTTTCCTTTCCCTTTATCTCCATCAAGGAAGTGATGCAATCAATATTTGATAAATATTGAGTGAGGCGATCAATCTGTCTCACAGCTGTACACACAAGATTATCGAGAAAATCAACAAAAACGAACATGACAGAACACTTACCAACAAAGGATCTATGAAATCAATCAATCACTCAAAGGAAAACAAAAAATCTGATCAGTATCACAAACACGCAATTATATCATTCCCCGATAACCTAGATAAGCTACGGTATTGCACTCACCTTTGCTTAGAACAAATTTACCGAAAACAAGTTGATTTCTCTCTTCTCTCTTCTCTCAGCCAAAATTACCGAAAACAAGTTGATTTCTCTCTTCTCTCTTCTCTCAGCCAAAAATCGCCCCTCTCTCTCTAAAAACTCAACGCGAACAATAAATAAAACCCTAGGATTTTTCTAATTAAACTTATCTATAACTTAGCTCTCAACCAATCAGAATTCACATAATATTATCCATAATATTATCCTAAAAATAGTAAATGAAATTAACATAAAAATCACCTAATAATACACTAAAAAATTCGACCTTAACCCCTACTCCAATTCGAAACTGAAGTCTTCAATACACCTAGAGGCTTCCCAATACTTCAACAAAAATGGAACTCAACCAAAGACTCTACTCCCACTAGAGGCTTCACTTAGAACATAAACGATCACCATCAAAGATTGGGTCACAAAACGAAATCTAACCGTTCAGTTCTAATCTTAACGGTTGAAAAGCAAGCCCTAGATGTCCAGAAGCTATCATCAAAAGATGAACACGATCTGACCACAGATTAACTCCGTATCTAACTTTGAGTCCACGTTGTTCCAGATTCGCAACTGCAATAGCGCCTCTGTAAAACAAGCATAACTCTTAAAATAATAACCCAAACCAACTCTACAAATTGGGACGTCTATCTAAGACTTACCTAAAATCCCTCCAAAATATAGTCTTTTTGGAGTCGATTTGATTCAACAACATCAATAGTCTTTTTGGAGTCGATTTGATTCAACAACATCAACTTCTACTACAACACCTAGGAAGAACCGACCCCTACTCCTCAGAATTCGACCCTCAAATACTCTATTTCACCTAGAGACTTTCCCTCTCAACTTTTGAACTCAAACACTCTAACACTTAGAGACTTCACTTCCTAACACTTTACAAAATCGACTCTAAATTCCTACTCCCTAGTACCCGACTTAACCGATAAACTATCACTAAAAAACAAAAAAATAACCAAAAGATTATCCACCACTT
The DNA here is from genome assembly GCA_036630335.1 of Physaria fendleri. NCBI lineage: Eukaryota > Viridiplantae > Streptophyta > Magnoliopsida > Brassicales > Brassicaceae > Physaria > Physaria fendleri. Next base: position 7,025,334 of record CM071716.1, on the reverse strand, counting down.
AAAATCACAAAACCGACCCACAAAGGGTCCAAACCATTACCACAATGGTCCCAACCATTACCACACTAGTCCTCAAAAATCACACAATACGCTCAGCTCAAACTCCACATAACAGCCAAATGCTCGAACTCCCCAACTCAGGTGCGTATCACTTTCCGGAGTAGCTAGTTCCTTCGAGTGACACCTTCCAACTGAATCCCCAAGATTCATGAGTCGAACGAGCCCGAGTGACACCTTCCAACTGAATCCCCAAGATTCATGAGTCGAACGAGCCTATAGATCCTTAAGAGACCTGAAGACACACAGTCTATTTGCATTGGAGGATTCCCCATCTCCATAGCCAAACACAACCGAGTCTGAGTGAGCTTGCCAGTAAGATCCCCACCCGGAACCTCACCACAACCAGATTCCCACTCAGAACCTCTGCCAGTAAGATCCCCACCCGGAACCTCACCAAAACCAGATTCCCACCGGAACCTCTGCCAGTAAGATCCCCACCTGGAACCTCCCCAAAACTAGATTCCCACCCGGAATCTGACCACAACCACACAGACCCTAAGACGCGTCCTAGGAATCAACGCTAAGCACTAACGATACTACTTATTTGATTTCTAGTCAGCACACACACACAAGATAATTCAACAAACTCACGAACAATCAAGAAAAAGACACTATTTCTAACCCGAATCATACCCGAATTGTCCTATACTCAAACAAGAAACACATAACTAGACTTACTCTAGAAGACGGACGTTACACACACAAGGACAATAAACACACAACAAAACACATAACTAGACTTACTCTAGAAGACGGACGTTACACACACAAGGACAATAAACACACAACAATAATAAATATTCCCTTTATTCCCTCCCAAAACCCCATATTGTCCTACACTTACAAATGGAAAACACATCCTAAGCTTAATTTGGAAGACGGATGTTACACATCCCATATTGTCCTACACTTACAAATGGAAAACACATCCTAAGCTTAATTTGGAAGACGGATGTTACACATGTTCAGGTAATTAGTGTTCCACTAGGATTCATGGATTATCCTATCATCATAAGACAGTTGGCCAGAAAACCTTAAGCATTAGTCAACACATGATGAAGACTTTCTTAAACATCCCACCTTTCTGAAAAAGATTCATAGATCTTGGGATTTAAATCCTTAGGAACAAAACCCTAATACCTCTATTAGGAGAGACTACTTGCTCATAGGTCCAATTACCCTAAGTGGAAGCATCTTCCTTTTTCTAAACTAAAAACTAAGCAAAAAACTGCTTATATGATAAGCCTCATATTTTGCCGATTTTTAATGGCCTTTTGAAACACAAAACATTCATTTAGATTCATTTCAGGTTTGTTCGTGGTTATTTGGACTCAACACCCTCGGAGAGACAAAACAAGTGAAAAGCACCCCAAAATAGATGTTTTCTCCACAAATTGGCACAAGGCGGTCAAAGATTTTTTCAAAGGATCGAACCAGCGGATTGGGAACACAAGACTAATGTGCTCTAAGTTTTACCCCAAATATTTCCCGCAAGTATACGAGAATACCGCAGTAGTACTTAAGGATCGATCCCACAGGGATCGAGGCACTTCTTAAATCTAAGCTTTCGTAAGGAAATCTAGAGCTAGGAGAAAATAATAATAGTTGGGGTTTTATAAGTCTAGAGCTACTACTAAAATCTAAAACGTTAAAATCAATAATAAAAAGCGCTGAGTATCGGGGTTCTAGAGAATTCTCACCACTTCTGATCAGACAACTATTAAAGGTTCTATTAACTACCATTTCTCGAACTCTAGCTTTCTTGCTCTAGTGTAGCTACAAGCGGGAACTGTTTAGGAACCACTACCTAGGCTTCACGCTTCGGCCCTTGCAACTACACCCTTCTCTACACCACTAGGTCTGATCAAGGACTTAAACATAGGCATCTTGCTTCGGCGTGATGTAGAGAGCATTAAATCTATAAGCTATCATTGTTCATAACTCTAACATACCTAGAATCAATACTCTATAAGCTATCATTGTTCATAACTCTAACATACCTAGAATCAATACCGTTTCATTCCCGAGTTTTACATGACCTAGATACATTAAATATTACCCATCTCTAACTCAACCATTGCCTAAGACAGATCAAACTAAAGATAACCACATATCAGATTCTTTAACGTGACTTGCTAGAATTACAATCCCTCAAGGGACTAACCGCGTTTCAGCATTACTATGAATTAAAGGGATCAAAGCCCTAATATGAATCCATCTTTACAAGGATCGAGAAAGAGAATTACGAAGAAATCAAAAACTGTCTATAAATGACACCTTCACTAATACCCATAGAACTCAGTCTTTGGTCTACACAACGCAGGTCAGCGCCGAGGGTAGACACAACAAACTCCGACCTAGATCGGGATGACTGCAAACCGTAAAGCAGAGAACTGGGCCTTGTCTCCATCTCTGTACCTTTGAGTCTCGATTTTTGATCTACACAACGCGGGTCAGCGCTGAGAGTAAACACCCTGGAACCTTATTTGTGTCTAACCATCAGAACATACGAATCCCTTCAAGGGAACCCCGACACCCAATTAGGGTTTCTACTCAGACATAGTAAAGAAAAACATAATTTATTGAAAAGTGAAAAGAAACGTAAAGTAGTAGATGATGAATTATAGTGCATAGGTCTTGCCCTTTTATAGGTTACAAGAAATTAGGTTAAAAATAGGGTAACAGGGTCCCAAAATAACAAATAAAAATAGGGTAACAGGGTCCCAAAATAACAAAAGACGGATTTGTCCTCAGTGAGAGTCGGTGGCTCAACTGACCGATGAGGGTTGTGTTGTGCCCGGTTGAGCCCTCTGTGATTTTCTTCTTGTGCTATCAACCGGCCGCTGAAGGTCTTGGTCACACCCGGTTAGGCTCTCTGAGATTTTGTCGTCTGCTTGTCAACCGGCCGCCGATGGTCTTGTAGGTAGTCGGTTGAGCTCTCTGTGATTTTATATCTAGGAGCTTCAACCGGCCTCTGAGGGTCTTCATTGCCCGGTTGAGCCATCCGCCTTGCTTGGGTCCTTGAAATCTCCGGGTCTTGTGTCCTCGGTCCGCTGGTTTGGTCTTCGGTATATCTTCTTTGACCGCCATGCGCCATTTTGTGGAGAAAATGACTGTTTTGAGGTGTTTTTTGCTTGTTTCGTCTCTCCAAGGGTATTGAGTCCAAATAGTCACGAATTGACCTGAAATGACTCTAAAAGAACGTTTTGTGTTTCGAAAGACCTATGAAAATGGGTTGAAAACCGACGAAATTTGAGGCCTATCACATATTAAAAGAGATTTTTAGTTATTGATATTATATAAATTGAAACAAACATTATAATTAGTCAAAGGAATAACTACATCTAACTACCTCAGACAAATTTTTGAGTTGCTCAGTAGTCGTTTGCTCGTATTCAAGATAAGTTGGATCATTATGGACCGATAGCTGGCGATTTGGTTTCGTTAATCCATCATTTGGAAGGCTAAATAAGACACCCAAAAAATAGGAAATGTTTAGTAAATAATAATTAAATGTAATTAGTGGTTTAGTTCTTATGTGATGAAAAATGACATAATTTGTGAAAACAAAGGATTCACAGTAAATTTGCATTGGAGGAGTTTGAAACACTCCTAATATCTGTATATCAAAATACATAAAATAATTCATTAATATCTTATTTCAATCAGTTAATCAAATATGAAATTTTCTTTTAAAAAAATTTACATACCTTTTAATACTTTGATCTTTGCAAATCTAAGCACATAAATAATGCGAACATTTAAATAAGTGTGAATAAACCTTACTTACATATCTTGACCAGCAGAAATAAGTGTGAATAAAACTTTATACAATAATTGTGAATAAAACTTTATACAATAAGTGTGACAATATTAAAAAATTATATTAGCAAACTTGTCCCATAAAGTCATTGACATACCGTACAATTAAATTCTTATTTATACTTCCATGGATTTTGGTCTCCTAAGAAAAAAAAATATATTAGTAACTGCATGATGACACATAAAACAAATAAAAATATTTACATAGAAATATTTACCTCAGAATCAGCAAAGACATATTCAATAGTCGCGCCAGATTTTTGTCTGAAGGTCCTCCATGAATACAGAACATTGACTTGGATTTTTTCAAGATGTCTTTTATGGTCGCAAATCTTTAATAATAAGGATAAACATTGGTTTTTAATGATTTCAAGCCTTCAGAATAAAACATTGGTTTTTAATGATTTCAAGCCTTCAGAATAGTGGAGTACAATAGAATAATTCTGAAAATAATGGCAAAGAAAATCACCTAGTGAGTGTGAAATAAAGGTTGTTTCTAGGAGAATGAAAAATAAGGCTACATTCTCTAAGTTCACTCACGATAAAACAAGTGAAGTTCAAGGCCAAAATGAACCCACCAAGAGAACAAAGTTCTACGAGAAGAAGTTCAAGGCCAAAATGAACCCACCAAGAGAACAAAGTTCTACGAGAAAAATTAACTGGGTTGTATATGTTGTTTAGGCTTACATCAAAGTCCGGGTGGTTCAAGACAACATGTTCACCATCTGGCCGAGTAAATCCGATAGATATTAACAATGACTGGTTCAAAGCTGAAAAACGCTACCAAATCATATACAGTTAGTTTTTCGCATATACTCAGGAATATATATTCTTAGATTATTTCCAGATTTTCAATCCTCTGCGTCTTTTAAATCTTCTCTTTTCAGAGTCATTTCTATTCATGTGGGTGATTGTTGGAACAATTTTTCTAAGCTTAAAGGGCTTATAAAAATGAGTTAAAAATGAATGAGAAATGGGACTTTAAGGTAGACCATTAAGAGTTAAATGGAAGTAATTAATCCTAAACTGAAACCTTTACGTAGTCAACGACTATTTTTAGCAGAAAAAGTTGTTGATCCTAAACTGAAACCTTTACGTAGTCAACGACTATTTTTAGCAGAAAAAGTTGTTGCGTAGGATGTTGGCTATTTTTAGCAAACAAAAGTTGTTGCTCAGGTTGTTGGCTATTTTTAGCCAATCCTATCTTCAACAAGAGAATATGCTTAGGCATATGCTCAGAGAATATGCTCAGGCATATGATTTGGAGAAATGCTCTGAGAGCGCATATATAAAGTAGCCTCCTCACTCTCCAGACAACACGACACAACACAACACAATACCACAACTCACAACTCTCTTTTGTCTTTCAGAGTTCCAACTCTTTTCTGCATTCGCTCTCCCTCTTTCGGAAACGGTATGCCTGAGTATAACGTAGAAGTGCGTTCGCAGATTCTGATCTCGAGTGGTATAACGTAGAAGTGCGTTCGCAGATTCTGATCTCGAGTGAGCGAGACAGTCTCAACCCGGTTTTACCCTGGGACTCAAGAAACTCTAAAACGCTTTATTGAGTTAAGGAGAGGTTAAACGCCGACTCTGGGTATTTGATTTTCGTTTTCGAAAACATCTTTTTGCCCTGTTTCGTTTTTTAAATCGTTTTGTTTTATCTGATTTGCTAGATTTCTCAGATCCGTTTTTACGGTCCTACATTAAAAAAAAAGTACACTAGTGTGACTCAATCACATAATTAAAAAATGACTTGATGGGGGTGAAACAAGGATGGTTTGATGCGTGGTGAGGTAAAGGATGCCAAGAGGCAACGTGGCTTTACACAAATCCAAACATCCTTCCTTATATATAACGGGGCACTACTTTTTAAATCAATTACATAAACAAACGCGTAGACACTTAAATATTTTATAATCCAAGAAATTTGCGGATACGAACAATATGATTGTATATTAAACTATCGCTTGACAAAAACTAAAATACTTTACCACGTTAACAAATATTTTTGGTATTTAAACAACAATGCATGAGCTTTAGTTTCACAAGTAAAAGTACCTTCGAACAATGACAATCTTCTCTCCCATTGAACAGCATCAAGTATAACGACTAGGAACACAACTTATACTATGATATGAACTTGACTTTTAACCATTGAACCGTGAACACATTAATAAAATATTCTTACATGTTACTCATATAGTGATCCCTGATTTCAAAGTTTTCCAGATACGAACAATACAATTGTATTAATAAAGTTCGTTCGACAAATACTTAGGGGCGTACGTATAATAAAGTATTGTTCGACAAAAACTTCTTCATTCCTAATAATAAAATATATGCTTGACCTAACAAAAAGTAAGTAGTGTTATTCAATTACTGAATTTGACAAAAAATTTAATAAAATAAGGGGCGTACTTCTTTTTTTTCTTCAGGATCTAAAGTGTTCTCACTTACCCCAATGTGACTCTTCTTCAGAGGCGTACTTCATGATTCTTAATAATAAAATTTTGCTGGACAAAGACTGTTATGTAAAATCAATTCTAATAAAATTTTCCTGTACAATGACTGTTATGTAATGATTTTATAATTATTGTATAATATAATATTGCATAATATAATATTGGTTGACAAAAACAAAGGATTTATTTTATTTCGTGACTTTTTTAAAACAAAATTAAATAAGTTTGATGCTATTAGATAATAAAATTTTGGAATATGTAGTTTATCATTTATAAGAGTTTTTTTAAATTACTAAAAAATTCATGTATCATTATTTATTTAATAAGTTTTAAAAATTATTAAAAGTCCTATTATCGGATAAAAATGATTTCAACAAACTTCTAAATTGTATTAAGTTTATTGTTATTAGTTTATTAATTCTCTTAACATTTTGTTCTTGTGAAACACAAACTTCTAATAATTCAAAAATTTTAAAAGTTAATCTTAAGAATATATATTGAGATCACTAAATTTTCTTAAGAATAAATTATGAGAAATAGCACTTCTCTCTTCAAAACTTTTGAGAAATACTTTTGAGAAATACCACCATTGACTCGGGTGTATCTGACGTATACCACATTTTGTCATTTAGTGAGATGCATTTACCAAAAAGTCCCCTGAAATCGTTGACCGAAAACCAATTTACCAAAAACATGACAAAAAAATGCATTTACCAAAAAGTCCCCTGAAATCGTTGACCGAAAACCAATTTACCAAAAACATGACAAAAAAGCATGGTAAACAGAGCATTTACCAAGAGGTAATCGTTGACCCAAGGACAAAATAGTCTTTTTCACTCGGTCAACGTCTCGAAAACCTCAAAGTGGTATTCTTCACAAACACTTAAAAAAAGTGGTATTTTCAAAAAATAACCCTAAAAAAAAATTATAAAAAGTGTGTGTGAGTGGTTTTTATTTATTCGTGCTACCTGGTGCTCCTTCATAGTTGACTGGAGTTGTAAGGAGAAGAGGCCCCATAATTGCTTTCTTCTCCAGAGAAACAGGTACGCATCTCTTCATCTCTGTGTTTAAGAAATGTTTCGATTTCCCGAATCAATTGTTGCTAAAAAGCAGAAATTTTTGTGGAAAAAAGATTGAACATTTCTTTCTCAATCTGGCTATGGAATTTCTTTTACTAGAAGCTTGATCTGTCTATAAAAGCCATGTTTAACCTATCTCTGTGACTTATTTAGGGTCTTACTTTCTTTTTGTCCTCTCTAGATTCCCTGATTTTACTTGTTAGATTTCATTTTGATAACTTGTGTTGAGAGAGAATGTGTGTTGGAGTTTGCGTTCATGTAACTCTAACTGTATATGTATATGTGTGTATTGTTGTGTAATTGAGCTGTGTGATGATGAATCCATTGTTATAACATAATATGGTTGTTCATTTGTTTCAAAAGTTTGCAGATTGTGTTTTTATCTGAGATCTAGCTGAGAAGAGAAGGTTTTGTTGACCACAGAGGTGTGTCATGGCTTCCGACAACACCTCCCCGCAGCCTCCGGGCACGGAGACGAATCAAAATTCAGAGCAGGAGGAGAAGAAGGCAGGAGGCGAAGAAGGCATGGAAAAGAAACAGGAGGCGAAGAAAACAGAAGACGAAATAGAAACGGCAATTCAGAAAATCTCTGATTTAGTGAAAAACTTGCAGGATAAAATTCCCAAGACAGATAAAAAAATGATGAACAGGTCCACCACCGTCCCTGCCACATCTACTACCCAAACCCCCGAGACCACCATTGTAAAATCAAAAAGTGATGTAACTGGTATGGAACTTGGAGAAGCCGAATCGGATACTTCGATTCGTAAGCTACAACGTAATCTTGGTCTTCTAAAGGATGATGTGCGTAAGCTAAAAGAACTTAACGAAGAGGTGGCAGAAGAGTTGAGCTCACAATGTACTCCACTCGACAACCTGGTCAATCAAGTGGCACAAAACCTGAAATATCAAGAGACACAGGGTGCCGAGAAGGGGTTGACCCGAGGAAATAAGAAGGAATTGGAGAATATCAACAAGAAGATCTTTAACTAAATAAGAAGGAATTGGAGAATATCAACAAGAAGATCTTTAACTTGATGTGTCAAGTACCCTTGCTGCCCAACAAACGTAGAAAAGCCAAAGGATTAGATGTTGAGGATGACGAAAAGGAGAATCACGGGAAACTCATTGAATGCTTGCCTGCCATCCATGCAAATGACGAAGATCTCAAAAGACTTGCTGTTTTTAAAGATGTTGTAGCCAAATTCAAGGCACTTGATTCTTTCGAAAAGAAGATCTACCTACTAAGCTTTGCTGTGTTCCCCGAGAATCAAGAGGTGAACCGAACGATGCTGATGTATTGGTGGATCGGGGAAGGCATTCTCAAGTATCAAGTCACACCACCCAAAAAGGGTAGTTTTCTGGCGGAGAAAGACAGACCTGAAAATGTTGTGATGGATATTCTTGATGAATTTGCGAACTTGAAGTTGATTGAACCTGTTGTTAACAGACGAAAAGTGGAGCCAAATAGCTATAAGATGACCCCTTTTGTACATGCTTCAGTGGTTCGAATCTCAATGGAGATGGAACTTTTTGAAATTTATCAGAAAGGGGAGAAACCAACCATGGCAATATCACAAATGAACAAGGTCTGCCTTGTGGAAGGGTCGTCAAGTCAAGATCTAGCAAAAGCTAATAAAATGACAAGAGCAGATCAGATTGAAACCGTGTTCAATGTTTCTGAGAGGTTCCCAGATTTCACATTCAAGTGGTTCTCTGAAGATCAATCCTCAGCTAATAAGAAGTTTCGTCCTTTATCAAAAACTACATTTAAGGGGCTCAAAGTATTTTATCTGGGAAGGTGGGAGAGAACTGCCAAGCGCCACATCGAGGTAGAGAATCCAGAGCTGATGAAATACTTGAAACATATGACGAAACTCAGGCTTCTGAGTTTTCAAGGGATCTCAAGAATTGAAAGACTTGACGATGCTGTCTGTAAGCTTCGTGATCTGATTATCTTGGACCTCAGGGCTTGCTATAACTTGGAGAAACTTCCTGACAAGATAGATTCACTGAAGGCGCTTACCTACTTGGACATTACAGATTGCTACATGATAGATCGTATGCCCAAGAGGTTGTCGTGGCTTGATAACTTAGAGGTTCTCAAGGGCTTTGTGGTCAGTGATGCTACTGATGAAGAGACGGTCTGCACGCTGGATGAGCTGAAGCATTTAGAGAAACTGAGAAAGCTAAGTATTGCAATAAACAAACAGGTCACTGTAGACAAATTGTTTACGGATGTTCAAGATTTCCCGAGTCTGGAAAAGTTGAAATTAGCGTGGGGAGGTATAAATAAACACACGAAAGAGGCAACTCCTAGTGCATTTATAGAATTCGTAAGACAGGCGACGAGGATCCGAAATCCCCAGGATCCCCAAGATCCCCAGGATCCACAACCTCCAAAGGAGAAGAAGAAACCAATTGAAATTAAACCTTCCAAGGAGAAGAAACCAATTGAAATTCCCGAGAAGTTGAAGAAACTGGACCTGCAGTGTTTTCCTGATGAGGAACTTCCCAAATATCTTCGACCGGATGTACTTGTTAAGCTGGAAAAACTGTACATTAAAGGAGGAATCAAACTTACTGGATTTGGAAGGCCACGACCTGAGGAGCCAACTAGCTGCGGAGTCAAGATTTTACGTCTGAAGTTTCTTCCGAGGCTAAAAGTAGAGTGGATACTTGGACATTACAGATTGCTACATGATAGATCGTATGCCCAAGAGGTTGTCGTGGCTTGATAACTTAGAGGTTCTCAAGGGCTTTGTGGTCAGTGATGCTACTGATGAAGAGACGGTCTGCACGCTGGATGAGCTGAAGCATTTAGAGAAACTGAGAAAGCTAAGTATTGCAATAAACAAACAGGTCACTGTAGACAAATTGTTTACGGATGTTCAAGATTTCCCGAGTCTGGAAAAGTTGAAATTAGCGTGGGGAGGTATAAATAAACACACGAAAGAGGCAACTCCTAGTGCATTTATAGAATTCGTAAGACAGGCGACGAGGATCCGAAATCCCCAGGATCCCCAAGATCCCCAGGATCCACAACCTCCAAAGGAGAAGAAGAAACCAATTGAAATTAAACCTTCCAAGGAGAAGAAACCAATTGAAATTCCCGAGAAGTTGAAGAAACTGGACCTGCAGTGTTTTCCTGATGAGGAACTTCCCAAATATCTTCGACCGGATGTACTTGTTAAGCTGGAAAAACTGTACATTAAAGGAGGAATCAAACTTACTGGATTTGGAAGGCCACGACCTGAGGAGCCAACTAGCTGCGGAGTCAAGATTTTACGTCTGAAGTTTCTTCCGAGGAGCCAACTAGCTGCGGAGTCAAGATTTTACGTCTGAAGTTTCTTCCGAGGCTAAAAGTAGAGTGGATGAGTCAAGATTTTACGTCTGAAGTTTCTTCCGAGGCTAAAAGTAGAGTGGATGGAGCTAAATGAACTGTACTTTCCAAAACTGGAATTACGTCTGAAGTTTCTTCCGAGGCTAAAAGTAGAGTGGATGGAGCTAAATGAACTGTACTTTCCAAAACTGGAATTCTTGGATAAGTATCAGTGCCCTCAAGTTAGTTTCTGCCCCACCGATGGCATGGGTATCTGGCGCGCCCCACCGATGGCATGGGTATCTGGCGCAAGGAAGAATGCAAGTCTAAGCAACTCTGAACTGAGAGTTCTCCTCAGTTTCCCCCCAAGTTCGCTTCTGCTGTTTCATTACTTTTGTTGTTTCTTGTTGTGTGTTTGCTTCCACGTTTCCCATATTCCTGTTTTTTTGTTCGTGTGCTTTCATGTGTTGTTGTTGTTGTTGTTTGTGAACTTTTGAATAAAGAAGTTTGTTTGTTTGTTTGTGATACTTGTGGTTCTAAAAAGAAGGTGCATTAGGAACTATCTCATCTGGTGGTGTCTTCAGAAAATAAACTAAACATAGTATGTGTATGGTGTTCAAAGCTCTACTCGAAGATTATTGATACAACTGACAATTCTGTGATCGCATCGCTTAAACCCTCAATCAAAAGTATTCCAAGTAGTCATTTGTTCTCCAACCAATGAATTTCACATTGGTTTATACCCGTTTGGTGACTAATTTATCTATAGTCTTAACATAGATACAGAAAATAACTATCAAGTACGGTAATGACAACAAATAATAATTCTATCAAGTACGTTTAAAAGTTAAAACAAATTCAATTCTAAGCGTCATTTTATGAGATGTGAAATCTTTAAATTTATGCAACTCCTTTTTTTTTTTTTCTTTTTTTTTTCCAATAATTTAATGTACTTATAGGTTGGATCTAATTTAACGTAGTGGTTGAAGAATTGATATTTCTGAAGTCAAATTCATTTAAAAATTAAATTAGCCTGCAGACACGATAAGTGTATAATAATATTTTTGACAGCAAATTAAAAACTTTTAATTATTTTCTTTTTGGTCAATGGTCACTAAATATTAATAATGACTCGACTTTAATAGAAAAAAAGAAAGACTAACCAGGGACAACCAATAAATAATAAAAATTATAACTATGGTTAAGATTTATTATTAATAACATAACCACACTCTTAACAATTATTTAAATCATAGTCTAACCATTCAAATACGTGGGTAAAACGACGTGAGCTCACTAAATGACACTTGCAATTTTTATTAATTATTGTTTCTACAATAATTACTAAAAAAATGAATTAGAAAAAGAACAAATCAATGGCTTCCCAGAGAATAATAACCAGGAGAGAGAGAGAGTGATAAAGTAGAATCATATCAAGGTAGAGAAGAGAAGAAAGGAATCCCAAATTCCCCACAAGTGAATCGTAGGAAGAGAAAGAAGAGAGCAAAAATGGTGGAAGTGATACCAAAACACATCAAGGATGTGTGGGATAGATGGAACATAAGAGGAGCAGTCATTCTAAGTCTGAGCCTTCAAGCTATTCTCATTTGCTTCTCTCCTCTAAGGAAACGCACAAAAAGAAGGCTCTTGGTCATGCTCGTTTGGTCCTCTTATCTATTAGCTGATTGGTCTGCTAACTTCGCTGTTGGTCTCATCTCCAAGAATCAAGGTAAAGATCCCAAACCTGATGACCCTCCTCAGGACAAAAAGCTCATGGCTTTATGGGCACCATTCTTGCTCTTGCATCTTGGTGGACCTGACACCATCACAGCTTTTGCCCTTGAAGATAATGCTCTCTGGCTCAGACATGTCTTTGGGCTTGTCTTTCAGGCTATTAGCTGATTGGTCTGCTAACTTCGCTGTTGGTCTCATCTCCAAGAATCAAGGTAAAGATCCCAAACCTGATGACCCTCCTCAGGACAAAAAGCTCATGGCTTTATGGGCACCATTCTTGCTCTTGCATCTTGGTGGACCTGACACCATCACAGCTTTTGCCCTTGAAGATAATGCTCTCTGGCTCAGACATGTCTTTGGGCTTGTCTTTCAGGCAATTGCTGGTGTCTATGTTGTTATCATGTCTCTGTCTCTGGCTCAGACATGTCTTTGGGCTTGTCTTTCAGGCAATTGCTGGTGTCTATGTTGTTATCATGTCCCTGCCCAATACCCTTTGGGTCATTATACTCTTGGTCTTCATTTCTGGGACTATCAAGTATTTGGAGAGGACAACCGCTTTGTATAGTGCAAGTTTGGACAAGTTTAGGGACTCTATGATTCAAGCACCAGATCCAGGACCAAACTACGCAAAGCTCATGGAGGAGTACAAGGCCAAGAAAGAGGCAAGACTACCCACCAAGATCGTTCTGATTGATGAGCCTGACAAGGAACATAGGCCTAAGAAGTTGGAGCATCCCAAATTTGCGGCTAAAAGACCAGAATTAAAGGATCTTGAGATCGCTCAGTATGCTTACAAGTTCTTCAACACATTCAAGGGCCTTGTAGTCAACCTTATCTTCAGCTTCAGGGATCGTGATGAGAGCCTTGAGATATTTGAGAATTTAGCTCAGCCAGATGAAGCTTTGAGGATCATTGAGATTGAGCTTGGTTTCCTCTATGATGGATGAAGCTTTGAGGATCATTGAGATTGAGCTTGGTTTCCTCTATGATGCTCTTTTCACCAAGATCGCAGTCCTTCATACCATTATGGGAACTGTTTCACGCCTCATTGCTTCTGGAACCCTTGTGGCTGCATTCATCATCTTTGATAGAAAACCCAAGAAAGACGTTCAGTTTCATGGTGCTGATGTTAAGGTTACCTACACACTGTTTGCAGTTGGCATAGGTTTGGATTTCATATCCATAGTCTTGTTTATATTCTCCGACTGGACGTGTGTTACACTAACTAAGTTCAAGGAAAACCCTGAAAAGGAACTAACGTCCTGGTGGGATAAGGTTGTAAACTGGTTACTTGGTCGAAGAAAGCTGCGTTGGACGAAGCAACCGTGTAAACATAAGTGTACCAAAGATGGTAAAGATGGTAAGAAACCTTGTACCATAACTAAAACGGAGAAAGTTGTGGGTTGTTTAAAAGGAAAGGAAGTTGTGGAAGAATGTTCAAAACAGCATCATGTGCTCACAACGAATTTCTTCCTCCGGAGGTGGTGTGGAAGCATCAATGTATTCAACTTTATAGCATTTGCCACAAAAGCAGAGGTAAAGAGGATCCACGACGCCAGAGGTTCCTTCCGCCGCATTTCATGGACCGTCATATCTTTCCCATTTGAAAAACTCAGCATTGGTATCCAGATGATTTTTGGATGGATTGTCAACTTGATCAATGGTGTGCACACACGGATCAGCCACCAAGTCAATACATTATCAAGAAAATTTCCATTAGCTCGTAGTACTATTTACCCTTTCTATTTCGAGTTCATATCCCGCATCCCTCATTTCATCAAATTCGTGTGGGATTTCCTCAGCGAATTCTTTGACATCTCGGATGCGCTTGATACGGTCTACAAGACGCTATTTGTACATGGAGAACCCTTGACAAAAGAATTGTGGACGTTCATGTTCGAAGAGCTGAAAAACAAATCAAAGTATGGAGACAGTCCTGAAAACGCCAAAAGGATATCTTTGGCTAGGGGAGAATGGACTTTAAGAGACAACCTGCCACAAGATGCAGACCGTGAAAAGCTAGTGCGTTATGTCACTAAGGTCGATTATGATCAGAGTCTTTTGATGTGGCACATCGCAACCGAGCTCTGTTACCAACAAGAAGAGGATGATACTATCCCAGAGGATACTGATGAAGAAAGGGATCACTACAGTTACCGCGAGTTCAGCAAAATAATCTCAGACTACATGATGTATCTCCTGATCTTGCAGCCAAGTCTGATGTCCGAGGTCGCTGGAATTGCAAAGATCAGATTCAGAGACACAATGGCTGAAGCTGAAAAGTTTTTCCAGAGGAGGCATATTGAGAACGAGAGAAGCGTGAAGAAAGCCACCGAGAACATTATGAACGTCAATAGTGAAATTGAACCAATGGGTGTGAAGGGAGATCGAAGCAAGTCTGTGTTGTTTGACGCAAGCAGGCTAGCCAAAGACCTTGCAGAGATGGAGAAAAAACACCAAAAAGACAAATGGGAGATACTAAGTAAAGTGTGGGTGGAACTTCTCTGTTATTCAGCTTGTCATTGTGACTCTACGTCTCATGTGGAGCAATTAAGCAGAGGTGGTGAGCTCATAAACTTTGTGTGGCTTCTAATGGCTCATTTTGGACTAACAGATCAGTTCCAAATCAACAAAGGAGATGCCAGAGCCAAACTCATAATAGGCAAGTGAGTGACAAAGAACAAAAGATTTCCCCTGTGTCTAAAATTCATTCTGCATTTTGTATTCCTTTTCTACGTTTATGCTCAAAATAAAACTCTTATCTGATGGTATTTGTATGCTTTTGTGATTGAATATTCCCTAAATGTAGTTTTCATATTTCAGCAAGAGTTGATGATAATTGCTTTTAAGATAAATTCTGTAGCTGAGTCCAGATTACACATTTCAAACCTGCAAAAGAAGAGTAAAGTGTGTCACTGTATGTACTTTAACCAATAGATTTGGGTGAGAGAAGACTGCCCCAAGAAGAAAGCTTTTACCCCCGGTATACAGACAGATCACTCTTAATTGATCGCTGTATGAGACTAAAGAATGAAGAAACCACTGAGACAAATGACCCTCCTCCATCTCTTCGGGGAGCTGGGCCTTCACCCACATCCCTTCCGTACTTCCGTCATATTTAAAAGACTCAGCTTATACAGTTAGACTCTAGAAGCCCCTGGATCTTCTAGCATTCAGGTTGACGACTACATACATACAACTTCAGAATTTCTGACTTTATCAGGGTTCTTCCTTTGCTTGGAAATGAATCAAGAAAAAGATTCATCGCGTGGATTAACAAGTTTGGACGGAAACGAGGTGACAAAAGGGTTCGCTAAAAGATTTGAGGAATGGGTACAGACAACTACAGAACAGGATCGTGAGGAAACTGTTTCTGAAGTTCCAAGCCATACCATCTATGGTTTTGACAATGAGATCTAATCGTTGAAGAATTTCTTGTTGGGTTCCATGTTTTACAAAGATTTCAAGAGTCTTGTTGTTGTCGGGAAATATGTTGTTGGGAAGACAACATTATGCAAGATGATCTTCAATGATAATGATGTGAGGAGTGTTTATGCCCCCACGATCTGGATTTCTACTCCTAGCAATGGAACTAAGGAAGGATCCAATGGGAAGTTATGTGTTTTGAAGAAGATCTTGACTGGTCTCGGAGTTGAAGATTCGATGTTGGAATCCATCCATAGAGAAACAGTAGAAGAAAATGCAATCAGGCAGGAGGAGGAAGCTGGATTGGAGAGACGGCCAAGGAGAAGGAGCTCTGTTCTCTGCTCTATGCACTTCACTTGAATCTGGGGTGGAAGAAGTATCTGATCGTGTTTGATGATGTTAGAGGAGATGATCACTGGAACGACAAGCTAGATGTGAAACTTAAGGAGGGTGAGAAATGGGGGAAGTCTCTTTCTGATGGATTCCATAAAGGTTCTGGTGGGAGAGTCATATACACGACCAGAGATGAGAATCTCGCGAAAACACTAATTGCAGAAGAACAAGAGATACATTGTCTTTGGCCTCTGTCTGATCAAAAGAGTGTCTGGAATATAGGAGAATATATGAAAATATGCAAATAGGTTAATAGTATATTTTGTCAATTATGTGTAACGGTAACATAATCATAAGTTACCTTTTGTATAAACTTATGTGTAACGGTAACATAATCATAAGTTACCTTTTGTATAAACTTGTATAGCCTATATATTAGGACTCAGATCAATAGAATGAATTATCTTTTGCTCAATATGGTATCAGAGCCTCAAGGTTTATGAAACCTTCCTTTTTCGATCCTTGTCTCTGTTTCACGACAATTCTTCTTCTTCTTCCTTAATCCTCCATTAACGTCTCTTTACTCTGTTTTTCCTTCATTCTCTGTTCTTTTATTCTTCTTCATCATGTCAACTGATTCCTCTGCTGAAAGAACTGCGGTGTTTGATACTCAAGCTCCGCAAAACACACTCCTCTCTGTCAATCTATCAAGTGTCACGAAGCTTACCACACAAAACTATTTGATGTGGTGCCGTCAAGTCCGTGCTCTTCTCGAAGGACATGAGTTACACCACTTCATTGATGATTCTGATGCTGCACCTCCGTCTCACATCACCACCAATGGTGCTTCTGTTCCAAATCCGGCGTTTGCTGCGTGGCGTAGACAAGATCGTCTTCTCTACGGCGCAATGATCGGTGCTATCACTCTACCAGTTCAGTCTGTTGTGTCTACAGCTAACACTTCCAAGGAAGTGTGGGATCTCTTGGCTCAGACCTTTGGAAACCCTACTCGTGGACATGTCAGACAGTTGAAGATGCAGCTTCGAAACTGTGTCAAAGGCACGAAAACAGTGAGTGAATATCTGCGTATTATCAAATCAAAATCCGATGACTTGGCTCTCCTTGGAAAACCCTTGG
>CM071716.1:6912268-6929366 GCA_036630335.1 Physaria fendleri | reverse complement strand
AAAAAAAAAACGATTCCGTGGTTCAATTTATAGTTATTGGGTGTGTAATTTATTAAATAAAAACATAAGAAAATTATAAAATATCTTCGTTATGATAAAATATCACCATAATTTTACTTTTCTTAAATAATCATTTGATACCATCTATTCTAATACGTACTTTTTTTTCATTTTTAAATAATATTTTATCTTTTCGTCACATGCTATATATGTATATGAAAATTACTTAAAATTACTTCACTGTTGCTCTGAAGCCTATTCATCAGTTTCACGTGTGTAATTGGGGAGAGAGATCTGATGTTGGGTTTCAATATTAAATAATTTGTTGGGGAGAGAGATCTGATGTTGGGTTTCAATATTAAATAATTTGAATTCAGAAATTATCAAAAACGAATAAATAAAAGAAATTAAAAATATACGAATGTTACCAGAGTTAGAAACATATGTGTATCAAACTAAAACTATAGCAAGTGGCTAAACAAAAATACTATAAATAAACGGTATTCATTACATATATCATCATGGCTATAGACAAAGACCCTCATTTATTATATTAAATTAAAAACCCTAATACTACTAGAGAATGTCAGAAAGAGACCGACATTAAATTATAATATATATATATTTTATATCTACGACGCAAACAGAAAAAAAAACTCTCTCATTTTAAAGCTCTTTTTATTATTTCTTCCACAATCCCCCTCTCTCTCTCTCTACAATCCCTCTATCTCTCTACAATCCCTCTCTTCCCTTTCGTCTGCTTTCTCTCTCGCAGTCCTCCAGTACTCCAGGTTCTTTCTTTGAATTCTTCAGCTTTCTTTCTTTGAATTCTTCAGCTTTTTTTACAAATCCAACACATTATGTTACTGCGTTTAATGGGGAAGTAATTCTTGAGGTTCTTTCTTTGAATTCTTCAGATTCATGTATATATGTTAAACGATAGCTCTAAATACTTCTTTTACAGAGTAAACGATAGCTCTAAATACTACTTTTTCATTCTTTTTTTTTTTTTTTTTGTAAATAGTATTTGATCTTTTCGAGGCATGCTGTATAGGTATATGTATAATTTACTCATAGAAAAACAAACTGTCTGTGTTTGTCAATGGCGTCTCTAGCTTCTTCAAGTACCCTCATCTCTTCTCCCTCTAGGATTTTTCCACCCAAGTCTTCACTTTCCTTTCCTTCTATCAAATTTCTTCGGACCCTTTCCTCTTTTTCGGGATCCGCTTCTCTCCAGTCCAGCTTTGCTCGACGCTCCTACCTTAACTCAAGCCGATCCAATTCTCGTCGGAGCTTTTCTGTCAAGGCCCAGGCCAATGATCTTCCACTGGTTGGAAACAAGGCGCCTGATTTCGAGGCAGAGGCTGTGTTCGATCAGGAGTTCATCAAGGTTAAGCTCTCTGAGTACATTGGGAAGAAGTATGTGATTCTCTTTTTCTACCCATTGGACTTCACTTTCGTCTGTCCAACAGAGATTACTGCCTTCAGTGACCGGTATTCAGAATTCGAGAAGTTGAACACAGAAGTATTAGGTGTCTCTGTTGATAGTGTGTTCTCGCATCTTGCGTGGGTTCAAACAGACGGGAAGTCTGGAGGGCTTGGTGATCTAAACTATCCTCTTATATCAGATGCCACTAAATCAATCTCCAAATCTTTCGTAGTGCTCATCCACGATCAGGGAATATTCACCTAATTAAAAAAAAAAAATTAGGTTCTCTCTTGCTTCTCTGTTGTCACACAATCCTCACTTCGGTTAATTTTCTCAACAACTTCTCTACTAGGTTTTTACGATGGCACTAATTAATTTGGGCATCTGGGTTTGTCAACTTCACTTGGGCTGAAACTCACTTGGCCTTTTCTTTTAACTAGGTTCAATTTTGGTCTTTAATAATAACTCTGGGGTCGACAGGCTCCATGTATTATTTTGTTCTCTCTCTTTTATAATATGAAAATCTTTATCAAAAAAAAAAAAAACTACGTTCAACAAACGAATAGTTAATTTTGTAAAGATTTAAAATAATTTTACATAAAATAATTCTAGATAAATATTAGTTTTTAGATAATAGTATTAGATAATAGAATGGTATAAAGATCAGTAGTTTGATTCATTTTTTTCTTCTTTTTTTGCAGGATGGCTGATATTGACATCACTAGTATTTATCTTTTTTTAGCTATTATTATATTTCTTATTGTCACTCCATGTCTTATTTGGATTGGAGTTCGCATTTATCTCTGTTACCTCGACCGATTTGTCGGGAGGATTGCTCCGGCTCCGACCCCGGCCCCACATGAGATCGAGATGGCTTAGGATACTTTCATATATATTGTATTTCGATTCAGTTTTATGATTTCCTAGTTTTTCTTATGTATTCTCCCATTCGGGATAACAGATCTTAAAGATTATTATCAATAAAATAAGTAAAGAAGTTCTTTAAAAATAAAATATATTGTTTAATATAAAAACAGAAAACATAATTTCCTTGATGTCCTAACTCACTTATTTTCACAATTTAATTTATTTAATGCATGTGATAGTCGAGGAAAACATAATTTCCTTGATGTCCTAACTCACTTATTTTCACAATTTAATTTATTTAATGCATGTGATAGTCGAGGACACATTTCTTTTTTTTTTTTGTGTGACAGTTGAGGACACATTTGACCACTCATGTCACAAATAAATACATATGGCTTTTTATTTAAGTATTCCCTGTTAAAATGTTTAAACAAAGATTCGAACAAAATTTAAAATGACATTTTTTTCAAAAACCTGTTTTTATCACTCTTAGGAAAATACTCCAGGTTAGGTTAGTACGACCAAAATGGTGACAATATCAGTTTTAAAACTGTATGATGATTTTCTGTGAATTTTCATATACTATGTTATTTTTTTTTCCTATCCATTCAATTTTCTCCGTTGAATAATATGTTCTTTTGTAGAAAATATTATTTGTCTTATTGAAGTTTATTTCAAACTCTTAATTTTCATACTCGGAACTTACATTTTCAATCTCTTATCTAAACTTATTTAATGAAATTGTTTATCAAAGTAAACTAATAATTACAACATCTTTTTGTCTTTACATGATTCAGATCTGATGACTGATATAAAATACTTGTAGAGTCACAATCCTGGTCCCTTTCAAAGTTGGGATATAAAATTTTCATCTTATCATCAATTGGTTATGAAGGAATATGATTAATTTGGTTTTATGTTCAATTTTGGTTTGTGCTTCTATTTGGTTTTTCTTAAACCTTTGGTTTAATATGTTATTTCAGGACTATTAATACTCACAAAATGGCCTAAAACGGCCCGTGAATACTCAAAAAGGGAAAGATACTGCGAATAACACACCTGTGCGTGTGAGAGCCCAAAGAAGCCCTCCGTCTAAAACGTCATACCCATACATAAACACCGTTTGCTTTTAAATACCCATACATAAACACCGTTTGCTTTTAAAAACGTTGACTTTGACTAACTGTGTTTGACTGACGGAATTAGAATTAACAGTGGTTTAAACCGTTAAATAATCTCGGATTTGTCGAAACGACGTCGTTTTAGCAAAAAAAAATTCAAAAAAAAAATTAACAGGCCAACACCAAGCCCAATTCGATTAACAATTAAAATGACCCAAAATCAAAACTCAATGTTTTGATAAAAACGAGAAGTAACAAAAGGGAATTAGGATTCGTGTGTATTTAGTTTTTGTATCGAAATGTGCTGAGGATCGTAGGCTCTAATTAATTAGAGAGAAAATTGTTATCTTCATGCAGCGCACACCATACATATCAGAAATTCATTCCCTTCACAAACATATGAAACATGCACGTCATCATGCAGAACACGCCATACATGACATACCACCGACACATCTTCATGTAGGGCACACCATACATGACAGACGATCTTCAACACTATATCTTAATCCGACATGATCAAAAAGTCTGGGTCTAAAAGCCACATCACCACTCTCGAACCAACCTATCGTGAGCTCTCAACACTGGCATCTAACAAAATACGTCAATACAATTTAGCATGCTCAAACAAAAATTCATCACACAAAAGTTTTCGTTCTTTAATCCAATGGATTCTATGTTATACATATATATTTATTTAACACACTTCATCAAATGAGTTTCCAAACACTTGGCGTAGTTGCTGTTCTCGCCTTCTTCGCTTTCGGTTTCTCTGTCATTTCTTCATTCGATTGTAATTCTCAGATTTGTAAAATCAAATAAAAAAGTTTTCTTCGTTCTTTCTCTTGGAGGGATAAGCTGAAACTTATATCAGGTTTGTTAAAGGGAAAAATGTGGATTAAACCCCGAACTTTTAAATTTACCAAAAAAAACACATGTATTATATCGGGCCCAAAAAAAAACATGATACTTTTAAATTTGCCCGTTTTAAACCGAATACTTTCGAAATTGACCCAAAATTACACATCACGTTAACTACGTTAACGATGTTTAATTACTCCGTTAAACTTTCGACTTTCGAAATTGACCCAAAATTACACATCACGTTAACTACGTTAACGATGTTTAATTACTCCGTTAATACCTTCGTTTACTGTTCTGTTAGTCTAAAACTCTGTGTTTTTAACATAATTAAATGACTAATAAGAGGCGACAACACTTGGTCAAAATCGCGAAAAAATCCCCAAATTGAGAATTAGGGTTTTTCGAAATTGAGAGAAACTGAGGCAAATCGTGAGAATCTGTCATGGCAAGGACGAGAGGAGCTTCCAGACCTCCTCGCCGGAGCAGTGGGCTTCAATCTTCCACCCCGAGATCATCTCAGAACCCACCAATCTCTGAACGTAACACACAGTCAAAGTATATCAGACAAACTACGATTCAGGCCTCAAATCAACGCAAAGGAGACTCGCGAGTGGAGATATTGGCTGGAAAACGATCGAATCAGAAGGAAGATTATGTTTTGGAACAATCCCAGAAGCGAAAGATGAGTCATCGACAGAATCTTTTTCCAAAACGAAAGAAAAGGAATGTCGAAGTAAATCCAGAAGCAGAAGATGAAGAGGTATCTGTCGAAGATCTTAATGATGTTGAAGAGGTGGAAAATTTGTTGATAATGATGAACAAGTTGGCCAGGAAACCTTGGAAGAACTGATTGGAGATGATGCATCACTTGGAGAACATGACAACGAGCCATCTCCACCTCTGGTAGAAACTTATGCAGATGGTGTAGTCCCTGAAGATGATAATGTAGTTAGAGACAATGAGGCAGAGAATGTAGTTGGAGATACAGATCGTGTCGTTCCTCCGGCAGAGACTGGTATAGAAGAAGAAGCGAATATGGGAGATGATGCAGAGAATTTAGTTGGAGATGAAGATTTTTATGATGTCAACATTGATATAGAAGAAGATGATGCAGATGATGAAGAGTACAATGAGGATGAGAATTCAGAAAGTGAGCGAGAATTAGAAGATGATGAGCAGATCCCAGCTCCTCTAACAGATTCTGAGGATGAGTTTGAGGCAGAACCAAATGCGAATGCAGAAGAAGTGATCAGAGATGATGAGCTGTTGTGTCTAGGCAAATGTTTTGCCAATATTGAAGATTTTAAGATTGCAGTCCTCAGATACTCGCTGATGACAAGGTATGATATCAAAATCTATAGGTCTGAGGCTCATAGGATGGGGGCTAGGTGTTCAGATAAAGAAGGAAATTGCAAGTGGAGGGTATATGCGTCTTATGACAAGAGGCAACATAGGATTCAGATTAAGACATATATAGCTGAGCATAATTGTGTTAGGAGTGGATATACAAAGCTGCTTAAACAAGGATCAATTGCTTGGTTGTTTAGAGATAGATTGAGATTGAATCCAAAAATGACAAAACACGAGATGGCAGAAGAGATACTAAGACAATATAACTTAGTTGCAAGTGTTGAGAAATGTGCTAAGGCTAAAACATGGCTGGCTAAGCAAAGGAAGCAGAGTCATGAGTGTCACTTCTCTAAGATTTGGGATTATCAAGCTGAAGTTCTGCGTAGCAATGAAGGCTCAATTTTTGAAATAGAAACTGTTCCTGGGCCAACAATTGGTAGCAAACAAAGGTTTCACCGCTTGTATATGTGCTTCAAAGCATAGAGTGATGTGGGCCAACAATTGGTAGCAAACAAAGGTTTCACCGCTTGTATATGTGCTTCAAAGCATAGAGTGATGCTTAGAAAAACACTTGTAGGCCGATCATAGGAGTTGATGGGGCCTTCTTGAAGTGGGACATTAAAGGCCATCTCTTAGCGGCTGTGGGAAGAGATGGTGATAACAGGATAGTACCAATTGCATGGGCCATTGTGGAGATTGAAAGTGATGATAACTAGATATGGTTTGTGAGGCAAGTGGCAATAAACTTGGACTTAGATGATGGACGCAATGTTGCCATAATTTCAGACAAACAACAGGTAATTATTTTAGATGTTAATAAGTTCTCTGTTTTATGTTAATTATAACTTGTGTCTAGACTGCCAAAAACGTTTAGTGACATAACAAACAAAACCATAACTTGATCAAAAATAAAATTATAATTCCCTAAAACAAAGAGACGATTCGTGCTGCATAAAGACCATGTGACTTCATAACAAACAAAACCATAACGTGTATATAATGTAATAGTTGTTAAATCATGTGACTAATAAATATTATTTATAGTGGGGAATCTTAGTTCGAGGATGTGTGGCTGTGTTGCAATTAATTTTCTTTTTATAACTTGTTTTTTGGTTTATCATGTTATGCAATTAAGTTTTATATGCTATTAATATGTATGAATTGTATGGCTGATCAATTAGTTTTATTTATTTATTTGACCTGATCGTTTATGTTCTGTGATCATAAAAGATCGTATATGTATATAATTATAGCATTGTACGATCGTATACCATTGTAAGTTCTTGATTTTGATTGTAATTTTCATTTTTAAGGTATACAAAGATGACTATTCTTCATTTTTTCAGTTAAAAAAAAAAAAACTATTCCTAGACGTGTGGGTAAGAATCTTGGAACTAGTTCACACACGTATGATTCATCATTGTTTCATTATCTAATGTATTGTGTGTGTATTACGTTTCTTTCTTCTAATAAAGTCTTACTTTTCTATACATCTTGTAATTTAGATATCAAGGTTTCGTTTGGGTTAAATTTAAAAGAGAGTTGTTATGTTATATCATAACTTAACACATACGTTACTAATAAGTTCTCTGTTTATAACTTGTGTCTGTTTTATGTTAATAAGTTCTCTTTATTTTAGATGCTAATAAGTTCTCTTTGTTTCAGGGGAATTGTGAAGGCAGTGCATACTCTGCTCCCTCGTGCGGAGCATAGACAATGTGCTAGGCACATCTTGGATAATTGGAAGAGAGATAGCCACGACATGGAGCTTCAACGCCTGTTTTGGAGAATTGCAAGAAGCTACAATCAAGGGGAGTTCAATGCAAACATGGATGAACTTATGAGGTACAGTCCTAGTAGTTATGACTCATTGTTGAGAACACTGCCTGATACTTGGTCTAGGGTCTTCTTCAGGGTAGGTAGCTGCTGCAATGATGTTCTCAACAACCTATGTGAGTCATTCAATAGGACAATTAGGGGTGCAAGAAGAAAACCAATACTGGAGCTACTTGAAGACATTCGGAGGCAATGCATGGTTAGAAATGAGAGGAGGTCTAGGCTTGCAGAAAAGTTGGAGACAAGGTTCACTAAGAAAGCTCATACTGATATTGAGAAGATGATTGAAGGTTCTCAATTTTGCATCATACATATGGCCAGGAATGACCTTCATGAAGTGGATAGTGGTGGAGTAGCTTACTGTGTTAACATGAATGACTATACTTGTGCACTGCAAGAGGTGGCAAATGACAGGTATTCCCTGTGTCCATGCTGCTTCAGTCATTATCAGGAAGAAGTTGAAGGTTGAAGATTTTGTAAACCAGTATTACACAACAGAGATGTGGAGGATGACATATAAAGACGGTATTAAGCCAGTGCAAGGTGAGCTGTTATGGCCTAGAATGCATAGATTAGCTGTACTACCACCACCATGGAGGAAAGGAAATCCGGGGAGACCTAGCAATTATGCAAGAAGAAGGGGACTTAATGAAGCAACTGCTCAGACCACACTCCCAAGAGATTTTAGGGTGATGACTTGCTCTAATTGCAGGCAACGAGGACATAACAAGACAACTTGTCGTAATCCAAGAGTTGATCCACCACCAAAACAAGCAAGAGGAAGACCTAGGAGAAATCAGGTTTGACTAACTTCGTATCAGGATTCGGTTTTAAACTGTCTCAGTTTTGATTCAGCTTAGTCAGGAATGTTATTTGATTCAGTTTTAAACTGACTTGTATTGTCTTTTTTTCAGGAACCTTCCAGAGCTCAAGGTTCTCAGGCTACTCAAACACAGCCTTCCCAGCCTCAAGGTACTCAAACACGACATTCACAGCCGCAAGGTACTCAAGCACAGCCTTCCCAGCTACTCAAGCACAGCCTTCCCAGCAAGGTACTCAAACACGACATTCACAGCCGCAAGGTACTCAAGCACAGCCTTCCCAGCCTCAAGGATCTCAAGGCCAACTTTCCCAGCCTCAAGGATCTCAAGCTTCTCTAGGATCTCAAGCTTCAGGACTTGTGGGATTTGTTGCAGGATTATTGAACTTTTCTGCTTAATTCTTGTAGTTATCTAGCACTCTAGGTTTCTGATGATGTATCACCTGCTGGTTTTTGGAGTTTTGGTGATGTATATTCGGGTAGTTTAGGTGGTCTTTTGGAGCTTCTTTTGGCTGTGTTTTTGGTTTAAGAGAACACATCATGTTCATGATATTTTGTGATGTTGCAGTTAACTATCAATGTTACATTTGCTTTATCTCTTCATTAAGCGTCTTAGCCACATAATGTAACTTCTCATTCCAAACTTTCCCGTGTATGGTACAAAAAAAAAAAAATACAACTTCACCTCATTTGAAATTAATTTGGAGACTTTTCGTTGAAGAGAAGTCAATGGGAAATCTCTGCATCTCAATTCATTTAGTCACAACTACTCTTTTTTTTTTTTTTTTTTTTTTTTTTTTTTTTTTTTTTTTTTTTTTTTGGACTGAAGTCACAACTTATAAACACCAAATTTGTAAGTAATTTTGAAGGATGATCATCAATAGTACCTTACAAAAAAGAAAGTTGAGTTGACGAATACTAACTGGCAAGAATACAAAGACAAAGACCATAACTTAATAGTCTGCACAAAATCCATACAAACACAAACTTACTTCATCACTAAACCTGCAGCTACTTAGTACAAGCCACAAACACCATAACATAACAGTCTTAACAAATCCACAAACAAAATACCGACACAAACTCACTCCATTACTAAACCTGCAACTACTTACAAGCCACAAAAACCAAAATACATACACAAACAACAAGACCTTTCACAATTAATTTATTCTTGGCTTTATTGTCTTCAGCAACATCTGCAATGGCTTTCTTCATCAGCTCGATCTCATATTTGGCATTAGACAATTCCTCCATCAAAACATCTTCAACCCATTTGAATTCATGTACCTAATAACACATGAGAAAACGAAAAAAAATCTTGCTAATGCATCGAAATAATGTTTAGTGTTCTGAAATCGGAACAACAGATAAAGCTTAATCACCTTGAGATCACAATTCTTCCTAATGCACCGAAAGAAGGGTCTCCCGGGATTGTCTTGAGTTCTTGAAGTGAAGAGCTTGACCTCCGAGCCACACCAGCAATCCGCCGCCATTACCAACCCCAATTGAAGAATCTGAACTCCCAGCCATGATTTAATTGAGAAGATTGAGAGGAATTGAGGTATTGAGTTTTTGGATATAGGAAGAACCCTAATTTCGTCGATTAGGATATATAGACAATTTGGAGATGACCGTTAGAGAGTATGTTAAAAACGCAGAGTTTTGACTAAAAGAACAGTAAACAAAGGTATTAACGGAGTAATTAAACATCGTTAACGTAGTTAACGTGATGTTTAACGGAGTAATTAAACATCGTTAACGTAGTTAACGTGATGTGTAATTTTGGGTCAATTTCGAAAGTTTTCGGTTTAAAACGGGCAAATTTAAAAGTATCATGTTTTTTTTGGGCCCGATATAATACATGTGTTTTTTTGGGTAAATTTAAAAGTTCAGGGTTTAATCCACATTTTTCCCGTTTGTTAAAGCCATAACTAGAAGAATTAATCTTCACCCTACACGTGTCCATTAATTATTAATTTTTAGAATAACTAGATTCTAACCCGCGGTATACCGCGGGTCATTTATTTTAATAAAATTTTAAAAATTATATTTATGTATATATATTAATTAATTTATTTATAAAAATTTAAATGATTATATTATTTTAATGAAAACATTTCTAAAGAAATAAAACGTTTCAAAAATAAATTTATAAATGATAAATTCAAATTATTTTGTGGGTCATTTATTTTAATAAAATTTTAAAAATTATATTTATGTATATATATTAATTAATTTATTTATAAAAATTTAAATGATTATATTATTTTAATGAAAACATTTCTAAAGAAATAAAACGTTTCAAAAATAAATTTATAAATGATAAATTCAAATTATTTTGTAATCCCACATGCATAAAAAAACTAAAAATAGCATGTGTACAATATAACTTTGTTAAACATCCCTATATATTATTTGAGAAGCAAAAAGGTTTAGGTGTCGTCGCCAGAATCACTCTCACCGACCATATGTACGAACATTTAATTTTGATTTAATTATTAGGAAATACAACCTATTTACCCATGAACTATTGTCATATCATAATATTTTCACACGAACTATTGTCCTCTTTTTATATCCCCATAAAATCAAATTTGTACACTTATTTGCCCATGAAATGAAAATTGCAGACTTATTTGCCCATAAAATGAAAGTTGCAAACTTACTTGCCCACGAAATTGAAAGTTAGAATTTTATTTGCCCATAAAATGAAAGTTGCAAACTTACTTGCCCACGAAATTGAAAGTTAGAAATTTGCCCATAAAATGAAAGTTGCAAACTTACTTGCCCACGAAATTGAAAGTTAGAATTTCAATTTCCGGGGGAAATAAGTCTGCGACTTTGATTTTATGGGGATATAGAAAGAGGACAATAGTTAGTGGGAAATATTATGATATAATAATAGTTCGTGAGTAAATAGGTTGTTTTATCTTAGAGTAATTATATTTAATTTTTAATTTATTGTAAAATAGCGAAAATAGCGAAAATATACTAATATTAGCGAAAAATAGTTATAAGTGAATAATATATTTGATTTTTAATTTATTGTGACTATTCAATTTTTGAAATTATACTAATATTTTTGTGAATGAATAAAAAACATATCTTATGCCCGATATTTATTCCAAACCCGACCCAAACTCAAACCCTGGACCAATTTATACAAAAATGTATAAGAATTATTTTTCTTCTTACCTGATACCCGTGGATACCCGAATTTTTTGACATCAACTTTATAATGTTTTAATAATATCTCATGATCAATTTAATCACTATAATTTTGTATTTATTATCTCATGATCAATTTAATCACTATAATTTTGTATTTATGTTTCAAAACATATATAGTATAACTTAATTATAAAAGAACCAAACCTAAAATAATATATATAACATGAACAATACATTTTTATAACTTAATTATAAAAGAACCAAACCTAAAATAATATATATAACATGAACAATACATTTTTTGTACCTCATAAACCGACATAAGTCCGCAATGAATTTAATATAAAATACCCAAAATAGCGAAAACATAGTTATAACTGTATAATATGTTAGATTTTTTGTATAATTTAATTATTCAATTTTAAAAATTACATCAGTATTTTTATGAATTAAATCGTATGAAAATATTTTTAAAATATAATTTTTTTTGGAAATCGTATAAAAATATAAAGTTTTCAAAATTTTAATTTTAAGTTTTGAAAATATAAATATTTTTATTTGGAATATATTAGTTTCCAAGTTTAGCAGAATATATCATATAAGATTGTTAATTAATATTTGATTATTGATTTAGGAAAACTGAATTAAAAATTAAATGAATATTTGATTGTTTGGTTACGGATTTAGGAATGTCGTGTTTGGCTACTGGAATAACTCTAAATTTGTACTTCAATTTTAATAGGGATTTAGGAATGTCGTGTTTGGCTACTGGAATAACTCTAAATTTGTACTTCAATTTTAATAGGGTAATAGATAGATTTAAAAATTTGACTGGAATAACTCTAAATTTGTACTTCAATTTTAATAGGGTAATAGATAGATTTAAAAATTTGCCACCAAGTTTGATTTTTTTTCATAACTTAAATTATTTTTATTAATTATTACTTTTGAAAATATAATAAAATCAATTTTATATTTTAGTTATAAAATAATTTGATTGTCAAAAAAATTAACAATACTTAAAACTACGTAAATAATTTAAAAATTAAAATTAAAATGTTCTAATTTATCTATATGTAATAATCAAAAGAATAAATGATTTTATAATTCGTACTTCTCAAATATTATATAGATATCAGTCAAATATTTAGCAGAATTTCAATTTTCAAATTTGGTATATAGAATTTAATTTAATACAAATATATTATAAATAAAATATTCTGTTTAAATGTTTGAAATGTTGATTTAGGAAAATTGAATTGAGAATTAAATTATTTATTGATTGTTTGGATACGAGTTTATAAATTCCTGTGTTTGGCTCCTAGAATATGCACAAAAATGGGTACTTCAATTTTAATAGGTCGATAGATTTAATACGAATATATTATAAATGAAATATATATATATATATATATATATATATATATATATTTAAACGATATATTTTTGTGGCCTCGGGTCCAAAATATATATATATATATATATATATATATATATATATTTAAACGATATATTTTTGTGGCCTCGGGTCCATACAAGAAATTGGAGAGGGAACGGAAGAAGGTGGGGCAAAGAGTGGACCAGATCCTGCTTATATCCTGCAATCCTGCAATATTGTGACATATTAATGTCACTGATATGACTCGAACCTCTGACCTATAAGTCAGGGCGCGGTGTGCATTACCAACTGAGCTACACTCGCTCGTCGAAATATTTTGTTTAGATGTTTGAAATGTTGATTTAGGAAAATTGAACTGAGAATCAAGTGATTCATTGATTGTTTGGATACGAGTTTATAAATTCCTGTGTTTAGGTTCTAGAATAGGCACAAAAATGGGCACTTCAATTTTAATAGGTAGATAGATAGATTATAAATGAAATATTTTGTTTAGATGTTTGAAATGTTGATTTAGGAAAATTGAACTGAGAATTAAATGATTTATTGATTGTTTGGATACGAGTTTATAAATTCCTGTGTTTGGCTCCTAAAATAGTCACAAAAATGGGTACTTCAATTTTAATAGGTAGAAGATAGATAGATTTAAAATTTTGTCATCAAGTTTGATTTTTTCATAACTTAAATTATTGTTTTTAATTATTACTTTTGAAAATATAATAAAATCATTTTTATTTTTTAGTTATAAAATAATTTGATTGTCAAAAAAATTAACAATACTTCAAATTACCTAATTACTTTAGAAATTAAAATTAAAATGTTCTAATTTATCAATGATATGTATATGTAATAATCAAAAGAATAAATAATTTTTATAAATCGCACTTCCAAATATTATATAGATATCAGTCAAATATTTAGCAAAATTTCAATTTTCAAATTTGATATATAGTATTTAATTTAATACTAATATATTATAAATGAAATATTCTGTTTAAATGTTTGAAATGTTGATTTAGGAAAATTGAATTGAGAATTAAATGATTTATTGATTGTTTGGATACAGGATTTAGGAAAATTGAATTGAGAATTAAATGATTTATTGATTGTTTGGATACAGGTTTATAAATTCATGTTTTTGGCTCCTAAAAAAGGCACAGAAATGGGTACTTCAATTTTAATAGGTAGATAGATATTCAGTGTCAAAAAAACCCTAAACTTTTACCCGACCTCCATTTAATACGCGAACTATCTCGTCCCCATTTAAAAACATGAACTTTCAAATTAAAACTTTCAAATTAACAGCCATTTAATACATGACGTTAAATGAAAGTTAATGCTATTTTGTTCTCCGTTAAATCATTTAACGTCATGTATTAAATGACTGTTAATTTGAAAATTCATGTTTTTAAATAGGGACGAGATAATGCGCACATTAAAGGAAGGTCGGATAAAAGTTTAGGGTTCTTTTTGACATTTTTCTCATTTGTTAAAGTCATAACTAGAAAAGTTAATCTTCACTCTACACGTGTCCAGTCAAAGAAGTCGTTAAAAGAATCAGTTTTTTGATTATCTGAAAAAGAAATTATATGGATACTTACAAAATAGTCAAACATAGCAGTAATTATATTGATTTTTTTCGTATAATCTTATTTTAATTGATTTCCTGTCTAAATATTTGTAACGTATTCATTTAGAGAATCCCATGACATGATCAATTACAATTATGTCTCTATGAAAACGGTGGCTTGAGATACGGAATTATGGATTTCATATCCGTTACAAATATTTCCTGTCCAAACGTTGTAATCTGTATATAAATAACAAAATGTTTGCAAGTCTTTGAGGAATCAAAACTCTTACAAAATGTTTACAAAAACTATAATGGTTCTTGTTGTGAATCTTTTCTTCCATCTATTCTCAGCATCCTTAGTCCATTGCGATCAAAATATGTTGCCTCTTACATCTTTTAAGGTAGTTTTAAAATATAAGAAAAAAACTTGATATACACATCGTCTTGCTTTTTATGTTTTTTTCCTTATTAATTTCTGTCTTTTGATTTGTTTTTGACCATTAATGGCTACAGATAAGTGAAAAAGTAACGTACGATTGCATTGATATTTATAAACAACCCGGACTTGACCATCCCTTGCTCAAAAATCACATAATCCAGGTAGCTTAATATTTTAGCAATTCGGTTCCCCATATACATATATATTATATTTACTTACCAACACTTTAAATTTTGAATTTGATATATATATATATGTGTGTGATATGTAGATGAAACCATCATTTTCAAGAAACAACCATCGGTTTCAAGACATGAAACTAATATCAACACAACCTATACTAAAGAAACTGGATGTCCATATGGAACTGTTCCGATATTGAGAAATACCAAA
Source organism: Physaria fendleri (assembly GCA_036630335.1). NCBI lineage: Eukaryota > Viridiplantae > Streptophyta > Magnoliopsida > Brassicales > Brassicaceae > Physaria > Physaria fendleri. The sequence continues at coordinate 6,914,104 of CM071716.1, read as the reverse complement.
AGAACACATCTCCAATGCAGAATTATTCTCTGAGAAAAATGTTCATCTGCTAACAAGAGATACACCTGGAACACATGTAAGCAACACATCATCTCAAATCTCCTAATATAGTAGATCATAAACTTACATTTATACGTAATTTATAAACTCATTTATTTTTTCAATATAACCACCATAGATTGCTGGAGTACGATCAAGTCCAGGTCCCTATCACGGTATAGATGCTCGGTTTAATGGATATCAACTAAACATCAGCAAAGATCAAGCCTCCTATACTCAAATGTATATAGGCAGTGTTTTGAATAATCAAGTCAATTTTATCCAAACTGGTTTTATGGTATAGCTTCTATATATATATATATATATTATTATTTTTATTTTTATTATTATTATTATTACTATATTACAATTATTATTACTATTGTTATTATTATTACTACTATTATTATAATTAATTAATTTATTAAATATTCGTAATGTAATGTCGACAGATAAATCCAAGCATATTTGGAGACCAACAATTGCGGTCGTTTGGATTTTGGAAGGTATTTCTATCTTGTTTCATAAACATTGTATTTTTGTTTGTATGGGTTTCTAATTGATATTGTTAAATTATAGATTTTTAAAAAATACTAAACTAAGATTTTTTAATTTTTTGAATGATATTTATATTAACTATTTGAAATATGTGTATAAAATCTATTCAAAAATGTAATTATTGATTTTTGAAAAATTGATTATCATTTTTTTATTAGGGTAAAGATGGGAAAGGATGTTTCAATACAGCTTGTCCAGGGTTTGTTCAAGTATTGTGTCTTCCTTTTTATGTTTTTTTTTTCTTTAATAATTTCAGTCTTTTGATTTGTTTTTGGACCATTAATGGTTGCAGATAAGTGAAAATGTAACCTACGATTGCATTGATATTTATAAGCAACCAGGACTCGACCATCCCTTGCTCAAAAATCACATAATTCAGGTGGCTTAGATGCTTTAGCAATTCGGCTCCTTATATATTTATATATATAACAAAACTTTGATTTTTGAATTTGATATATATATATATGTGTGATATGTAGATGAAACCGTCATTTTCAAGACATGAAACTAGTATCAACACAACATATACTAAAAAAAAATGGATGCCCATACGGAACTGTTCCAATATTGAGAAATACAAAAGAACACATCTCCAATGCAGAATTATTCTCTGAGAAAAATGTTCATCTGCTAACAAGAGATAGCCTGGAACACATGTAAGCAAAACATCATCTCAAATCTCCTAATATATTAGATCATAAACTTACATTTTATATGTAATTCATAAACTCATTTATTTTTAAATGTAACCACCGTAGATTGTTGGAGTACGATCAAGTCCAGGTCCCTATCACGGTATAAATGCTTGGTTTAGTGGATATCAACTAAATATCGGCAAAGATCAAGCGTCATATACTCAAATATATATAGGCAGTGTTTTGAATAACCAAGACAATTTTATCCAAGCTGGTTTTATGGTACAGTTTCTATATTATTATTATTATTATTATCATTGCCAAAAAATATATTATCATCATCATCATCATCAATTTATTTAATATTCATAATGTTATGTTGACAGATAAATCCAAGCATATTTGGAGATCAGCATTTGCGGTCGTTTGGATATTGGAAGGTATTTCTATCTTGTTTTATAATATTGTATTTTCTTTGTTTTTGTATGGGTTTTCTAATTAAAGTTGTTAAATTATAGATTTTAAGAAATATTAAACGAAAATGTTTTATAAATGATATTTATATTAATTATTTGAAATATTTGTGTAAAATCTATTCAAAAAA
>CM071716.1:6769183-6788908 GCA_036630335.1 Physaria fendleri | reverse complement strand
ATATATGTATATATATATATATTTTTTTTTTTTGTCGAAAGACTATTACATTTTTATCAGCTAGAATAGAGCTATAAATAATATGGACGTTAGTCCATTAAAGGATTTTATGTCTCTGTTTTGGCCCCACAATTATGGAATCGAACAAAAACATCCGTCGTTAAGTATACGCGATAGAGAGATTCGAGATCATGATAAGCATTATAATAAATTCCATCTTTCGGGCATATATACACATTCGTATAACCGACCCTCATCTTCAAACCATGCACCAAAAATTCCAAAAGAATCTTGTACGTGTCCTTAGAAAAAGATTGATTGATAACAAAGAAAACCGAATGATAAACACAGAGATTTTTTCAATTGATTTTGTTTTGTATCAAGTAGTTTAGAGTTTTGATTGAGATTGTATTTTGATTCCAATTTTTTTTTTTTTTGTTCATCAATAAACAGTAAAAAAAGAGATTTTCATAAATGTCCAATTTTTCGAAGATGTTTAAAAAACTATATTCCTAATTAAAATTTTGTAAATTCATAAACACAATATTATAGGTAACTTGAAAAATTATAAACGAGACTGGAATCCCCACATCGATTTCTTTATATTGCGGTTTATTGATAAGTGTAATTTTTTTTAATCGTAGACTTTATATTTTTTTCGACTTAATTTTATCATAAGTCAGTATATGTAAATTATCTAAAACTAGGTATTATATCCGTGCGACACGGATCTAATAATTACAATTAAATAAATATTTTAAATTTGTTCATTTATTTATTAATAATTATATTATAATATTTTAGTTTCCTTTTCTTTCTACATTTTTAGTTTTTAAAAAAAAACACAGTTGTTACTTATATTTTTAGTTTGGTATTCAATAAACAAAAACTTGTGTCGAGATCTCGTTAATTATCCACTTACACGCTCTTCTTTATATAATAAGATAGAGATTTATTTATTTATTTTTTTAAACGACTTATATTAAACCATTAAAGGCTAGTAATATCATTAGATACAACAGAGAATAAAAACGTTGGTATATTATTATAGTAATGAGATTTAACTTGATACGGCATCCGCTTAGTGGGAGAATAAAAACGTTGGTATATTATTATAGTAATGAGATTTAACTTGATACGGCATCCGCTTAGTGGCTAAAAGATGGGCTGCTCGATTATCCTTGCGTCGAGTCCATCCGAACTTAACTTCTTCAAAGCATTGTCTCCAAGCTTGGATCTCACATTGATAGTTGTAGCTCCCAAAATGTAATGTAGCATCAATAAGAATTTGACATAGCAATAGACTATCCCCTTCAAAATATACTTTACTAAATCCTAGTACCCATGTATTTTGCATTGCAATAAGCAGTGCTTGGAACTCACTTTCCAGAATATTTTGGGTAGTGTTCCCTATTGTCTGACCCGATCCCTGATGTTCACCTTCATGGTTGCGTATAATCCATCCTGCTTGGGACGGGGAGCCCTCAATAAAAGAGGCGTCGTAATTACATTTGACCCAATTCCTTATCGGTTTTTGCCATCCATCGCTAGGCACAGGAGATGGTGTTTGTGAAGAAGCATGATCGTGCCGGAGAAAGGCTTCTGAGTCCGTCCATTCCTTCGCATCCCGCCTAGCTTGGGAGAGGATGGTGTGCCATGGTAAATGCTTCTGTTGAAAGATTAATAAGTTTCGGCTTTTCCAAATTCGCCATAATATCCAGATAGGAAGATGTTGGTAGGGAGGAGCAGGATTTGTTAAATTCAGATGAAAAAGTGATTGAAGCTTGTCTTCCCAGGGAATAGAAGAGTCTAATAGAGAGGTGACCGGAATAGTTGAAGCTCTCCATAATGCCTGGACATAAGTACATTCAAAAAATAAGTGTTGTGTTGTTTCTTCCTCTGAACAACATCGTCTACACACCGAGTAGTCCGTGATATGGCGTGCTCGGAGATTAGATCCTGTAGGTAATGAAGCCGTGACTATCTGCCAACAGACGAGTAGTCCGTGATATGGCGTGCTCGGAGATTAGATCCTGTAGGTAATGAAGCCGTGACTATCTGCCAACAGAAATGTTGTAATTTAGAGGCTGTTTGTAGCTTCCATCCACACTTGCGAAGTTCACTATTGCTTGTAGGAGCCACAATCGGTTGATCATTGGGATTATGAGTTGCTAACCAATATGTTGACCGAACCGAATATAGTCCATTGGGGGTATAATGCCATCTAAGATGATCAACAGGGACATGAGCAGATAGCTTAATCATATTAATAGTAGGGATATCAGCTGGTTCAACATACTCTTCCAATCTTGCTAGATCCCATGATTTCGTTATTGGATCAATTAAATCAGATACCTTAAGCTCGGTGTATCTGGAGATTTGCAGCGGGGTGCACGAGGAGGATGAGTAGGCAACCAAGGATCAACCCATGCATTAACATTATTACCAGTACCAATATTGTATCTTAATCCTTGTTTGACAAGATCACGCCCTTGTAGCAGTGATTTCCAAACAAAGGAAGCTTTGGTGCCTTCAGATGTTGTAAGTATGTTTCCCTCATGGAAATACCGTCCTTTTAATAACCTGGCCATTAAACAATTTGGATAGTGCATTATTCGCCACATATGTTTACCAAGCATAGCCAAATTATGTTTCTGTAGATTCTTAAATCCAAGGCCCCCCTCCTTTTTGGGTAAACAGAGACGTTTCCAAGCAAACCAGTGGACACCTCTACTCTGATCATTTTTACGCCACCAATAATCGGCCAATATAACATGAATCTCGAATTCCTTCGGTAGCTTAAAGATGTTCATCGTATACGTTGGCATCGCCATAGCAACAGATTTGATTAGTACCTCTTTACCTCCATTTGAAAGGAATTGTTTATTCCAAGATTGTGTTTTGTGTCGAACTCTATCAACAATGAATCGAAATGTCTCTGTTTTCTTCCTTTGAATCTGTTCCAGGAGTCCCAAATAAGTCCCTCTTCCGCCATCATTATGAATATTTAGAGTATGGCGAGCATATCTTTTGAGGTCAGCATGAACTTTATGACCAAAGGTGATAGCCGATTTTTGTAAATTAATTGCTTGCCCCGAACCAGCCTCATAATCTGAGAAAAACTTTTTGAGTGCTCTGACAGAACGTTTGTTGGCCATTGTAAAGAACAATGAATCATCCACAAATAGTAAATGTGAAACGGAAGGGCCCTTGTACTTATTTTCATTCCTGGGATCGTGTTGCGCAATTCTTCTTTGTGCATCATATGTGAAAGAACTTCGACACATAGAATGAAGAGGTATGGTGACAACGGGTCTCCTTGTCGAATACCTCTGGAAGGTTGAACGAAACCATATGGTCTACCATTAACGAGTATAAAATAACTGACAGTACGAATACAAGTCATGATCCAGTGTATCCATTTGTGATCAAATCCCATGCTCTCCATAGTCTTCTCAAGAAATCTCCATTCCAACCGATCGTAAGCCTTACTGATATCTGTCTTGACTGCCATATAGGACTTAGCTTGTCTTTTGCGGACCTTAAGGGAGTAATACATCTCATGGGCAATAATTAAACTGTCCGTAATCATTCGTCCCGGGATGAAGGCAGCTTGGTTCTATGATATCATATCGCTTAAGTGTGGTTTAAGCCGATTAATAAGTATTTTGGATATAATCTTTTAGCTTACATTACAAAAAGCTATAGGTCGAAATTTATTATTATATTCACATTCCAATTATATAAAATAACTAAATTTCCTAATTCTAATAAATTAACATAACTATAAGGAAGTTAAAATCAACGGTTGGTTAAAATAATTTAACGCGTGCCGAAATCTCTTAAGTTATTCACTTATACGCTCTTCTTTATATAATAAGATATTTGTATTCATTTTACTACATGAATTTTATTAATCGATGCAATTTCCCCCTTACTTAATTAAATCTAGTTTTTTTTTTTTTGTCAATACTATTATTATTATTTCTTGTGGGAATAAAGGATATCTTACAAATGTATCATGGTTGATTACAGAGAATTTTATAAGGCAAGCTTCCTATTCTAGCTTCCTTAGCCTTTTGATCTGCTTCATGGTTTTTTGACCTGGGTACTCCGTTGGTACCTTCCTTTTTTTTTTTTTTTTAACGCAAATGTTGGTACCTTCCTCTTAAGTATCATTTTGACGAGCGGGTGTAGCTCGGTTGATATGCACACCCCGCCTTGACCTCTAGGTCAGAGGTTCGAGTCACGTCTGTGATATTTAATGTCACATTATAAATGACCATAATGTATCTGGGCCACCCTTCCCCTTTCCCCCTTCTCCAATTGTACTCTCTTATGGGCCTGAGGCCACAAAATTGTATTGCAAAAAAAAAGTGTCATTTTACTCAAAAAACCACTTTCAATTTCTCTCAAGAATCTGGTATCACTTTCTAAAACCTGGTTTCCACTAAATCCATTGGCACGGTTTTGCATATACATTTACCAAATTACCCTCACCACAATACCCCTTTCGTGCTATAAGTACCAATCTCACCTCTGCTTCATCTTCTTCACCAAAAATCGACTAATCTTCCATTTACAGATACCTAAAAAAGCTTTCACTTTTCATCAAAAATACAAACAATGAGTTATTTAAACAAAGTTTGGATTGTAGCATCATTCATAGCAGTTCAAGGAAACGCCGATCATGGCGTCAAATTGAAAAACGGAATCACTTCTGCTCATCATCTTCAACGTAGACTTTCCTCCGATCTCAGACCCCTCGCCGCCGCAGATCTTGCCGGTGATAATATACCAACAGAAGAAAGACGACATAACTCCTCTTTTACTTCCGATGAGTCTCTTCGTCAAGTCATGTACATCAATTGCTGGGCTCAAGGCTAAGCCTAATTCTAACATTTTCAATCTTCAGACCATGTTGATTGAGTCAGATTCTGGATGTATATATAGTTTGGTTTATATCTGTTGTAAGTATTAGAAATGTTCAGAAAGATCAAAGCAAGTTTGATTCAATCAAAGTTAATAATTTTCTGGAATCTTGATTACGATTACCATTAAAGATTCATCTTTTATCCACAATGAAATGCGATTCTAATTTAAATAAAAATCACAAAAAGATTCCAGATCAATCGTTATCTAATGAGACAGACAAGTCATGAACTCCATTATGTAAACATTATTTTATGGTAGTTGTCACTTGTCATTATTGTGTTAGGTCTATTATACCAATGAATAATTTATCTTTAGGATTAAACCGAAATTATCTAAACACAGGCCCAAATTGATGAGGCCTAATATATAGACATCAGAGAAATCCTTTAGCTATCTTGGGCCATGGGTCCTTTAATGGGCCCAGTAATGAATCGCTATGAATGAAATCGGAGCGTCAATCCAACGGTCCAAATTTCACGATGTTGAAAAGTGTAACGTCTCTTCTATTCCAACGGTCAAATAATCCTCAAGAAATACTCGAGTAGTGTAACGTCTCTTCTATTCCAACGGTCAAATAATCCTCAAGAAATACTCGAGTTTCTTCTTTCTCCTTCAGTACCTACAATTCTTTCTCAAATCCCTAATTTCTTGAAGAAGAAGATCGATTTTCTCTGGATATGACTTCGATTGAGGCTGAAGAAACGCTGAACGCTCCTCCAAAGCTTCAGATTTGGCATAATGCTGCATTCGACGATGGAAATTCCCAGATCACTTCCGCAATCGAAGATTCTTGGTCTCACCTTAATAAATCATTCGATTCTGATGGAAGTAAGGAGAATCAGTTTCCAATTTCTGTATCCTCTTCGTTTCAATCTTCAATCTCGATCACTGATCAAGAAGCAGCTCCGTCAGGAAAATCTAAAACCGCGAAGATCAAATCCGGCGCAAATCGAGGTAAGAAGCGTGATATTGATGCAGAGATTGAAGAGGTGGAGAAGGAGATTTGTCGTTTAACTACGAGATTGGAGTCTCTCCGATTAGAGAAGGCTGAGCAAACCGCAAGAAGTATTGCTATTAGAGGAAGAGTTGTTCCAGCGAAGTTTATGGAATCTCAGAAACCAACAGTCAAATTCGATGATTCTTCTCTTCCAGGATCCAAATCAAGAACTAGCCGTAGAGGAGTTAGTTTAGGACCTGCAGAGTTATTCAATTCTTCTAAGAAAGCTGGAACAGTGACTCCTCTTCAATCGGCTCAGAATCGACGCAAATCTTGTTTCTTTAAGCTTCCTGGAATCGAAGAAACCACAAGAGGTAAAGGAAGAACAAGTTTAAGTTTGAGTCCAAGATCTCGAAAAGCGAAGATGACGGTGGCTCAGAAGAAGCAAGCAGCTACGACGGTAGGATCTCTCTCCGATTAGAGAAAGCTGAGCAAACCGCAAGAAGTATTGCTATTAGAGGAAGAGTTGTTCCGGCGAAGTTTATGGAATCTCAGAAACCAACAGTCAAATTCGACGATTCGTCTCTCTTGGGATCCAAATCAAGAACTAACCGTAGAGGTGTTAGTTTAGGACCAGCGGAGTTATTCAATTCTGCTAAGAAAGCTGGAACAGTGACTCCTCTTCAATCTGCTCAGAATCGACGCAAATCTTGTTTCTTTAAGCTTCCTGGAATCGAAGAAACGACAAGAGGTAAAGGAAGAACAAGTTTAAGTTTGAGTCCGAGATCTCGGAAAGCGAAGATGACGGTGGCTCAGAAGAAGCAAGCAGCTACGACTGTGGGAGCAAAGAAAGCAGTGAAGAAAGAAGATGGAGTTCTGTCTTTAATACAGCCTAAGAAGCTATTCAAAGACGATGAAAAGAATGGTTCTTTGAGGAAACCAATGAAGCCAGGAAGAGTTGTGGCAAGCAGGTACAGTCTGATAAATAAAACTCAGACTGGAGATAAAGATGTGAGGAATGAAGCCAGGAAGAGTTGTGGCAAGCAGGTACAGTCTGATAAATAAAACTCAGACTGGAGATAAAGATGTGAGGAAACGATCATTGAATGAGAACGAAGAGAAAGAGAATCGTAACAGGTCTGAGAAGAGAAGAGCTTCTGATGAAAATGAGAAGAGTGAGGGTAGAGTGAAGAAGAGATGGGAGATTCCAAATGAAGTTGATTTGTATAGCAGTAGTGGTGTGAATGATGATGATGAGACTCCTATAGGCAAGAAGCTACCTATGATTAGAACGCTTCGTCTTGTGGAAGAGAGTCCTAGGGATTCAGGTGCTGCTAAAAGAGTTGCCGAGTTACAACAAAAGGATCGTAGTTTCACGTTTTGTCAGCTTCAGATGTTTGAAGAATGAATGATCCTATCATCAATTTGAGTAAAAAACCATCAACTCTTGTTGTGTCGTGACATGATTGTGAAGTTTGTTGTTTTGGATTTGTTTTTCTGCTTGCTTGTGGTCTCTGGACATAGAGCAATCGAATCTTGCTTGGATTTGCTGTCTCTATATACACAAAGATTGTGAATTTTATTATCTTTTTGTATATGTCAACTTTATGAATAAATATGTTATTCAAAAAGTTTTGCTTTGCCACAAAGAAGGTTACCAAAAACGATGATGCCACAGCTTTGTGAGATTCACACCATACACAGTTAGTTGCCAACAAAAAGGGTTTTGGATTGGGGAAGAATGGATGACAGATACATTTTGATTCATAACAATTTTTGAAGCGGCGACAAGGTTTTCAGATTGGCAGATACATTTTGATTCATAACAATTTTTGAAGCGGCGACAAGGTTTTCAGATTGGTATAATCAATATACCAATCTGATTACTAGCTTCAAACAAGATTTGGTAAAAGGGTCAAGTTGATATAATCGGCGCACTTCCCACCAAGCTCTCAAGATTCGCAACTACACATTAATCTGACTAGTTCAAGATGTCATAGCTTTTGTATATTCAGCAAATCTATCCATTTCACATCGGACTCAATTACATTCAGAACATTCAATCGATATAACCATTTGCACCCAACCAAAATGATTCAGTTAATAATTAGCCAACCTCAAACGATAGCTAGATCTGAAAACCAAAAAAACAAATCGGAAACGAAAATGATAAGAAGTATATTCAAAAGGTTTAGCGGATAATTTTAGAGGCTAACTATGATGAACAAGTGTGCCTCCACGTTAACACCGCAAATTCAATCTATGCCTCGATGACTAGCTTTGTTTTCGTTGATTTATATCGAAAACAAGCTAAAGGTGATGTGAGGCAATTCAAAAACGAATCCTTTCTCCCCAAAAACCATCTTACAAAATTAAAAATCTCATCTTTAAACGATAAGCAGCGAACTAAACATAAGCAAAGAATGAGATATCTCGAGGAGGAAGATGACTCTCCTTTATATAAAGTCCTAGCTAAGATGCCCTAATTATAATGGCTTTTGAGATCTATTTGGGCCGTTTTGAGCCCATCATTACTTCCCGAAGTGGGCTTCTCCTTATTATGGGCCGTACTGAATAGTATGATCCAGACATGATTTTTTTTTTTTTTTCGATATAATAAAAAATTATCTTCAGACAAGGGGGAAACTGGGAAAGGCAGATACATTTTGATTCATAACAATTTTTGAAGCGGCGACAAGGTTTTCAGATTGGTATAATCAATATACCAATCTGATTACTAGCTTCAAACAAGATTTGGTAAAAGGGTCAAGTTGATATAATCGGCGCACTTCCCACCAAGCTCTCAAGATTCGCAACTACACATTAATCTGACTAGTTCAAGATGTCATAGCTTTTGTATATTCAGCAAATCTATCCATTTCACATCGGACTCAATTACATTCAGAACATTCAATCGATATAACCATTTGCACCCAACCAAAATGATTCAGTTAATAATTAGCCAACCTCAAACGATAGCTAGATCTGAAAACCAAAAAAACAAATCGGAAACGAAAATGATAAGAAGTATATTCAAAAGGTTTAGCGGATAATTTTAGAGGCTAACTATGATGAACAAGTGTGCCTCCACGTTAACACCGCAAATTCAATCTATGCCTCGATGACTAGCTTTGTTTTCGTTGATTTATATCGAAAACAAGCTAAAGGTGATGTGAGGCAATTCAAAAACGAATCCTTTCTCCCCAAAAACCATCTTACAAAATTAAAAATCTCATCTTTAAACGATAAGCAGCGAACTAAACATAAGCAAAGAATGAGATATCTCGAGGAGGAAGATGACTCTCCTTTATATAAAGTCCTAGCTAAGATGCCCTAATTATAATGGCTTTTGAGATCTATTTGGGCCGTTTTGAGCCCATCATTACTTCCCGAAGTGGGCTTCTCCTTATTATGGGCCGTACTGAATAGTATGATCCAGACATGATTTTTTTTTTTTTTTCGATATAATAAAAAATTATCTTCAGACAAGGGGGAAACTGGGAAAGGTACAAACAAGTACAACACAAGCTAGGTTCTGTTGGTATCTAAAAGTTCGTTGTTTAAGCAGAGAATCAAACAATCATCCATGTCAAGTGTCTGTAACCAGCCCATTTTGCAGCAAGCCGAACAGAGAATCAAACAATCATCCATGTCAAGTGTCTGTAACCAGCCCATTTTGCAGCAAGCCGAACACCAATAGCCAATGCTGCAACCAACAATGGTATTGGTGGTGTCCTCTTTATGTCTTGTCTCTCTTCTTCTTCTTCTGAGGTCTTAGTTGAATTGTGGTACATAGCTAGAGCCAGATACCCTATGATGGCTACTACTCTAACCCATGGCTCACCTACACCTGCTAGAACAGCTGAAGAAGGAAGAGCCGAGGTCACATCGTCCCTCTTCTTTATCAACCGAGAGTATGCATACAAACCCAATAAGACAGTCCAGAAGAATGGCTCTGAGATATAACTCTTCACTGCTGCATACCCCACGAGACCCGCAATAGTTACCACATACGGCTGCTCCCTGATCGAGTTTGGTGCAACAGCTTCTCCAATAGCAAGCACAGAGGAAGCGAGAAGGATCACCGTGGTTAACTCTCTTATAGGTGTGTAAGCCACAATCCCTGAGTAGAACGCTCTGACACTGTATATTGCAGTCTCTATAAGGCTGATGAGAGAAGTGATTGGATCACCTATAAAGTGGTAAACGAGAGCTAAAGCGAACTTCGAAAGGTCTCCTATAAACCCAATGATAACAAAAGAGGCTTTCTTCCAGTTTGATAGTTCAAACAAGACTGCTCTCCACGCATACAAGAGAAATCCTATGGCTGCAACAGAAGATAAAAATGTTACTTCATCTATACAAATATCACATGTTACCATGTACCTATGGCTGCAACAGAAGATAAAAATGTTACTTCATCTATACAAATATCACATGTTACCATGTATATTCCCCTGATCCAACTATAATGCACATCGAATCACTAAACTACAATTCAAATTATCGGCCAGAGGATATTCCCTAACTCTGAGAAGAAATGCCCCAGTTTGAGAACAGAAACAGCATCAACAGGGGGCCAGAGGATATTCCCTAACTCTGAGAAGAAATGCCCCAGTTTGAGAACAGAAACAGCATCAACAGGGAAAATTTCAAATCCAAAATTTGATATTTCTCTTCATTAAAAGATTGATGATTCAAGGCCATTTAAACGAAGCAGAAACGTACCGATAAACCAAGGCCACCAAATTGGACTGTCAGGAGCTTCTTTGGTCAAGTATCTGAATCTATCAGGCATAGTGCTCTCTCGCCTCGCAAATTGTTCTGCATCATCCTCAATTTCACCTTTCGGTGCATCTTCTTTCACGCACCTCGTCAAAACTCCAAGTCTTACATTCGGAAACATCCCCGGAACCCCAAAACCACGGAGATTCGCGCCGGCATTTAAAAACTGAGCCGGAGAAAATTTAAAGTTATTGTTACAATTAAGATACGAAAGACGCGACACAGGAGAGAAAGAAACACGAGAACAGCGGCATAAGAAGGAAGAGGAAGAAGAAGAAGAAGAAAGAGCTAAGAGCGTCATCGTCGTCCTCAGCTTCTATCTAAGCTTTCTCCAAGAATAACAAATAGATCCGGAAGTGAACATTGGGCTTGTCACAAATTAGACCTGGGCCCAAAATTTTACTTAATACTTACGGCCCATTTAGAAAAGAATTTAATACGACACCGTTTGAGTCCAACTAACGGAAAACAATAAAAGCGTGATCATCATCACTCACACTGTAACAACTTTTGGAGATCACTTCATCATCCCTTCTCCTTAGAGAAACCCTAAATCCGATTCAAAATCAATGTCGTTCTTTGTTCGCCGTGCAATGAGGATACCTCAGATTCGATCTCAAGTCGCCTCTATTACTCAGCGTCGTGGTCTCGCCGATGCCGCTGGTACTTTCTTCCAACATTCTTGGATCTTTGATTATTTGGAATCTCTTATAAGATCAATTACATAAACATCGTAAAGGTGTAAACTTTGGGAAGATTGTTGTTATTTTCCTACTCAGTACATGAATAGTAAACTATATTACTGTTGCAGATAAAGATGGAGCTGCTAAGGTAAAGAAAGAGAGGCAAGTATGTATCTGATTATATTCCTTATCTTAGTTATGTAATCGATTTGTGCTTATAGTAGGCACACATTGATTCATGATTTTGCATACATGCAGGTAATTGGTTCATTATATTGTATGTTGATGCTTCTCTGGTTACTTAGAGAATATCACCGCTTTCAGAACAGAGGTATGCCTTTGAGATTGAGTTTGAGTCGTAGACGCTCATTTTGCTGTATCATTCATACTTTCTCTGGTGTCTTATTTATTTCTCTCTTCACTTTGCAGCCCTGGAGAAGCTTGCTAATTTGACAACTTCGTCCTACAAAGCTGTCAACAGCTAATTAAATAAAGGTTCTTTAATGTTTTTTTTCTCCACTACCTCAAACTCAAGACATGCACTAAAAACTCAGACAAAGGCTCTTCTGCATGTTCTTCTTGGAAATCAACTTTTTTCTTTTTCAATTGCTCCATTCAAAACACAAAATAGGATAAAACAGATTGGAGAGTTAGAATAAGTTATTAATTATTAAATGCAATGAACAAAGTCTCAGGCTTTTTTTTCTTGCTTAGTGGAGTCTTTTCTTCAGGCTTTGACATTGCTGGTGAAGTCGACACAAGTCTGGCAAGTACAATCTGAGAAACGGCATAACTTGCAGCCAAAACAGACGCAGGAAGTGCAGCCTTTGCAAGTAGGTGAACGTGTGCAGCCTCTATACACTTTCCTGCTTCCTCTCTCTTCTTCTTCCTCACATGTTATCCTGCAACCACTTCCATTATTATAATCCACACCATCAGCATAAAGCTTGAAGACAATGACAAAAAGAAACATACTTTTCATATGGAAAATCTGAGCATTTCCAATTTGGATCAGTTACTCACTACCTCAAACTCAAGACATGCACTAAAAACTCAGACAAAGGCTCTTCTGCATGTTCTTCTTGGAAATCAACTTTTTTCTTTTTCAATTGCTCCATTCAAAACACAAAATAGGATAAAACAGATTGGAGAGTTAGAATAAGTTATTAATTATTAAATGCAATGAACAAAGTCTCAGGCTTTTTTTTCTTGCTTAGTGGAGTCTTTTCTTCAGGCTTTGACATTGCTGGTGAAGTCGACACAAGTCTGGCAAGTACAATCTGAGAAACGGCATAACTTGCAGCCAAAACAGACGCAGGAAGTGCAGCCTTTGCAAGTAGGTGAACGTGTGCAGCCTCTATACACTTTCCTGCTTCCTCTCTCTTCTTCTTCCTCACATGTTATCCTGCAACCACTTCCATTATTATAATCCACACCATCAGCATAAAGCTTGAAGACAATGACAAAAAGAAACATACTTTTCATATGGAAAATCTGAGCATTTCCAATTTGGATCAGTTACTGCATTGTGGTGCAAACGGCATTCGTCTCTGCTTCTTAACCTGAACCTCCTCTCTTTACCACATTCTTTACACTCAACAAACTCATCTCTATGGCAAACTTTGGCTCCTTGTGATCTGTTTGAGCATTTCTTTGATGCTTCATTGTAGTACTTGAGTAATACCAAACTTTGGCTCCTTGTGATCTGTTTGAGCATTTCTTTGATGCTTCATTGTAGTACTTGAGTAATACGGTCTTTGATAATGGAACCTTTTCACCTTCAATGATAACCCACACATTGTTTTTCCACTTTCTAGCCGTTTCTCTACCAGAATGCTTTTCAAAAGCAGCTGGTGTCAACTTGTCTACAATCATATAATCAAAAACTGATTAAGACAGATCACTTTTTCGAAATGTGTATCTACACTAAATAGCTAGAGATGGTATTGGTAGCTTACACATATGAACAAATAGCAATGAGGTTGTTGTACCAAACTTTGACATTAGAAGTATACACGTATATACAACCAAGTGAGGCATATCATATGTCAGTAAATCTACTAGTTGACCACTAACAAAGAGACGTATGATCATTACAGTCACATATGGCCTAAACATATACAATGAATCAGATCAAACCAATCCTTATCCTGAAAGAACGGATTTTTAATACATGGTATCTACTTTAAGTGCTAAGAAGGAAAAAGTAACCTTCTTGATAAGATGTAATAATGCTAAAGGACTTAGCTTTACTAGCCCATTGTAATATTAGTAAGGCACAGACCAACCAGTTAAGCAAATGAAGTCCTAGAAGAAGACCACACCAACTAAAAGCAACAATGAAGAGAGAAAGGCAATCGCTTTCAAGAGAACACGAGTGGCTTGAACGTTGAATCTTACACAGATTTATATGTAAACATGCACAGAAATCAAAACCCATTTACCCAAAACAATCAAAAAGAGACTGAAGAGAAAAACTCAAAAGCCGTAAGAGAGATCTGATATCAAAGCAAAAGCTTATTAAGGGGCTATTCCGAGAGAAGAGAGAGAGAAAGTATAAGAAAAGATTGTGACTTTAAGCCTCTTTGGCCTTGTGGATTTGAGGTTATATAAAGAAAGAAAGAAAAGAAATAAAGGAAACGCTTATACAAAAAAACAAAAAAGGATGCGAATTAGCTGGCCAACAAAACAAAACTCGTGGGGACATGACATGGGACCTCTCAATCCCAATTTTTTATTACATTATATTTCATACATACACCTACATAATAGTGCAGGGATGGGAGATAATGTCTGTGGTTGATAAGAGGAAAGAGAGAGGCTTTGAGAAAGTACAAGAGAGGAGAAGTTTAATGAATAGGGTTGTGTCAAGAGTTTCAGGTCCTATTGAATCTTGAAATTGATACTGTAAATTTGAAAGTTTGGTTCTTTACTTTTCTCTTTGAAGTTCTGCAAATTCTTGGGCTCTTCCCTGTCATCAGGATTCATTGATTACCGAGTCAATTCTCCCCTATTGGCTATTTTTTTAATGAATTAAAGTTGAATCTTTTTATATATATAAATGTTAGGTTGTTTAATGGAGAAAATCTCAAAAATGAAGTTAAGCAACTAGTAGTTTATAAAAGAAACTAGTTTAGTAGTAAACCAAGTAGGCAAGTACATGAAGGAAGACGTCATTGACATCTATGTTTACTAGGTATTCTGCCATTTGCTCCAAACCCCAATGTTTTATCTATATTTGTATATATTTATGTGTTCGAGGAACTCATTTTTTTAATATGAAACGCTTATACAAAAAAACAAAAAAGGATGCGAATTAGCTGGCCAACAAAACAAAACTCGTGGGGACATGACATGGGACCTCTCAATCCCAATTTTTTATTACATTATATTTCATACATACACCTACATAATAGTGCAGGGATGGGAGATAATGTCTGTGGTTGATAAGAGGAAAGAGAGAGGCTTTGAGAAAGTACAAGAGAGGAGAAGTTTAATGAATAGGGTTGTGTCAAGAGTTTCAGGTCCTATTGAATCTTGAAATTGATACTGTAAATTTGAAAGTTTGGTTCTTTACTTTTCTCTTTGAAGTTCTGCAAATTCTTGGGCTCTTCCCTGTCATCAGGATTCATTGATTACCGAGTCAATTCTCCCCTATTGGCTATTTTTTTAATGAATTAAAGTTGAATCTTTTTATATATATAAATGTTAGGTTGTTTAATGGAGAAAATCTCAAAAATGAAGTTAAGCAACTAGTAGTTTATAAAAGAAACTAGTTTAGTAGTAAACCAAGTAGGCAAGTACATGAAGGAAGACGTCATTGACATCTATGTTTACTAGGTATTCTGCCATTTGCTCCAAACCCCAATGTTTTATCTATATTTGTATATATTTATGTGTTCGAGGAACTCATTTTTTTAATATTAAATTGAGGAGAATATTGTTTATTTGTATACCATATGATATTTGTATATGACATAAGGGATGGTACATAGAATATAATACATGAAATACCATATGATATTTGTATATGACATAAGGGATGGTACATAGAATATAATACATGAAAAAGTTTTAAGAAATTGTCAAAAAAGGAAGACAATGAAAAATTAGTGTCAAGATCTTGATTAGGGACACACGAATATGAATATTGTATTTCCTGACAAATTAATGGACTTGGGCTTTATAATATAGTTGGGCCTGGCCCAAAACGGGCCTACCTTATTTAAGTTCAATAAGTATATATAAAGACCTTTAGATCAAAGAAAGGAACTAAAAAAGAGGATCATAACATTGAGAAAAATGGCGAATGGATGCGAGATTTGCTGTGAAATAATGATCGCTATACTCCTTCCTCCTCTCGGTGTTTGTCTCAGACATGGCTGTTGCACTGTATGTCTCCCTCTCTCTTTATCTCCCTCGCAACTTTTGTGTCTCTCTCGATCAAGTATATACATGTTTAAAATGTAATGTGCAGACGGAGTTCATGATATGTCTGATCTTAACGCTTTTGGGATACGTACCGGGCATTATCTACGCACTCTATGCGATTGTGTATGTGGATCGTGACCAGTTCTTTGATGAGTATCGTCGTCCACTTTTTTACGCCCAATCTTGATCGTAAATCTTGATTTATGCGTTTGCTTTTGTCGTTTTAATAATGTTTTTGGTCTTTGTTAATTTCAGCTATTTCATTAACTGATTAAAGATTCATATATCTCACAATTTTCTTCTTCATTAAACATTCATATTTCCTCAATATGTCTGACTTATGCATGATTTGTTTATCTCATCATATATATATTTAGTCAGTAAGTAGGAAAAAACCGGGGCCTCTAGTTCTTGTGGTAAAGGACTCTCAGCTGATGTATCCGCCATCACGAGTTCAAATTCCGGCCACTGCAGATTTAACTGCGGGTTGCAGCATCCCAGACCACAAGTGTAGGGACCCCTTAAGTGGAGGCTTAAAAATTCCTGGGCATGGGCTTAGACCCCGGTGGGTTAGTCGGTCCACGTTTAGTGGACGAAAACTGGGTTATAAAAAAAAATATATAGGGTCCTATTCAAATACTTTTTTTTTTGTTCACAATCTTGAATTCTTGATACAGAAAAGACAATTACAATTTTTTTTGTTCACAATCTTGAATTCTTGATACAGAAAAGACAATTACAAACCATAGAGTTACAATATGATAAATTTACAAAAGCAATTCAATAGATAAAAGAAAAATCATGTAAATCTAAATCAAGATAACTACAAAAGAAGAGACAGAAGGAAAGAAGAAGCAGCACCAATATAGAAAGAACTTGGGAACATCAAAGTTGTAGCAGAGGAGGTTGTTGTTGTATTGCGAGGTGCTCTGTATCTCACCCTTTTCTTCATTACCACTGCGAGGTTTCTTGAGCCATGCTCATTAGCTGAACATAAAAGAAAGGTTTGAGAGAAGAAGAAAAGCAATAAGATGGAGAAGATGAGTATGCGTCTGGCTTTGATCATTTTACCTATCTTTGATTCTTTGTATTACTTGATTTCTGGTACATGTCGTTATATATATATAAAGATATGGAAGAATAAGTCTTCTTAGGTGGATTGGATATTATATTAATTTACGTGCTGCAGTCCCGTGGATGGGTCGGTTTGTGTTGCTGTCTTGACCAATCTTTTTATTATTATTTTGTCTTGACCAATCTTGATTTAAAAGATTCATAAATCATACAAAACGTGGAAATTCAAAACATACAAGAGAAGAAAAAAGATTTTAAACTATAGAATAACGTTATATAGTATTATATTATATAGTATTGTGTGATTTGCCTAGGACCATGTAGATGGAAAAACTTAAATCAATTCATGTAAATTATTTTTGAAATTATTGGAATTTTTTAAAGTTAAATAGTAGCTGACAATTGGACACGTTTCTTTGTCCAAATCTGACTCTTCCACCTCCATATGTTTGTTTCTTTTCATGATTATTTATAAAAGCCCATTTACTTCATATGTCATTTAAGGTTTTGTCAACAAAAAAAACATCTGACCTATGTTGTTCTGTACAAGCCCATGTCTACTACGTTTTGTCAAGTAGTCTTGAATTATAGAAAAAAAGGAAAAATAGAGAAAAAGACAAAGACTCTATCAAAAATCTAATGACCACTCACGTGGTTCATCTCTACTAAGTGTGGTTCTGCTTCAAATTCAATGCATGTCTTTTATTGTTAGATTATAAACATAACTCAAAAAGTCAAAAGTCAATACATCATAACAAAATGTCAAAATCAACTTGTACCAGAACATAGAGCATGTACATTAGAGTTCAACACCATTGACAAATATTTATTTTCTATTAAATCGAGTTTGAACATGAAGTAGTACTTTTTTTTTTTTTTGTGTGTTCGGATATCTAGAGTTATCTACCGGAAAAATAAATTAAACAAATAAAAAGTTAAAATATATATATATTTTTTTTTTATTACACGTAAAATAATTTATGATACTTTTTTTTTTTTGGTAACCCAGTATCTAGACCATTTAACGTGAATCGATTAGTCCACCGGACTCGCGCACTTGTCCACGCCCAAGGACATTTTAAGCCTTCACTTAAGGATCCCTTTGAATTGGAGGCTGTGTAGCCAGATCGCCTGTTTCTAGACTATCAAAGTAAACTGCTTGAACCTGAATGGTGGTAGCTATCCAGCCCTGACCCAAGCCCAACTATCAAAGTAAACTGCTTGAACCTGAATGGTGGTAGCTATCCAGCCCTGACCCAAGCCCAGACTTTCTGAGAAATTGTGTAATCTATGATACTTGTTCTTGTCCTTTAATAATCTTTATGGTCAAAATGCCACGTAGGATAGAATTTATCCAAAGGCGTTATAGAACACTTTAAAATGTAAACAAATCAAAAACAGACATAAAACATGTAAAGACAACTATAAAAATCTCAAAAAAATATTGAAACCAGGGAAATATTAAATTATGGGGTTAAAAAAGGGGAATATTAGATTTAATTTGTTATAAATAAAAAGAAAATAAATATAGATACATATAGAGACAAATAAAATCAAAAATGAATCTGGTGAGGAGGTGTTAAAAGACATAAAAGACCTTAATTTTGCTTATCCTTAAAAAGTCAAAAACATTCTTAAGGAGAAGATTAGCCTCTCACCTTATCCTAATAACATCCTCTCTTTTTCTCTAAACCTCTCTATCTCTATCTCACCTTATCCTAATAACATCCTCTCTTTTTCTCTAAACCTCTCTATCTCTATTTGACCACTCGTCTTTCACGACCACCACAAGCCCCTTATTTAAGCACACACTCGACACACAACTTCTCTCTTCAGTCCAGGTTTTGTAGCCGGAATCATAAGTTAATGGCACTTAAAGGTAGGAAAACAAAGCCACACAAGAGTAAAGGAGACAAGAAGAATAAGAAGAAGAAGGAAGATCATCACAAAGGTTCTCATTACAACTAAGATTCATTTTTGCTTCCTTATCTCTGTTTTACTAAATAAAAAATTTGTGTGGTTGTGCAGTTTTGCCTACTGTCATTGAGATTAACGTCAAAACACCAGACCAATCCCAAATCACACTCAAGGTTTGAGCTAATGAAATAAGAATCTGTGTCAAGTTAAAGATGATGATATTGTGAATTGTACTGATGATGATGATGATGTTTGATTTAGGGTGTCTCCACAGATAGAATCATAGATGTGAGAAAGCTCTTGGCTGTCCATGTTCAGACATGTCACTTCACCAACTTCTCTCTTTCTCACAAGGTTTCGTTTTCAGTGGCTTTTTTGTTAATGGGCCCGTAGGCCCAGATAATGGCAGTTATAGTTTTATCTGAAACATTTTAATAGGCCCCATAATAGTGACGTGAGACTAATTCTTTATTCTTGCAGGAGCGTGGGACCAGACTCAAGGATTCTGTTAACATCGTATCGCTCAAACCGTGCCACCTCACCATCGTTGAAGGTAAATTTTGATCTAACGATCTGTATTTCTCCAATTGTATTTTACTTCCTAGGGTGAGACACATGAGATTCTGACCTTTTTTGAATTCGAAGAGGATTATACGGAGGAACGAGCCACCGCGCACATACGGCGGCGATGATTTGTTTCAAATCAATGTGAGAGGCTCTTCTCATTTTAAGTTATAAGATTAGAAATTTGGACTGGGACTTTAAGAGGTTTCGCTGCACGCTGTTATCAAATACAGGTTAAGGTATCTAGCGGGAAACCGATCACAATTGTTGCATCAAGAACAGGATTTTTTCCAGCTGGAAAGCAGCAACTTTTGTGTCATTCCTTGGTTGAGCTGCTGCAACAGATAAGCCGGCCATTTGATGCAGTAAGTTTGGTGATAAAAGTTTACTTTTTTTTCC
>CM071716.1:6627511-6638280 GCA_036630335.1 Physaria fendleri | reverse complement strand
TTTTAGCTTCTAGACTAGTTCGCATAGCAATGATCCATGATCCATAATTTTCTCCAGTTAAAACTTCCGAAACTATCATCATACCTGGATGATCGCCAGATTGAAGATAATACGGACTATGAGGATTATCAATTGAGCTCAGACCTGCAGGAATCTGATGTTGAGCTGTTCCATTCTTCTCCATCATCGAAGACGTCCTCGCAGTATTACCAGGAGTGAAATCGTCATCGGAATAATCGGAAATGGATTTAGCTCTACGAGTCCTTGCCTGTTTCGCTCCTTTTTTCGCCATGGAAACGATTCGAAAAGCAAGAAAATCACGAGAAAAGCAGAGAAAACAATCGGAAAACGAGAGAGAATGAGAGATTTTAGCGCTCTGATACCATAATAGAGGATGTAAATAAAGTGTTCTTCTCATTCATATGAATCGAAACACAATAATTAAGGTCTTATACAAGATGAAATGAAAATAAAATCGTAACAAACTCTGCACACGTGTCAACAGCTCATTTGTGCTTATTAGAATTAACAAAAACAGCTGGCTCTGTGTTGTTACGCATCGGATCAGTCTTGCTTGATGAAGGATCTTCTTTGTTATATCCAATATTTATAACTCATTTTTCATCTGAATAAGAAAACAAACAGATCCAAAATACCATTATAGAAATGAATTAAAGGTGAAAATGTTGAAGTCACGAATCAAGCATTGATCAACTAAACCACTACGAGACTCACACCACTTTAATTAGTATTAACTCATAAAAATCATGAACTTCTTGATTTTCGTATATAAGTTCATCTTCAAAGTTTTCGGATTATATGAGTGATCATGAAACTAATATCAGCTACTATGAGAACTATTTTCTTAATAACATCTCCTTTATTTATCTTTTTTCTCACGATTCTTGCATCAACAGACCCACCACATCTCATACTAAGACATGACAATTACAACCAAACAGATCTAATCTCTGCAATGGAAGACATGAGAAGAGAATCATACAATGGTTTTGTAATACTTCTTCGTTTTCTCAACGATACAAATTACTTCAAGAACACAGATATTACTTTCTTGATGCCTAATGACAATGATCTTTCTCAAGCTGATATACAACAAGAGAATCTTGAATCGTTTATCTTAAGACATACGATTCCTGCTTGGCTAATGATCCATCACATGCTTCGTTTTCCGAATAGAACTCTTGTTCCTTGTAGCCTTTCTGATAAAATGTTCACTATCACAAGATCTGGAGGGTCTGGGATTTATGTGAATAATGCGAGGATTGTTACTCCTAATGTTTGTCAGAATTCTCTTATATCTTGTCATGGAATCAGCAATGTTATTACATTCAACCAAAACTCTGTTCCGTCGTCATCAGATCGTCAAAACATCAGTTCGAGGAAGCATTGAAAGTCATAATGTCTGTATTACCTCTCCTTGGGGATTATGAAGACTTGTAATACTAATAACCAAGGATATATACATTAGTCTTTTGGCTACTACCCTTACTTAGATTCGATTCTCCAAATGATACATAAAGTTGTAAGTTTGGATTTTCTACATGTTACAGATCAATGTTAGTAGAGACAAGCATGCTTTTGTTACCAATATTTGTTGGTCAACGTCTTACCAATATTGGTAAGACTATGATTGATTTTCTAGTTATCTCTCACTGAAAATAAGACTATAATGTCAATTTATCAACGTATTCCTCAATCGAAGTTGAGAGTTTTAAAATTTGTAAAGATTGATACTTTAGGGTTGAATGGGAAAACTTCATCTATGTGGCTATGTCTTGAACCTAATCATCCTAAGACTCGAACACCAGTTAACCCAAAATACGTTTTTTATCGGTTATTCAAAACAATACATTCTTGGTGAACCAACCGCCCTGATGATAAAGGATTATAATCGGAAGAAACACAAATCGCCGCCAAGGAAGGAAATTAGAAGTCGGAATTCCCGGCTAGAGAGATAAAGGATTATAATCGGAAGAAACACAAATCGCCGCCAAGGAAGGAAATTAGAAGTCGGAATTCCCGGCTAGAGAAGGGAAGAGAAGGGCTTAACCGACTCGGAAAGGCCACATATCTCAAACCTCTCACATTGGAGACATTTTCTTCCTTACTTGAGCCCAAAGTTTAACAACTTGAGACCAAAATCTAAATCAAGTGAGAGATTTAGTATCAAGAACAAAAAGGAAATAATATATTTGGAGAAGAAGAATATTTCCTTTTTAATAGTTATAAGATGTGGTAATATGTATTAGGGTTTTGATTTAGTTTTTTCCTATAAATAAGATGAGGTAGAAAGTTGTTCTACTCATCCCATCCCAATTCCTTCATAGCTTAGAGAAGTAGAAGTAGTTTAGTTTCGAGAGAATTTTTTAAATATCTATATAGAAAAAGTTGTTTCTTTATTCTCTTCATTCACAAGTGCCTTGTATACATCCCTGTGATTTCCAACATAGCTTTAGTGGCCAAAAACAAGATCTTTCTTCCAACATAGCTTTAGTGGCCAAAAACAAGATCTTTCTTTATCAAACGCTTCTGATTTGAATTGGGCCATGGGGAAAACAGGAATCAATTTGTTTGACGATTCACGAAATGGATTTTTCTCTGTTTCCGATTTAGGATTCGATTCAAGCGCTAATTCATGAAGGGCTTAACCGACTCGGAAAGGCCACATATCTCAAACCTCTCACATTGGAGACTTTTCTTCCTTTACTTGAGCCCAAAGTTTAACAACTTGAGACCAAGATCTAAATCAAGTGAGAGATTTAGTATCAAGAAGAAAAAGGAAATAATATATTTGGAGAAGAAGAGCATTTCTTTTTTAATAGTTATAAGATATGGTAATATGTATTAGGGTTTTGATTTAGTTTTTCCCTATAAATAAGGTGACGTAGAGAGTTGTTCTACTTATCCCATCCCAATTCCTTCATAGCTTAGAGAAATAAAAGTAGTTTAGTTTCGAGAGAATTTTTTAAATATCTATAAAGAAAAAGTTGTTTTTTTATTCTCTTTATTCAGAAGTGCCTTGTCTACATCCCTGTGATTTCCAACATAGCTTTAGTGGCCAAAAACAAGATCTTTCTTTATCAAACGCTTCTGATTTGAATTAGGCCATGGGGAAAACAGGAATCAATTGTAGGAGCATGATTTCTACAACAAGGCAAAACTGAACAATTGCAAATGATGATAATAAAAACAAAGTATATACCAGGGAAAGAGGAGGAGGTAGAAGTTAATGGTGAGAAGAAGAAGAAGAAGAAAGGTGCTTTAAAACTGAAGATAAAGATTGCAGACCTCAAATCCATTGTATCAATTTAATTCCATTTTGATTCAGAATTTCCGTTTTGGAAAAATGTTATTTTAAAAAGTAAGATATCAATGTTCCTCTCTTTCTCCAACTCTATATATAGAATATATAAGCAAGCTCTCTAAGTTGTAATCACATTCTCTCAAATCTTTTTTTTAGCTTTTCAAAAGATATGGTTCGTTTTTTTTATAAACTTTGACCTATTGAACAAAAGTTCAATGTATTTAGTTTTCTTCTTTTATGAACTAACTAAAGTGTTTTTGTTTTCATTGTTAAGTTGTAGTTATTTGCTTAATTATCATCTCATAATAATAGTCTTCAAACTTGTAAAGATGCAAACTTTATCTTTTGATTCTTTCTTCATCGATTAGTGTTTACAACCGAAACAAAAACATACAAACTCAATTTTTAGGTAGGTATCTAGATTTCATCCTATGAACCTGCTTACGTTTAAGATGAAACGACTTAACAAGAATATCTTCACGAAGAGCTCCAAAGAGAGAAGAAACAACTGATTGAGTTCCAGGCAATTGACTATCAAAACCAGCTATAACAGAAGCAGGAGATTTAGCAACATTCTTCTGAAAATGGACAAGTCCTTTAGGGAACACAAAGAGGTCTCCTTTGTTAATATATTTGGCTATTAGTTTACCGGAGGTTGTTACAAAACCAACGTAAAGCTGACCCTCGAGGACGTAAATGATCTCTGATGCACGTGGGTGAATGTGAGGTGGGTTTAAGCCGTTTGGGGCGTAATCGATACGAGACATTGAGAGGCCTAGAGTGTTGAGTCCTGGTACCTTTTCTACGTTGGCTCCGGTTACTACTGAGCTGTTGGTGGCTGCGGCGGAGGCTAAGCCTTGGAAGTAGAAGTCTTCTGGTTTTACTTGTGTTATGTCTTTGCAAGTGTATCCATTGACCTTGATTGCTTCATTTGGCAGAACAAAAATAAAAACAGAAACTTTAGTTAACTTAAATTTTTGTATATTTTCAGATAAAATGTGTTACATACCATTGGACAAATCAGCAACACAAAAATCTTGAAGCATGTCGGATTCAACAATGGCCACGGCTGCGGCCAAAATGGTCATAACAATAACACCAAAATTGGTCTTAATAGATGTCATTGTTGATGTTTTCTGAAAAGAGTTTGTGTTGATGATTTTGTAATTATGAAATTAATAAATTTATGAATGTAAATTTGTGTTCTTATAGATAGTGAGAGGGATTAAAACGGTTATAGTGAGAGGTTGTTTTAGATCTTAATTTAGACAAAATTAGGTTGGAGTGTGCTTAATATTGGAAGGGGAGGTTATAATTAACGGGGTTGTTTATTAGAGATTAGAGACATTATCTAATCTTAATGGTTGTATAGTTAGTAACGTCCAATGAAACTAGCCTAAAATAAGTTATCCTGGCTGGAAATTGTTAAACTCCAAGTTACCAAACTCAAAAAAATTCTTAGCAAAATTAAGGAAATAGAAAGTATAAGTTGGCTGGTTATTTCGTTTAAACAATTATTTTGCATGGATAATACAAACCCAAATCAATGTCCAATCTAATGGAGCTCATGGATTTAGGGTTTTGAGCTATAAGATTGAAAATAGAAAACTACCAAATTTATCTCTTACATAATTTTAAGAATTAATTAGATGGAATGCCATTATTCTATCACTATTCTTATAGATTTGCCATTAATTTTCAGGTTTTAACAGAAACGTCATACTCCGTTAAAAGGACGGTGATGAATGGTCCTTTTCGGAGGAGAGAAACGTATGTGTCCCAATCATGGTCTTCTACGTGTCACTTTGTGGCAAGGAAGTGCGTCGCCGCGAGGATAGAAACGCCACGTGTTCTAATTGCGGGTCCTCACGTGTCCTCGCGAGGTTATTTTCGTCTACTCCAAGTCAATCGTGGCATAGACCGCATTTCTGTTGTGGTCTTTCTAATGAGTCCGAGATAGAAATGGTAAATCAACAAGTTTGTCAAACATAAATGGCAGAACCAAACAGTTAATCTCTAGTATCTAAGGAAGCTATTATCCTTAAGAGAAAATGTCAGAAGTAGCCCAGATAAATGATTTGAGTTTGGTATGTAAGTGTGGGTGTGACACTCTTCTTTTGGTTTTATCCCCCTACCAGTATGGTATTGTCGTTTTACTGGATACAAATCTATTTTCAGATCTAGTTTTAGATCTGAATCCTTCAGAAAAACATCTTGTTGTGGGCATCGCACTTTGTTCCTAGTTAAATTCCTCAGCTTATCCTTATCAATGTGAGATGGTTCATTAATTTAAGAGTAGTTTACATCCTATATAGCACAATCACCCTCCAAATTACACAAAATAGCACAAGGATTTTTTCCTTTGTAAACAAAAAAAAAAAAAATTACACAAAATAGCACAAGGATTTTTTCCTTTGTAAACAAAAAAAAAAACATGAGCAAACAAAAAAAAATTTGTGCTATTTTGTGTAATTTTGGAGTTTTTGTGCTATTGAGTGTAATTTTTTTTGTTGTTGTGTTATTAGGTGTAAAAAATTCTTAATTTAAACATAATACTTCAGAAGTAGATATAATAATTTCTAAAGAGAAAAATATAATACTAACCTGCTAAAATACAAATTGCAAGATCTTTCAGAAAAAAAAAATATACAAATTGCAAGTTGAGAAATCGAATTATTTTTGAGAATGGTGTTAGAATTATTAAATTCACGTTTTATTATTGGTGCATGAAAAAACAGACAACGTAACGGTGGTGATACGTGAGTTCTCATTTTATTTAAAACATCTACAAGAATTAAATATTACCATAAGAAACGGTGGTGGTACGTACGTGATTATTCTAAATCTAATTATTAGTCTATTAAATTCTCCCACACCGACAGGATTTTGTGGAGAAACGTACATATTAATTACGTCCTTCACATTTTCCCTACTTTACAATTGGCTCCCCAACTTTTCATTTATATAATACACAAACACACTTTTTTTTTTGTTAACTAATACACAAAAAAAACTTTGCAAGAGTATATTATCATTACTTAATTCATTATTATATATCATGAAATTTTTCATGTTTGGTAGAATGCTGTGTAAATAACATGTTTTGAACTTAATTCATTATTATAAATTATTATAACTTAATTCATTATTATATATCATGAAATTTTTCATGTTTGGTAGAATGCTGTGTAAATAACATGTTTTGATTCTCCATTATTATTATAATATAAAATAGAGATTCATGTGACTAAAGAGTGGATTATTATGGTATAGAATCGTTCACAAGAGCTGTAATTGATAATTTATAATTTAAAACTAGGGTTTAATGCGAAAAAACTATCGACCTCTACCGAATTTGCAAATTTATTCTCTACCTTAAGAAAATGCAAATTTACCCTCTATCTTAAGAAAATGCAAATTAACCTTCCACCTCAAAATTAAACATCAATTTAGCCCTTAAGACATTATTTGTTTTTACATGAATTGATAGACTTTTGTTAATATATATGTTTTCTATATTATTTGGATTTAAATATCATGTCATATAGATATTAAACAAAAAAAACCTCTAACAATTTATACAAAAACCAAGTCTAAAATATCATATTTGAATCAAAACAAAAAGCAAAGATTTATATTAGCAAAATCTATCAATTTATGTAAAAATTAAAACTGTTTTTATTTATATTAGCAAAATCTATCAATTTATGTAAAAATTAAAACTGTTTTAAGAGCTAAATTGATGTTTAACTTTAAGGTGAAGGGTTAATTTGCATTTTCTTAAGATGAATGGTAAATTTGCAAATTCGATAGAGGTCGAAGTTTTTTTTGCATTAAACCCTTAAAACTATGAAGCATTGATTGAAGGACGAATGTGAACAAAATCCCGTGATTGAGGGGCTCACACGTAAATATAACTAAAATATAAGGTTATTCTTACAATAAATAATTAGAAAACAGAGTTTAGTGAATGATAGAGCACAGTACTGCCTGGTGTTATTTGTTTTGTAAGAGCGTAACATGGGCATTGGATTTACAAATTAACCCCACCACTCTAACTCTCTTTGTCCTCCTCCCTCACCCATTATACCCATTTTGGACAGGGGAATGAGAAAATTATGTAAACTAATCCATTTTTAGGATTTGATACAGAAAAATATTACTATGAAGTTAACATTTAATTACTTCATAATCAATCAAAAATAGGGTATTAGTGTATTCTTGATAACTTCAGAATTAATCAAAACAATGATAGCATGTCTGAAATAACTTAAAAGAATGTTTTAAATCCAAATGGGTTTGTTGGCATTACATGATTACTAGTTCCGTAATTATCGCTCATGATTTTGTTTTGCTTCTTCTTTACATACCTCAGACATTGTGGACTTTTGATTCCAAAGATAATTAATCCAGCAGGTCTTAGTTAAGATAATTAATGCTAAGTCACCAGACTAATACGGCATAAAAAAATACTACATATTGATATCATAATTACAAATTAATAATAATACTTTACCAATTACAATTACAATGTGTGATTTAGAAAAGTACCACAAAATTAAACTATGAACAAAAGTGTGAAGACAGATAATGTATTTTTGTATGTTGATCTGTGTCTCCTTGTCTTACGAAAATTATAGTACTAATTAATAATTATGATTATTTTTTTAATTATATAACTTTAAATTATAATTAATTAAGAAAATCGAGGTAATGAGATTCCAAACGTGAATCCAGCCATGAAACCTCTCTTTTTAAAACAGTCTTTTTCACTCACTTCACTTCTCTGTTCTGTCTCTTTCTTCTTCTTCTTCCACATTAAAACCTGAAACAAATATCGATTCTTTCAATATCACATCCGCAAGTTTTCTCCCCATTTGTTTTATATCCCTTTTTAAAAGTCTGTTCCTTTTTTTGTACCCTTCTTTCTTTTTTAACCCTTGTTTCTCCATTCAAGCTCCGAGAAAGAGTTAGGAGAAATGAGGAAGCTTTTCTTGTTAGGGTTTATAGTAGCAAGATTGATTCTATTCACTGAGGCAAATGAGTATTTTGAGTTCAATGTCACTGAGTTAGACCGCATTGAGGAATTAGAGTATGGTTTCTCAAAATTTAGCTCCAATTTCAATCCTTTAATGGTTGGCCTCACTCTTATCCGAGCAGCTGGTTCCAAAGGAGCTGGTACAACACTCTCTCTTTGTAAAAAAAATGATTTTTTTGTTTCTTTGCTTATGTATTAGTAATGGGAAGTACATTATGTATGAGTATCTGAAATGTAGCTATAAAACATCAGTAAAGTCCCTGGAACTATGTAGAAAACAGAACAGTGTTTGAATCTAAGATCTGTTTTTTGTTGTTGTTTTGTCTTAAATTATAGTTTGTTTGGATGGAACATTGCCTGGATATCACTTACATAGAGGACATGGATCCGGAGCTAATAGCTGGCTCATTCAATTAGAGGGAGGGGGATGGTGTGACAATATTAGGAACTGTGTATACAGAAAGAAGTCTCGTCGTGGATCCTCTAACTATATGGAGAAACAGATACAGTTTACAGGAATACTTAGCAATAAAGCTCAAGAAAATCCAGGTCTTGTGTCTTGAGGCTTTAATTAGTAATCATCTTGAAGAAACAAATAGCTAATTCATCTATATAATATGCAGACTTTTTTAACTGGAATAGAGTTAAACTTCGTTATTGCGATGGTGGTTCCTTTAGTGGGGATAGTCAGAACAAGGTTTGAATTTGATACTATTAAGCTTTACATTTCATTTTCTTGATGTTATGCTTCTCGGTTTTTCTTGAGTTGTTGTTTTCTTTAGGCTGCAGGGCTTCAGTTTAGAGGAGAGAAGATATGGAGAGCTGCAATGGATGATTTGAAGGCAAAGGGAATGCGAAATGCTAAGCAGGCACTTCTGTCGGGATGTTCAGCAGGCGGTTTAGCAGTGATTTTGCGGTGTGACGAATTCAGAAACTTGTTTTCGAGAAGTACTAAAGTCAAATGCTTAAGTGATGCAGGCTTGTTCTTGGACACGTAAGTGTTAGTTCATATGAATCTTTATATCTCAAGATCAACTTAGTATGTGTAATTGAATCACTTGTGTTCTGTAATTAAAGGCGTGATGTATCTGGTGGCCATACGATCAGGAATCTATATAATGGAGTTGTGCAGTTACAGGTGTGATATGTTCTTACTAATCTTTAGAATTAAAAAGATTTGGCTTTAACAACTATAGTAATGAATCAGGGAGTGAAGAACAATCTGCCACATTTATGTACAAACCATCTCAATCCAACCTCTGTAAGCATCTTCTTTTAGTCGAAAATCGCTTCTCTTTTGTATGTATTAGCGCAAAAACTGACTCGTAAACTCTTTATCTTTCGATTTCGGACAGTGTTTCTTCCCTCAAAACTTGATCAGTCAGATGAAAACTCCTCTTTTTATAGTCAATGCAGCATATGATATTTGGCAGGTCTGTAGAAATGAACTCAATGCACATATTTTTATACTTATTGAGATTATTATAAAGTAACCATTTTGGTTTGGTATAACAGATACAAAGTAGTATAGCTCCACCAAGTGCAGATCCTAGTGGTTATTGGCATGAATGTAGATTAAACCATGGAAGATGTACTCCAGCACAAATCCGGTTCTTACAAGGTCGAAAAAAAGCCTCGAAATTCCAAACTTTTACATCGTTTTCGAAATGATCTAACTTCATTGTGATTTTAACAGGGTTTAGAAATCAGATGTTGAGAGCTGTGAGTGGATTCTCAAATTATAAAAAGAATGGTTTGTTTATAAATTCTTGCTTTTCTCATTGCCAAACCGAAAGACAAGATACTTGGTTCTCAGATAATTCTCCTGTTATCCGCAAAAAGGTAAGAACATACATCTTCATTTGTCTTGAGAAGTCTCAAATTGTTTTAATACAATCAGTTATGTTGAGACATTCTGAAATAAATCGAATGTTAAACGTTTTAAAACTGCGGTATAGGCGGTGGCCATTGCGGTTGGAGATTGGTATTTTGATAGAGCTGAAGTGAAGCTAATAGATTGTCCTTACCCATGTGATAGAAGCTGTCACAATTTAGTCTTCAGATGAATGATCTTCTCGTTCTTTCTTTTTTAATATACGAAGTAGAAATGAAAAAAGTTTCATTTCTTTTCATTATCTCAGTGATCATGTTTGTGTTGTATCTTTGGTTTCGTATTCTTCCAATTTTTAGAAAGAGTTTTCCTTTTTTTTTTTTTGTCATGGAGAAAGAGTTTTCCTAAAGAGATTGAAAACATTATGGATGCACTTCATAATAAATACTCCATATCAATATCAATAGTAACCTTAAACACTATCACGGTATACAAAAAAACTAGTAACCATTTAAAACTAAGGGGGTGTTATTGGTTTGTGATTTTTAAAGATTTATGAGTTTTTAAAAGTTTAT
>CM071716.1:6593363-6627095 GCA_036630335.1 Physaria fendleri | reverse complement strand
GACTAATTAAAACGATTAAAACATACATATGACCATCAAACAATTTAAATAATCAAACAAAACTTGAATTTGATTAAATTTATGAATAATACAAAGAAAATAATTTTAGTAGTCCTATATAAAAACGTGCCTTCAAAGAATGAGACACATAAATCAACAAACATGAAAACATATTTTAACATTAACATGGTAATATGTTTGTGATGTGTTTACGTATTTTAGAAAAAAAAATTGTATAACATTAACATGGTAATATGTTTGTGATGTGTTTACGTATTTTAGAAAAAAAAATTGTATTGATATATGTTCTACACCAAAAAAAATTATGAACAATATGTTGATATTATGTTAATTTTATAGAAGACGAGTAAAAGAATTCAGGAATGTGTCCATTATAGAAGACGAGTAAAAGAATTCAGGAATGTGTCCATAAAATTTGAGACACACTTTTGGAATACTTTAAAATACTCAAGATATTTTGAGATACTCCTTCAAAATATTTAAAAATATTATCTAATATTTCAAGATACTCTTTTACAATCTTGTAAACTCTTTAAAAAAAATACTCAAGATATTTTGAGATACTCCTTCAAAATATTTAAAAATATTATCTAATATTTCAAGATACTCTTTTACAATCTTGTAAACTCTTTAAAAATATTACTTTCTACAAATCTTTAAAAGTGATCAAAAGTAATTAAAAATCATAAGCCAATAACACCCCCTAAGTTGGATTCGGTTTGGTTTGGATCATATAATTCGGATTTCGGTTCAGCATTGTTACTTAAAATTAGATTCAATTAAAAATCGAAAAAAAATCATTACAATGAGTTCGGTTTATTTGGTTATTTATGTCCATAATATCCAATCATAAATATTTGAAACTCAATAACCACAGGTATCTAAAATTCTAAAAATAATTATAATAACCGAAATCCAGTAAAGATAAATATTACTCATAGGACAAGCTTATGGACAAGTTTAATTTCGAATTTAAGGAATCTATAGCTAATTAGTTTGATGAATTTACCATTAAGAAAAGTTTAATTTCGAATTTAAGGAATCTATAGCTAATTAGTTTGATGAATTTACCATTAAGAAAAATCGGTTTTTTGATTTTAACTTCAAAGAGTCCTATTTAAAGTAACTGTATTATTAGGGTTAATTACAAAGTACAAAAAGAATTAGGGAAGTCTCTAGAGAGGAAAAAAAACAAGGAAAAACGGATAATACGGGGTAGAATAATGCGGCAATCATTTTTATAATAAATACAAGTTTATTTAGTTTTGCCCACACCTCTAGACCGTGTTCCCCATCTTTTAAAAGCAATTTGATTATTAACATATTAGTCTTCAACCAAAACAAAATCATCACGCTACTCAATCTCACAAAGATCTCCATTAGAAAAGATATTTTTGAAGCTTAAGTTAAGACTTGATCACGTGAATGCGATCTTTCCACAGCAATTATAACCAAGATTTGGTCTTTTTTCTCTTTTGCAATGTGTGATAGAGCTTTTTATTCCGATCCTTATTGCATCTAATTATTCAATTCCTAATGTTTTGGTAAACTAAATACAAGACCATATTGAAATGGAAAAAACATATCAAGAGAAAAAAGAGAAAGAGAGCTTTTAAGATGGTTGGTTCTAATACAAAAGACACGAAGTAAGTCATGTCTTGTCGATTTTGACAGAAAGTGTTTCAAAACCAAATTGATTGGTTTGATTTGATTTTGAAAATCATGAATCTGTTAGTTCAGAACAACTATTATAACCTACTTATACTCTTAGCTTGTCTTATGTTTTTTGTAGGTCTAAGCATAAATAAACCCTACAGAAGAATCTTTAGACCAAATCATGTAACCAAGAGAGAGCAGCACTATTCTTAGATGATTATATGTGTTTTGTTTTTAAGAATGGTTGGTCAGTAGCATAGAATGAGAAATTACTTTACTATTTAGATTTTTTTTTTAAATTGGTTTGAGAATGTTAAAAGTTAAAACGAATAATTATCGCATCTTCAAAAATATCTATAAAATGTGTCTTCTTGATATTAATATTAATCATTTTTTTTAGTGAAGATGAGTACTTTCAAATTAGGAAGACAATACTACAGAACAACTTCAAAAAAATTTACATGCCAATCAAATAAATGGAATATATTTAGGACAATTCTTTTTTTTTTTTTTTTTAATATTGACCAACGCCTTATTATGAGACAAATATAATATTCTTTTTAGATAATTTCAAAGGTTTTGGTATTATCTTTTTTAATGAAATGTCAATTAGTTTTTCCCAAATTTAATTGAATCTCTTTAATTTGTTGAGACTGGGAACCTAATGAGAATCCAAACATATAACAAAAGTTAAAAATCTCTTTAATTTGTTGAGACTGGGAACCTAATGAGAATCCAAACATATAACAAAAGTTAAAGTACAATATGTGACTATAATTACAATCAAATTTTATTCTCAACAAATCGAGTAAAACTTAGCTTTGCTTCTTCTCATTAGAAGATTCTCTTTACTATCATTATATCATTTTTATTTTTCCTGCTCATCAATTTTATGTGACCGATTGGTTATCATTTTTATTATACTTGGTTTGGCCAATTAATCAATATTATTTCCAAAATTTTCAGATTGAACTAGACTAATATAACTATTGTTGAATCATAACATGCTAGACTGGATTAGTAATTTTTGACCGATGTAGAAAAAATAGATGGTGCAGAGAAATGAAGTAAAAGTAAAAATACAAAATATCCAACTAATTAATTAGCCAGTTGAGATAGAATATTGGCTATGAACGAATCATTAAATTGCAAAGATACTGCAGATGTTACTTTAGTGTCTTTTTATTATTCCCATGTTACTTTTAGTACTAGTTAGAAAGGTGAGGCTAATATAATTAACTTCACTCTCAGAAAAAGGTTTGATGAACTGTTTCAAAAAAACTACTTCTTGTGTCTGTGTTTTGTGTTTCTTTTTCTTATTTTAGATAACTTCTTTGATGAACTTACAAGATTTCTTTACATATATATATGTCTTTCATTTGTTTTTTCACTTAGTTACTATTTTTTTCTGTCAAGAAATTTTTATTCATTCACTAAACGGATTCAAGGTTCGTAGAAAGAAATCACAAAGAGTAGATTTCGCTAGAGATTCGATCACTAAATTTTTCGTTCGAGGTACAAAGGGAAACAAATCAATTCAAACGACAAGGATAAAATACGAATGTCCGAACGGATATCATACAAGTCTCGATGACTCGAATGCGCCTTAATAAGATCAATGCATTCTTTAGAGTCACAGTGCAGTTGCGACATCTCCAACTCAATTGCTCGCTTTAAAGCTGCTACACTGGCCATCTCTTCTCCGATGAGAGGGGAGACTACACATGTGTCGATTTCCATTTTGTGGGTAGCCGGGAAAATACTATGCGGACACTAGCCACTGTCATGTAAGACCACCAAACCGCATATGTATACACTAAGATTACATCTGCCTTAGGTCGGGGATCTAGTTCTATTGGTCGTCGACCCCCAGTTGAAATCGTAGAGGGATTTACTTGGTGTTCTTGCCTAGCTCCAATAGCTTTGTTTAACGTTTCTGCTTTCAAGAAACGCTTAATTACCTAACTAATTACTGTAAAATAATTTAAAATCATTTCATAATTCTTAGAACGTAAAAAAATTCATCACATCAAGAAAATTGTTAAAACTGTTAGAACAAAATATAAAAGAAGTTCTGAAGATTATGTCTTATATACTACTAAGATAATATCTCTTTCCCACATAACAAGATCTTAAAAAGAGTTAATAAGGACATTATGTGAGTATTATTTAATCAAGGAAAAAACAAAAGTATATATAGTTGTAAACAAGCAATTAGGAAAGGAAGGTGGGAGGGAAGAAGAGAGAAAAGCTGTGGAATCAATGTACTCCTAAAAGTGTACCTTTGTGTACAGACTACCATATACATATGAGGGAACATATTGTTCTCGATTCTACAGCTGGATCCAAATCTTTGTTCTTATTTGATTAATCTTAATATATAACAAAATAATTTCTTCATTGATATTTACTATGGTAAAAATGTAATTAATTAGTAAAAGAAGAAAAAGGAATGACATATTGGCTGCAAAAATGCACAGTTTTATTAGAATAAGGACTTGTTGATTTTTTTTTTTTTTTTGTCAGGAAGGACTTGTTGATTTTGTCATGGTTTTATTGTAGCTAAACTTGTTTAACCAGGGAGAACTATGTTGTATTGTCAGATATAAATACATGAATAATTATAGTGTAATTTTATTAGCTAGATTAATCATATCAATGTATTTTACTGCTGCATATGGCTTATCTATATATTCTTGACCTATCTTGTTTATTCAAGATGGACAAAGAGAAGTTCACAAATATATTGTTCAACACTATAATTATAAGCTGTTGACTCCATTAAAAATAGTAACTGTGGAGAATGGTTTTAGATTTCATATAAGACATTTTATAAACAAATGATGATCGTAAAAATCTTCATGAACACAATAGAAAATAAAAGAAAATATACATAGAAACCAAGTTATACTAAACAAGCCCTAAGGCCTAGGCCATATTTCATTCATGATGATGATGGCTAGTCATGATGGCCTTGGCAAGGAGGAAGAGTTTGGCGTTCAGACTCAGAGACACGAGAGGCATGAAACTTGGCTATGAAAGCAGAAGCTTTACGGTCAATACCTGGCTCAGCTACCCAATAACGCTTGTCCTCATCACTGGCCCATGCCTTTTTTGCGTAAACGACGTCGTCCCATGATGCATCAGCTTCAACTCTATGATGAGAAGACCTTCTTGATTTAAAGAAGCTGCAGAGAGAGAACTTCTTTTTGCCGTGACCTCCCATTAGAGACTGAACAAGAACAGCAACTAAGATGTAGGAAAGAAAAAGTAAATTTTGTGAGGTTGTTGTGTTGTGTTTATGTTCAGAGATGGGCTTTGGAGATATGTATTTATAGGGTGATTGAGCCAAACACAGCTTTTCTTTTTTGGGTTTGGTTCGGTTGGAAATTGGAATCTTGGTTGGTCTTTTTTATTAGAAATTATCAAACCAAAATGAAATTTGGTTTCGTGTACATTGTCCCACTTATGTATCGTTTGTAATTACTTGGAATTGTATCGTTTGTATTATTTTATTTTCTTTTGGACTGAAAGTAGAGGTTTTATGTAATCACGAATTAACCAATAAAACAATAAAACAATTAAAACAATGTAAGGTTTTAATGAGGCAGGTCTAATCATCAACATCCTCTTCCACAAAAACTTATGCTAGTTGATCCGATATTCTGTTTTCTCCCTCCTCTCTGAGAGAGCGATGAGCTGTACTGGATGTACGGTAGGATTGGCCTTTTGGCAATGGATCCTATCTATAGGCGACAGCGGTTCGTTACTCTCTTTGTTTCCTTCTATTTTTTTCAGTTTTCCACATCAACTGAAAGACACCTTTGATTTAAACGTTGTAACAAAACAATATTTTTTTTGGGGTTTGAATATATTTTAACACTCATACAAAAAAAAACAGTTTACTATTTTATGTTTGAATTTTTTTTTTTGAATGGCAAAATACTTCATTACTTACTAAATAAGTTCGATTACAATCTCCACGATTAATTTGATGGCATTAAGCCAAAAATTAACCGGGTAAAAGACTAATCGAGATACAATACAATACTGAAAGTAGAAGGATAGGTCTTCGAGGAGCATAGAGAAACATTCTTCTATGAGGTCCAAGGGCTTGACATTAGTGGTCTTGCACTTGCCGAAGGATGACCGAAATAAAGCAGCTTTGGGAAAGTCAATAAAGGCTCCTCTTAACGCTGTTAAAAGAGCTCTACACGAGCATAAAGCCGTCAATCGGGAATAACCCGAATCCAGAATAGAGATCCTCTGCCATAGTGGCGAGATATATGGACTCTCTCTAGACGACGAGTGGTCAATCGAATGAGAAGTCAAGGTTCTACCAAGGGAAAGATCCCATACCAACAAAGGAAGAGCTAATGAAGAATAAACATGACTAATACAAATATATCCTAGCCCACCTATTACTTGGTCCACTCTAATAACCCATAATGGAATAAAAAAGTTCAGCCCACTAAGGCCCAAATAGGATAGAGAACAGCCATTAGGGTTTTGAAAACAACTACCTTTC
Organism: Physaria fendleri; assembly: GCA_036630335.1. Classification (NCBI taxonomy): domain Eukaryota; kingdom Viridiplantae; phylum Streptophyta; class Magnoliopsida; order Brassicales; family Brassicaceae; genus Physaria; species Physaria fendleri. Next base: position 6,620,890 of record CM071716.1, on the reverse strand, counting down.
ACGCCGCCGGTAACGGATACTGCGTTGGAACGAAGTGGTCGGAGGTGAAATGGAATAAAAAAGTTCAGCCCACTAAGGCCCAAATAGGATAGAGAACAGCCATTAGGGTTTTGAAAACAACTACCTTTCACGCCGCCGGTAACGGATACTGCGTTGGAACGAAGTGGTCGGAGGTGAAGGAGTTCAACTACCTTTCACGCCGCCGGTAACGGATACTGCGTTGGAACGAAGTGGTCGGAGGTGAAGGAGTTCTACGGTTGGTCGAAGTTGAAGCACCACATAGGTGTGGTTCATGTCAATGAAGGACAATGTTTCACAACCAAACTAGTCAATGGAGGTAGGCCGAGTCCGAGATGACTGAAGGGGATAAGAAACGAGAGTAACTCTCGTTAACGGTGAAAGCAAATCCGGTGAAACATTCGCCGGAGTAGTGGTCTTGTCATCTCTGAAATAAAACAATGAAGCGGCGGCTCCGGTTAGGAAGAAAGTGGCTTCTGATGGCAGCGAATCTCTGAGAGATCTTCCCATCTCTAAATTCCTCCGATTTAAAATCGAGAGAGTTAATAAATCCAAGCCAAGAGAATCGAACACTCGAGTTCGACTATTACAATTTCCGGTGGTCTCCAACAGATTTGAATCGGAACAGAGAAGACACACGACGGTAACCATGGAGGTGAAGAAAGTTCTTAGTACTCGTCCCCCAGTACAGATCTGGCGAGAGGATATGCTTAGGGAACGGGTTAAACTCCTGGAGAAATCTAGGTGAAACTCGAGAAGCTATTTGAGCTCATCATCAATGAAGGACAATGTTTCACAACCAAACCAGTCAATGGAGTTAGGCCGAGTCCGAGATGACTGAAGGGGATAAGAAACGAGAGTAACTCTCGTTAACGGTGAAAGCAAATCCGGTGAAACATTCGCCGGAGTAGTGGTCTTGTCATCTCTGAAATAACTCAATGAAGCGGCGGCTCCGGTTAGGAAGAAAGTGGCTTCTGATGGCAGTGAATCTCTGAAAGATCTTCCCATCTCTAAATTTCTCCGATTTAAAATCGAGAGAGTTAATAATTCCAAGCCAAGAGAATCGAACACTCGAGTCCGACTATTACAATCTCCGGTGGTCTCCAACAGATTTGAATCGGAACAGAGGAGACACACGACGGTAACCATGGAGGTGAAGAAAGTTCTTAGTACTCGTCCCCCAGTACATATCTGGCGAGAGGATATGCTTCCAGTGGAAGATTGATTAGACTGTTGAAGGCCAACGACCAAGCCAGCGTCAAAGGCGGTTCTTCCTCCGGGGCTTGCGGGTACGCCGTGACTAATGGCGACCACCGGGGAGACAGTCCAAAACGAAAAAAAGGCGGTTCTTCCTCCGGGGCTTGCGGGTACGCCGTGACTAATGGCGACCACCGGGGAGACAGTCCAAAACGAAAACGAACGCGACGAGCAGGGGAAGAAGAAGAACGAAAGAGAAGCTGAAAAAACGACGAAGAAAAACATTACCGGTGTCCTGGGGCGGCGGAGATGGCGGCGGTCGCCGCCCAGGCGTGGTGGCGCGGGGAGGAGCTTCAGGTCAATGGTGGTCTTGGGAAGAGCGCCAGAGAGAACTTACGTGTCTGTTCGTATCATGTAATGTCTTATATTTTATGTTTGAATTAATTATGAAAAATAGTCACTTTTTTCAAACTTATGAGAAATAGTCATATGTGGTCAACGGTTACCACTTTTTGTGGTTTTTTAAACGAAATTATACAAAAAACTCCTGATTACCAGAGTAATCGGTGATCCAAAATCGATTACCCAAAAACAAGATAAAAAAATGGTTAACAAAGCAGAATAGTCGGTAACCCAAAATCGTGTACAAATGCAAAATAGTCTTTTTGTGCGGTCAACCATTTTCATTAACCAAAATAATTATTTCTCATAGGTGGTTAGAAAAATGACTACTTCTCGTAATAAACCCTTTATGTTTTCTTTGTTTCCCATTTTCTTTTTTTCTTGAACAATGCATTTTTCATATCGTATCTGCATGTCAAATCCCTCAAAGTTTAGAAATTTGCTTTTAAAACAAAAACAAACATATTTGAATCTCAAACTTTCTTCTTCTAAATGATTGAGTTTAGTCTGTTTAGACAATCTAGATGCATTGAATATGCATAGCAGTCATTGCATTGGATAGAACCAATCTTATAACCAACTCAACCCTATTATTAACCTTCCAATAATTATGAACTATACTAATTCAAAAATTAACTATTTGGTATAGCTAAATTTCGTCTAACTAAGACATCAGATAATTGAGTTATTTGGTATGTATATAACAACTGATATAAACGAATAAAGGTAAAGAAGAAATTCACAGTAATGGGATATATTATTTGAGGTTTGATCAGACAATCCTAATCTCAAATAGGTCGGTCTCAAGACATAAAAGAGTCTTTGCCTCTTTGGTCTGTCCATTTATTTCTATTTTTATATTCCATAGTCCTTCCCCAAAGACATCCAAGTTCTCTGTTTCTCTTTTGAAATTTTCTTTCTAACTTTTTCTCAACGTTTTTTTAAAAAGAGTGATCGAATCAAATAAAAACTTTGTATTATTGTTTGTTCCACTTTATCAAAATGATATAGTGTTATTTTAATATCTCGTTAAGCTTCTAGATAATTACTCTCTCAAATTTCAACCAAGTGCCAAACTCTTGACAAAATAAGTCGGTCAATGTAAACACTTTAATTATGATTAGAATCAGTTTTTATTTTTAAAATTTTGAATTATGGTTTCTATAATATTCAAAAAGATTATCAAATCAGTAATAGGTCAGATGATATATTCATATATATATATACACTACAAATCATTTGGTTGTAAAAATTTGGTATAAGATAATTCACTTGGTGGGTAAATTTAAAATCTAGAAGAGGCCAAACAGTGAAAAGACAAATTAAATGAAAAAGAATATGTGGAAGAATAAAACACTCAAAAATGTTTTATTTTATGACAAAAAGAGCTTCTTCTTTATTTATTTTTCAATTCTTTGTGGAATATATTCAACAGCTCGAAGTTTACATTATATATAACAATTAGTAATTTGTAGACCTTTTGCCATACAAAATATACTAATCTTTTCGCCTATAAACTCTATTTTTTATAGCTATAATCAAAGCATAAGTAATCCACCACCAAACAAAGTTCATTATCGAATTTGACAAATAATATAAAAGAAGGAAAAAGTTTTATTCGTTTCTGATTTGAATGTGTTGTTAATCTCGATTAGTTTTCACTTTTGGCTGATTTTCTTGAAAATAAAGTAAGATAATTATAAAATATAACTTGGATCACACCATCTCTATTTGGAGCTTGATGAAGTTTTATAAAACCCACCCTATCTAATTCATTATGGAGTACTGAAGAAGAATTTAATTAACGTGGAGACTAAGTTAATATTTTTAATATAGTATATAAAGTTTTAAGTTACAAAAGTTCGAATAAAGTTTAGTCCAAAGTACAAGTTTGAAAGTAAAAGTTATCCACTAAGGTCACTACTAACCCCATAGACAAGTCATTACAAAAGTCACTCATCTTTTCTCCATGACCAATCATATGGACTAATGTAAATTACAAACTTTTACTTTGTTTATAATAAACTCTAGAAGAAAAATGCAATTTATTGGGAACCAAGTGGCTCAAAAAAAAAATTCCAAGTTGTGCAAGAAGCATTTATTCATTAATTATTTTTTACTTTGTTTTTTAATATATTTTTAAAATTTGATTATTAAATAAAACTCGTTATTGCAATGATCATAATAAATATTTTAAGCTTTAGTGATAAGGTTTCTACTATAACCGGCAGTACATCAAAAGGTATGAGAAATCACTAGACTATGAGCAGCTGTATACTACTATAGCACCTAGTTCATTTGGGGATGAGACCTTAAGGCGGGCCACACATATTAGCCTGCTTCAACTACGATATCCTTTACTCATTGGTCATTGAAATGGGTCATTTTGTTTGTTTCGTCTTTGTAGAGCCAACCCACCACAAGCAGCATCAAGAAACCAAAATTAGCAATGGCATCAGTTTCTGGAAATGAAAGCGATGAAGATTAAGATTGTTATATCCTTTAGGTGTTGGTCCCTTTAGGTTTTGAGTTGGAAACCCATAAATCTTAACATAGTATCTGAGCTCAAATCCAAATAGGATAACCCAAACGAATTTATTATGGGTCCAAAATGTACGATTCAGTTTGAGATAAACCAAAGAGCAGTCATCATCTCGAAGAAGCGTGTTAGGATCCCACGTCAGAAACCTAAAAAGACTAACACTAGTATATAAAAGATATCGATCAATCAACTCACTCTCGATTGGTTTTGAATTGGAAACTTATAAACATTAACATTATGTAATTCTATTTTATGATTCTTTCCACAGATTTAAAAACAGAGAGTGGTCTGAAATATCTCTTACATTTCCGGGCAAACATAACACTGTATAGATTCTGGTCATGTGTTTGTTAAAATCTACAAGTCTCTTTTTCACTATCATTATTAAACCGACCGTCAAAAAGAACCGTTGAGACTAGTGTCAACACTCATCTGTGTGCGTACAATTAGGTCAGTCCGTTTAGGTCTGCACGTGTGGAGCCCAAGAAGTTAGACGCGTTGCACAACTGGTTTGAGATGATAAGATCATTTTTTCGGGTCTCAAGGTGGGCTTTTTTTTTGGAACCCGAGTATCTGCAGTCCAAATACATTATAAATTGGGCTTTTAATTCCAAAATTATCAAGTGGCCCAAACTTTTTTGAATCTATAGCATAAATATTTTTGTGGTTATAAATGTTAGTTTATATGCTTGGAAAAAAAAAAATCTTAGTTTATATATGTGGTTTTTCCAAAAAAAAAAAAAAAAAAGTTTAAAAAAAAAAAATCTTAGTTTATATATGTGGTTTTTCCAAAAAAAAAAAAAAAAAAGTTTATATATGTGGGAAGTAATCACACTAAAATTGTAGATTCTGGTCCTATTAAGATAACTATTAAACTACTAAGATTTGCTCTGAAAAAAAGAAAATCATAATTTTTTTTCTTAGGGTCTTAATGACTAATTATCCCAATAATTTTGTGGACACCAAAGATCGATCCATCGACCCTAAATTCTAATATCCATAAAAATAAGAGAATATACCAATTAAGCTATTAACTTTGGAGGAATAAAATCATAATTTATATATTTTATTGATATATTTATATAACCACATATTTTATGCCTAATTTATTTTAATATTGATAATATATTAAAAATTTATAATAACTTGATTTCTTTCAAATAACTCATGACATTTGTTGTATCATAAGAGGAAAATATTGGATATTTGTTTTTAATATAGGAGAAAAATATTGCATATTTTAAAATAATGCATTAGTGTTGCTATATCAGTAAAAAATACCCAAAAAAAATACATAAAATTAAAAATAGAAGTTACCAATTAAACTTATTTGTTTAAATAATTCTTTCTTGATCCATCTTATATAAGAGAATCACATACTCCTCCCAAGTCCAAATCAAAGTTATAAATCATAATAACATTTCTCTTCCAACATGATCAAAACAAGGTTCTACACTTTCATTAAGACAAAAGAACAACAACAAAACACAGATCCTAAATTCCCATTGTTTCCTCAAGAAATCGAGGAAATTGAGATTCGACCCCCTTGTCCTTGGATGATCCTCAAAACCCTAACAAATGATGACATCAGAGGTAAGTTTCAACTTCCAATGGACGAAACACACATCCGAGATTTTCTGCTGAGAGGTGTTTCAGAACATAACATAAATCAGATGAGTGTTCAGATTTGTCACATTAATGTACTTGTGAAAGATTTTGATACAAACAGTTTACATGATGTTAAATTATGGAAGTACCCGCATGAAGATAGTTTTGCGATGAATGAATCTTGGATTGAAGAATTTGTGACAAGAAGGAGACTTGTGGAAGGCATGGTGGTTTGTATGTATTGGGATGTTGTAGCTAGAATGTTTTGTTTCTATGTTAGAAATTAGAAATCATATTTGTGAGTGAGTCATCATAGTTCAAAATTACTTTGATATATATGATTATATATATCAAGCAAATGGAAGAGTTTGTTCTACATTTTATGATACAAGAATAAATTATGTGAGTCTTCTATTTTCATATAAATTTTATTGATGTTTATCTAAATCGTGAAATGATTAATAGAAAACAAAAAAATTTCGTCGAAAATAGTTGAAGAAGAGGAAACATAAATCTTATTATTTTTAAATAGATTTCTAAAATATAGATTTATAATTGATTGCGTTGAATGCAAATTTTGTTTTTAAGTATATGTATAACATATAATATTTCGGATTTTTTTCTCATTCCTTATATCTTTGCATAGACCAGTAGATTCTCAAATTATAGCTTCTAAACATGTGTAGATATATATATATTTCAATTATATTTTTATATAAATAAAATTTAAAATAATGAAAACCGTAATATAGTGCATTTTAGATATATTTTAAAGCAGATTTTTAACTTCGTATAGTTTTTTTTAATATTTCTTGTTTTCATAATTTGAGGCATAATTTTTGAAATTATGTTTGATAGTTAATTTTTACAAGTATATTACCAATTGTAGTTATATAGTCACTACACATTAAAAAATTATATGTAGATGAATTTTAAACTGATTACATCCTTATTTTGAATTTTTATGATAAAATATTAATAAGAAACTTATTTCTTAAAATTTGTACTTTTAAAATCTTAGTTTTTAATAAATTCACAAAATAATTAGAAAGTAAAAAATATATTGTGTGGGTTGCACTTGCACTCTTTCTTTTAGTGTAGATATAATCATAAATCAAAATATATATTGTTCCTTTTGTTTCTTAAATACATCTAACTAGCTTAATTATTTAAAATATTTATTAGATTTAGTCTTAGATTTAAAAGACAATTGTAATATAACAAAGTTAATAAATCATCAATATATTATAAGATCTATTTAAACAACAGAAAAAATGGAAAAGTAATCGATATTTTGTGGAATTTTTCGGGTAAATTATAGAAATTTATGTATTAATCGACATTTTCTCTTTATAAATTATATATAGTTTATTTACTATTCTTATTTATAATTATCTAAAAAATACTAAAAATAAATATTTTTTGTTTGATTCATTTTTATTGTGATTTGTTGTGTTGGTACAGTTTTGGTACATTATTGTAGAAGATATTCTCGAATTCAGTACCATGGTTTCATCTAATAACGCTGATTCTGATTTCTTTCATTATAGCGATTTTGTTTTTAGTTCTCAATACATGTAATATCTTAGTTAACGTATCACTATAATTATCGATGTATCAAAAACATTATTTATATACTTTTAGAATATTTTCCTAACCACTCCTAAACCCATCAATCATTATAATTCCAATCTTCAACAACTATATTTGTGCTTATCTACTCTCCCAAATGACTACAAGATTAAACCGCAAATTCCAACAAATTTAAATTAAAAGAAGATTTTACTAGAGATATGAGTGGGTGGAGATCTCTAATTATAAATAAAAATCAGATGTTTAATTTGTCGTCACAATTAACAAACAACAGAGAAAATTCTTTTATCACGTCAAGTAATATTAAGACTCCAAGAGGTTCGCGTAGAGGCTAAGGAGGACGAGTTTTTAAGTGGTTCTGTAGCAATCAACTTGTTTCTTGGTTGCGTTTGATTAATATTTGGACGTATGTCAGTTTTTATCACTAGACCAAGAGATCGCATAATCATAAAGTCTTACAGTACACAGACAGATCAAGTGATGGTTTAACTCATATATACCGTATATTTGAAGAACTTAATACAAAAATGAATTCTTCTTGATGCCTAGTAATAAACGGTCTTCTATGTTAAAGGAGGACAAATTGTCAAAAAAATGTATTAGCTCAAAAATGTATTAGCTCTCTTGATGCCTAGTAATAAACGGTCTTCTATGTTAAAGGAGGACAAATTGTCAAAAAAATGTATTAGCTCATTGGACGATTATGGCTTCCAAAGTGTTTTTGGAATGACGAGGCAAGAGTATCGTGAAAATGGAGAATGGAGTGGGGATAATTTACTTGTTCCAAACAGGTCGACTAAAGAGGTAATCTGTTAAGCTTCTAGGTACTGGCTTACAACAAATTTTAAATTTTTTGAGAATATAGAAATTTTGAAATTTAAAATATTTTATTAATAATAAATTTGAGAAGCTAATATTATTATATAGAAAATTACTAAAACAAAATGTGTAATTTATAAAAATCTAATATATTCTAGAAGTTTGTTATAGATAACAAGTTTTTAAATTCAAAATTGAATATCAGCTAATAACACTCTTTTAGGATGAGTTTAGAATTGTCTATCAGGATCAGTTTCAAATATATCTATAAGGAAAACGAGTATTAATTTAATACATCACCAGGAAAGCTCAGAAACATACCTAAATACCTAAATGGAGAAGTTTGGATTATCATCTTCACGGCAAACAAACAAGACTCCAAGAGCTTCACGAGTATATTCATGTCGGACTCGAGGTCATGGAGGAGAAACTTCTCAGTGGTACCGTACCAAGGTGTTGATTTATTGGTTGCTTTTGATTACTCTATGGATGTATCTTGGGTTTTATGTTCAGTCTATGTGGGCGCAAGATCGTCATGAAAACAAAGTCGAGGTTTTAGAGTTTGAAGACAGACCAAGTACGAATAGTTTAATTGTGAAGACTGGTGCTGGTGTAAACGACGCTTTGGTGCATATTATTATCAGTAAGTATGATGATGGTTCTTCTACACGACAAAGCTTGATTTCGAAGCAGAATCCAAAAAAACCTGGTGGGAGTTTACAAGATCTACAACTTCCAATGACAAATAGTACTTATGGTAAACTTCTAGGTCCCTTTGGATCGTTAGAAGATAGTGTTCTTGAACAGAGTTCACATAGACGTTCTGGGACTTGTGACCAGAACTCAGACTTCAGAAGTCTTGTTTGGTCAAGGAGTTTTGTCCTGATATTCCATGAGCTAACAATGACTGGTGCTCCAATTTCAATGATGGAGCTAGCTTCAGAGCTTTTGAGCTGTGGTGCAACAGTTTCTGGAGTAGTTCTAAACAAAAAAGGTGGATTGATGCAAGAGCTCATTAGGAGACAAATCAAAGTAGTTGAAGATAAAAGAGAAGTAAGTTTCAAGACTGCCATGGAATCTGATTTGGTTATTGCAGGATCAGCAGTATGTGCATCATGGATAGATCAATACATGGATTATTTTCCTGATGGTGGTAGTCAAATAGCTTGGTGGATAATGGAGAATCGAAGAGAGTATTTCGATCGAGCTAAACCAGTTCTTGACAAAGTGAAGTTACTGTTTTTCTTAACTGAATCACAAAAGAGTCAGTGGCTAACATGGTCAGAGGAAGAGCAGATAAAGATTAGACCAGAACCTATGATTGTTCCATTATCTGTGAATGATGAGCTAGCTTTTGTAGCTGGGATCTCTACTTCACTAAACACACCAACACTTTCTCCAGAGAAAATGAGGAAGAAACAAGAAATACTAAGAGAATCAGTGAGAAGAGAGTTAGGTTTAACAGATGAAGATATGCTTGTGATGTCTCTTGGTAGCATAAACCCAGGAAAAGGACAACTTCTTCTTCTTGAATCTATTGCCTTAGCAGTTACTGAGAGAGAACAAACAAATCACAACCTTAAGATCCTTTTAGGATCAGTAGGTTCAAAGAGTAACAAAGTTGGTTACGTTAAAGATATGCTAAGCTTAGTATCAAACAATGAACACTTATCTAAATCAGTAATGTGGACTCCTGCAACAACTCATGTTGCTTCATTATACTCTGCAGCAGATGTCTATGTTACAAACTCTCAGGGAGTTGGTGAAACGTTTGGGAGAGTGACAATAGAAGCAATGGCTTATGGACTTGCAGTATTGGGAACAGATTCAGGAGGAACAAAAGAGATTGTGGAACATAATGTTACTGGTCTACTTCACTCAATGGGACGGTCCGATAATAAAGAATTAGCTGAGAATCTCTTGTTATTACTTAGAAATCCAGAGATGAGACTACGACTAGGAAGTGAAGGACGCAAAAAAGTTGAGGAAATGTACTTGAAGCAGCATATGTACAAGCGATTTGTCGATGTTCTTATCAGATGCATGAGAACATAAACACTAAAGTTATTTAGATTTAGGTTTGGTTTTGTAGTGACATTTGTTTGTAGTGGCTTTTTTGGTGTAGTATGAAGGTTTTACTTGGCTTTTTTTTTTTTTTTTTTTTTTTTTTTTTTTTTTTTTTTTTTTTTTCTAAAAATCCTTGGGCGTGGACCGTTCGCGAGTCTGGTGGACTAGTCAGGCCACGCTAAGTGGTCTGGACACTGGGTTACCAACAAAAAAATTTCTTTTTTTCAATCTCCACTAAATTTGTATCTCCACACAAAAAACGAATACGAATGTTTTTAGATACTTATTCTAGTTAACGATGTGGCTATGTATAACTGGTCATAAATAAATCTACGTGGCTTAATACCCGTTCCACACAATCTTTTTCCTTCCCCCACTTGTAAGCTATTTTGCTTAACGGCGTGCTTCGCGACGTACCGCCATAGATAAGGTTCTCTCTTTTTTTTTTTCTCCTAATATTCTCTCGGGACTTTTTTTTTTTTTAATCTCGTTAGGTTGAAGAAAAATTCAATCTAGTGGCTATTAAGCCATAAGGGAAAAAAATCCCAGAGAGAAAGATTTAGAGGTTAAATTTGATTTGTTTTTGGAGGCTGCATGAGTTTGGATAAGACGAATACTACTAATTACAACTCCGCTAAAGTTCGATTACTTGAAGAAGAAAAGAGAATTAGGTTTTTTGGAATATGGTTGTTGTTTCCATGGCTTTGGTTAGGCACTCGCCGTCTTTCGATTTTATGTTTCATTTTCCGATTAATAGAAGACGTTTTATGTCGCCGGTGGCTTTTTCTAGAGTTCGCCATCCATTCCCTTCTTGTAGATGGTTAAGTCTCAGCTCATCATCACCTTCGTGTTCTCGCAGGTTTGCATTTCGATTCTTGTCTTCGTTAGTTTTTTTTTTTGGGATTTTCTGAGAAATGTGTTCCTAACTTGACACAATTTCAAAACTCCAGGAATCAATACTTTGTAACAATTTTTGATTTCTCATGCTCGTGATAGGTTAAACACTTTTACTTCAAGGTGCTCGATTATAAACAGTGAAATATGTCAAGATTTTGTCACTACTGATGATAACTTCACCGAGGATTTGCCAAGTCCAATTGAGGATCATTCAATTCCCATTGTTCATCTTGATACCAATATCGCTGTTGCTGAATCTCTGAGCTTACTCAATGAGTGTACCTTCGTAGATACTGTTTTGACAACATTGCCAGTATGTTAATCCTCTTTTCCTTAATCGAGAACGAAGAGTTTCTACGGTATTGCTTATGCACATCAATATTATCCTTGTTTTTAGGTCTTGTCTGAGGAGGAGCAGACTGTAATTGCAGCCACTCCAGCTCATCCTGAAGGATTATATGGTTAGAGCTTTCACTAGTTCATCATACTATAGTGGCCGTTGTTATATCTTTAAGATATATTATTTTCTTTTAAATGGCATTTACCACTATGATGACATTGGCTTGTTTTGATCAGTCTTGTATGCAAGCTGTTTGGTCGGAAATTTGGTTGAACAACTTTGGAATTTTGCTTGGCCTTCCGCGATTGCAATGCTACATCCGAGCTTACTACCTGTGGCAGTCATGGGGTTCATCACTAAATTGGTGATAATTGCTGGTGGTCCAGCTGTTGGAAAGTTTATGGATTATAGTCCGAGAGTTCCTACATATATCTCATTGAATGTTGTTCAGGTAACCTTTAAAAAAATCTGAACTATTTAGTATAAAACATAACAAATGATTTTGTTGTTACTTTCCTTCTACTTCTGTCATCACACTTACAGGTCATAAATTTTTTTTGTATGTACATGTTCAGGCAGCCGCTCAAGTGCTATCTGCAGGAATGATAATTCATGCATACACAGTTCCTTCCACATCGGCATCAACAATTCTTCTGCAGCCTTGGTTTTTTGCATTGTTATTCACAGGGGCCATTGACAGTCTATGTGGAATAGCATCTGGTGTCGCTATTGAACGTGATTGGGTTGTATTGGTATGCTTTCTTTGTGATGTTATAGAATACCTATTTTTCATGAGAAAAAGACCGACCACAGTAATTAATTTATCATTTGATAGTTGGCAGGCATAAACAGACCAATAGCTCTTGCACAAGCAAATGCTGTTCTCCACCGAATAGATCTGCTTTGCGAGGTATAATAATTCTCTTCTTGCAACTCTATATACTTTATGCCCTCTGAACACCAGTAATTCATTAGATGGTATATTTTCATCTTAAATAGATCGCTGGGACTATGTTATTTGGCATTCTCCTATCCAAATATGACCCTGTGACCTGCTTAAAGTTTGCTGCCACACTAATGATGGGTTCTTTGCCAACCATGGTACGTAGCAATACCCTATAGACTTTTGGTTATTCTTCCCTCGCCCAAGTCTGAAACGTACGGTATTTGAAGCTATGTGTTGTATGAGCCTGAACTGTGTACAATAGAATATCCTATTTCTTATTGGTCAAATGTGGAACTCTTTTTCTTCATTTTGGATAAATATTTGAGGTGGGCCTAGATCCGGTATGATTAGTTCTTTTAACTAGATAAATGTCTTGTCATGGACATTCGAGTGATACTGTTCTGCTTCAGATCCTAGAAGCAATTCCACTTTTACCATATTTAATGGGACTTCTTACCGTCTTGCACTTCTAATATACAATATCTGTTTTCTTCAGACAGCTCTTATATGGCTGACTAACAAGCCCGTCTTGCACTTCTAATATACAATATCTGTTTTCTTCAGACAGCTCTTATATGGCTGACTAACAAGCTTTCCTCTGGAGTTCTGGACCGTCCTAAATGCTCTCAGAGCAGCTGTTCTGCCGAAGGACCTCGTACTAATACCGACAGTATTTGTAAGGAAACCTTTTACTTTATACGGAAACCTTTTACTTTATACTGCTTGTATAAGCATACTATATGATTTGAGGATGTTAACGTCACAAACACACTATGCTTTCTTTATCAGTTGACATTGGCATGGAAACCATCAAGCTCGGATGGAAAGAATATATTGAACAGCCAGTTCTTCCTGCTAGCCTAGCATATGTCCTTCTCTACTTTAATATTGTCCTCACCCCTGGCAGCTTGATGACTGCATTTTTAACGCAACGCTGTATGCTACTACTTCCCAAAATTATTCGAGTGCTGAGTATTTGTGCTCTTACTTTCCATATTAATCGACAATCTGTCTTTGCAACAGGTGTGAATCCATCAATTATTGGTGGTTTCAGTGGATTATGCGCTGTAATGGGCGTCGCGGCAACCTTTTTATCAGCAAACTTAGTCAAACGCGTTGGCATTCTAAAGGTAAATTGATTGATATCTTGAGCTTGTAATCTTGTATTGCAAACAAGCTCATTAATGTTATTGATGCAGGCGGGTGCAGTAGGATTGTTTTTCCAAGCTTCACTCCTAGCTATAGCTGTTGCTGTATATTGTAGCTCTTCGCTATCCCAGAAAAGCCCACTCTTCTTCTTCTTGTCCATGATCGTAAGTTCTTTCTTCTTCCTCTCTCAAACAGTAAGATACGGTTTTGGTTTTGGTGTTGACTAAAAAGGGAACACAAACAAATGCAGGTATTATCAAGGCTAGGTCACATGTCTTATGGTCTTGTGGGAGCTCAGATTCTTCAAACCGGAATTCCATCATCCAAGGCTAATCTCATCGGTGCAACAGAGATCTCAGTGGCGAGTCTAGCTGAATCCCTGATGCTTGGTGTAGCTATAGCGGCTAATGACGTTTCTCATTTCGGATTTCTTGCGGTTCTGTCCCTTTTATCAGTTGTTGCAGCCTCTTTGATATTCTGCAGATTGCTGAGAAATCCCACTGATGAACAAAAACGGCTCTTCTCCTTTGACCCTCTCTCAAATTGATTTGGAGTTTTTAGAGTTACATTGAATTGTTTTGTATAGTAGTTTCACTTTCAGTGTATAAAATTATAAATTCTTTATTTAGAGATGGAAAAAAAATCATACTGTATCAAGGTTCTAAAAATCGGCCTAGGCGTTTAAAAAATCGGCCTAGGCGCTCAATTCTTCACTCCCAATTTATGTTAATTCGAAGTGATAAATCGGTCCATCGGGTTCAGGCGGTTCAAACCGGTAAAAAATTGGTCTAGACAGTTCAAATCGGATCAAATCGGTCTAGACGTTCAATTCGTCGGTTTTAATTTTAATTCTTTTTTTTTTCAATTTTTTAGTATTTTATCTTATAATTTAAACTAAAATATAAATTATGATTAAAATTTAAAATTTAATTGATAATAATCTTTAAATTTGCATTACGGATTTAAATTTTAAGTTATTTTTTTATTTTAAAAAAAAATTATCATAACATTTATAAAAAGATATAAATAAAATATCTTGTATTTAATACAAAAATTGAATTAATTACATTAAATTTTTAATATTATAATATATTTTTAACTATTTAAAAATAATAAATTATTTAAAATAATTTTAAAATCTATTAACGTCTAAGTCCCGTTAGGTCCTGTGGAACACCTAGGTACCGCCTAGCGAATTTTTGAACATTGTAGTGTATTACTAACCCGGCTAAATCCTAATTGAATTTGTAAGCCGAGATTTATGCTATAATTTCACAAATCAATTTCAAAAAACCAGAAAACCGAAATCACCCAATCCCGAGATTTATGCTATAATTTCACAAATCAATTTCAAAAAACCAGAAAACCGAAATCACCCAATCTTAGGTCGGTTTAGTTTGATTTTGTGTTTCTCACCCTCCTGAAAAAAAACCCTAAAGAGTGACTTCAGATAACATAAACCTTTGCAACTGACATTTTGATGCTCCTTCGTCTGACGGCTCGCTCTGTTCATCGTTTTACAACTTCTTCTTCTTTGTCTCTACCATTTTTCTTATCATCTTCATTTTGTACTGTTTCATCAATGGCAGCTAATCATCAGAAAGATGAAGCTTATCTTTCCGCCGTTATCCCCAAACGTATCATGCTCTTCGAGCAGATCCAAGCCAATCAGCTCGAGAAGCTTAAGTCTCTACCTCACGATCCGATAAAGTAAATACGATACAGATTTTCATATGTATCACAGTGATTGTCAATGGTATCTATTTGTTCTTTGAAGATTGATTATGATGTGTTGTGTGTTTAGGATTACGTTGCCAGATGGGAATGTGAAAGAAGGGAGGAAATGGGAGACAACTCCATTGGATATCGCTGGGCAGATTTCAAGGGGTTTAGCAAATTCTGCGCTAATTTCAGCTGTTAATGATGTTCTCTGGGACATGAGTAGGCCGTTGGAAGGTGATTGTAAGCTTGAGCTTTTCAAATTTGATAGTGATAAAGGTCGAGATACTCTTTGGCATTCTAGTGCACACATTCTTGGTCAGGTATATGAAGTTAATATTTTCTGATTAGTGAAAGTTTTGCTCGTGGTGAACGAACAATTTGTTTACTGTGGGTTTGGGTGTAATCTTTGTGCAGGCTATCGAACAGGAATATGGGTGTAAGCTATGCATAGGACCATGTACAACGAGAGGGGAGGTATGAGCAGCTTGTTTTTGCTAAGTTTTGATATTTGCTTGTCATGTTCGATCATTTGTAAAGTTTGGGTTCTCTTTTTTGGATATTTCTTGGGCTGTAGGAGTAGAGAAAAATAGGATGGAACTATTTTTCTGGTTCTTGGTATTTCATTATACTGTTGTGCAAATGCGGCTCTGATATTTCTAGTGGATTTGTTATTGCAGGGTTTCTACTATGATGGATTTTATGGTGAGTTGGGACTAAACGACAATCACTTTCCTAGCATTGAAGCAGGTGCTGCAAAAGCTGCTAAGGTATTGTTTCTTCTTTTTCCTGGTATTTGTATTTGGAGCTTTCTTACAACAGATGCTGTAAAATAGCTGCTTCTCTTAAACTTTTAATCAGATTTTCTATTGGTTTGATTTGCCTTCTATTTACATCTCAGGAAGCACAACCATTTGAACGGATTGAAGTGACAAAGGATCAGGCACTTGAGATGTTTTCTGAGAATAAATTTAAGGTGTGTTAAGCTGTGCTTATATATCATTGAATTTTATTAGGACCTTGCATTTATTTGTGTCCTCTTTGAAATTTTTCTTTGGGCTCATTATTTTACTGTTAATCATCTAGGTTGAAATCATCAATGATTTACCTGCGGACAAGACCATTACTGTCTATAGATGTGGCCCTTTGGTGGATTTATGTCGTGGACCGCACATACCAAACACTTCCTTTGTGAAAGCGTTCAAGTGTTTGAGGGTGATTTATTACTTTATCTCCTGAGCTATGTCTCTACAGAATCTAGTTTATTTTATTATGCTGACTAAAATATTATTCTCAGGCCTCAGCAGCTTACTGGAGGGGTGATAAGGACCGTGAGAGCTTGCAGAGAGTTTATGGGATATCTTATCCTGACCAGAAGCAGCTGAAGGTACTCATATCTCTTAAATACTATGGGAGCTATGCTGTGTCATAAGTATGCATAATATCTATTATCTTTGACTTGGTCAATTCAGCAATATCTTCGATTTCTGGAAGAAGCCAAAAAGTATGACCACAGACTATTGGGCCAGAAGCAGGAACTTTTCTTTAGCCATCCTCTCAGGTACTTCATCGCTAATATACCGTGGTTTCCTCTTTGTGTTTCACTATACTAATATATTCACCATCCTTGAGCTTCAGCCCTGGGAGTTTTTTCTTCCTTCCACTTGGCACTCGTGTGTATAACAAGTTAATGGACTTCATCAAGAAGCAATACTGGCAAAGGGGTTACACAGAGGTTTTTCTTAACTCACATCTTTTATTAATATACATGATAAGTGGGGTTCGGTAAATAACCTTGCATTGGCAGGTCATTTCACCGAATATGTACAACATGAGTCTGTGGGAAACATCCGGACATGCTGCAAATTACAAGGAGAATATGTTTACTTTTGATGTAAGAGTACATGGAAAGTTTAAGAGTCTGCTTGTCTCTGTTACTTTTAGCAAGGAGCTCCCTAAGTTATATTCTAGACTGAATAGACTTATCAGAATGTTACTTTTGTAGATTGAGAAGCAGGAGTTTGGGCTCAAACCTATGAATTGTCCAGGTCACTGCTTGATATTCCAACATAGAGTTCGCTCATACAGAGGTGTGACTCGTTCCTGTTGTGCTGTTCAATATCATCAAAAACAGATCTATGAATGATATTAGTCATAGAAGTTAAAGTTCACTCCATAATAGACTGTCAAAATTCTTTTGTGGATTACTTGGTGCTGAATTTTCCAAAGACAGGAGACTTGCTCCAAAGTGTAATTCTTGATTTGTAACCTATCATTTAGGATAATGTGGCTAATGTCTCCTCTATAAATCTTACTAAGGAAGTTGTTTATCATTAACTTGGCTGACACCATCTTTTTCTGCTTATATGATGTGATATGTAGAGTTACCTATTAGAATGGCCGACTTTGGAGTGTTACACCGCAATGAGGCAAGTGGAGCACTTAGTGGGTTGACTCGTGTCCGACGGTTCCAGCAGGTATACTTTGTATTCATGTTTACTTACTTAAATATTGATTTTCTCTTTCTTGATGCATATTTGTTACTTTATAAAATGTTCTCATACTTTTTCTCAGGATGATGCACACATATTCTGTACAACGGATCAGGTTTGTGATATATGTTTCTTATCTAGCTATGTCGGAGCTCCTTTTCTCCCAGTATTTTTTGTTAGATATAATGTTATACTTTTGCAGGTTATGGAAGAAGTGAAGGGTGTGTTGGAGTTCATTGACTATGTGTACAAAATTTTTGGGTTTACCTATGAGCTAAAACTTTCAACGGTACCATATTTGATGATTTCTTGCCAATGTTATACTAAATATTATAGTCTTTTCGTGACATGTTTTTATAACCATGATTTGTGTGTTAACTTAAATTCAGAGGCCAGAGAAGTACCTTGGAGACTTGGAAACATGGGATAAAGCTGAAGCGGATCTGAAAAAAGCTATAGAAGCTTTTGGAAAGCCATTAGTGGTATTGGCATTTGTTGAATATTCAAATTTATTCACAAGTTCCCGCATTCGTTCAAATATGTGCTATTTTGGCAGTTGAACGAAGGAGATGGAGCATTTTATGGCCCAAAGATAGACATCACAGTTTCTGATGCAATGAATAGGAAATTCCAGTGTGCTACTTTACAGGTTATCCTTCCACACTTTTTTTGGTTTTCTTTTCTATGCATTTCTCTGGCTGAAATCAGTGCAGGATTTGATTGTATGTTTTGTGTCGCCTCATATCAGCTTGATTTTCAACTTCCGGATCGCTTTAAATTGGAATATGCAGCTGAGGACGAAGCAAAGAGGGATAGACCTGTAATGATACACAGAGCCGTGTTGGGATCAGTGGAACGTATGTTTGCCATATTGTTGGAGCATTACAAAGGCAAATGGCCCTTCTGGATTAGTCCGCGCCAGGCCATAGTTTGCCCTATTTCAGAGAAATCTCAGAATTATGCAGTACAGGTTACGTTTACGACTGTTGCTACACTCACTTAACATGTAATTCTTATCAACTTATTATTTACAGTGTCTAAATCTCTGATTTTTTCTTTTGGCACGTCCATTAAAACAGGTACAAAAGCAAATTCATGATGCTGGGTTCTATGTGGATGCGGACTTAACAGATAGAAAGATTGATAAAAAGGTTGAAAAAGTAAAGTTCAACTTCCAAGTTTTGTTTCTGTGGTTTGAGTGGTGATACTTAAGAGTGATGATTGTGGTGTGTGTAGGTGAGAGAAGCTCAGCTAGCGCAGTACAACTACATTCTGGTCGTAGGTGAAACTGAAGCTGCTACAGGACAGGTTAGTCTCTCGATCTTAATAAATGGTTTTTTGTGTGAACATATGTAAGACAATTTGGTTGTGACATTTACTTTTTCAGGTGAGTGTTCGTCTGAGAGATAGTGCTGCCCACTCGGTGAAGAGCATTGATGATTTGCTGGAAGAATTCAAGTCCAAGACTTCCGAATATGTATGAGATCAAGACTCATGATAGGATTTGTGTTTTATCTTTTTATTTTCATTTAACCATTTACAGCTAAATTATTTCTTTTGTTCTCTTTTAAATTCAGATTTAAGATTTATGGGAAAAAAAACAATACCATGACATGAATCAGATTTAAGAAACAAGTTAGTAAATTATTCGTACTCCTAGGCTGATACATTGATTTCGTCACTAGTCTTCACTTGTTCAATAGCATGTAAACACTAAATTGTACGTATATGAAACTGTAGCTGCAAGTGTAGAACAATGTAACTAATATTCATGTTCATCTCAATAATTCAGTTCTGAATAAACAACAAAATCTCATGAATGATTAGAAGGACCACATAAAATACTTTAATAGCAAAGATGAGCCAGCAAATCAAAACCATAAAGAGGCTTTAAACTCGATACAAGATCTAGGAAACAAAAAGTAGCTGAAACAGACTAGCAAACAAAAAGCTAATTAATATCTGAACCAAACCAATACCTATAGATCTCAGACACATTATTCTGCTGTTAAACATCTTAGGTTGAAATCATAAATGATTTGCCTTGCAGACAAGGCCATTACTGTCTACAGATGCGGCCCTTTGGTGGATTTGTGTCTTGGACTGCACATACCAAACACTTTGTGAAAGCCTTCAAATTCAAAGTGTTTGAGGGTGATTTGTTAGACCATCTCCATCGCAGGGGTCTAAAGGAGTATCATAAAAAAATTTTAATAATAAACAAATAAAGAAGGATGAGAGATACAATGAAACCGTCGCTTAAAGTTGCCATTTAAGAGACTGTATATAAGTTGGTTCGCCACTTGTCAGTTTCTAAATGGATCAAATTTTTAGATTTAATTAATTAATTAAGTTTTATTAAATTATTGTTTCTTTTTTGTTTGGCGTTGGAGGTGCTCTTAGACCACCTCCAATGGAGGTATGTTAAAGAGTTGTTAACAAAAATTTAATATTAAAAAAACCACCTCCAATGGAGGTATGTTAAAGAGTTGTTAACAAAAATTTAATATTAAAAAAAGAGAAAGGATGATAGAGAAGATAGAATGAGTCCTTATTCAAGGACTTTAAGAACCCGTATCATAAAAAAAATCAATAGCTGTCAGTATGTAAATGGCTGAGTTTTTTTGCTAAATACTTTTATTTAATTAAATAGATAAGTTTAATAAAAATATTAATTTCTGTTATATAGGAGACGTATGACCAATATAGATGCTCTTACTTTCTCTCTAGGAGCTGCTACATCTCTAGAGATTCTAGTTTGTTTTCTTGCTGCTGACTAAAATATAATTTTAGGCCTCAACAGTTAGAGGGGTAATCGTAAAAGATTGCAAAGAGTCTTAAGTTATGGGATATCTTATCCTGATCAGAAGCATCTGAAGGTACTCGTATTAGACTACTCTTATTTGTTAAATATGTTTGAAATTTGTGCTGAGGGGTCAATCTGACACAAGACAGCACTAGCTAGTACTAGTTCTACTTTTTCAAGTAAAACAGAAAACAAAAAAAACATTAAAAGCTGTGAAATCTCACGTGCTCTCTTTCTCCGATTGTAGTTTGTATCCAATCCACGCGCCTTTTTCACCTCTCTTATTAAATTAATTAATCAATCTTTGAAACCAGTTCCCAGTTTCATCACTTCGCTTCTCTTCAGATCCGTCCCCTGGAGCTCTGTATGTCTATTCAAATCACTCATCTCTTAAGTTTCCTTCATGTTTTCTCGAGATTCTTGTGTTCTTTTTCACTCTTTTACCTTTGGAAATGAAGCTAATTTTTTTGTTAGGGTTTGTTATAGAATTTCGTAAACACATTTGTGTTTGATCTTGTTACTCTGTCTTCAAAGGCTTTTATTCATACCCAGTTTTTGGTATCTCTTCACATTCGTTAGGTTTAGATCTCTGAACTCAAAAGTTTTATTTTTTAATAATTTTGATGTTAAAGTTTGAATTTTGAAATTTCAAAATGTATAATGGGTTTACGTTTCGTTTCAAAGTTTTGATATTCCCCTTTATTTTTCTTGATTTAGTAACTTTAGACCCCTCTTGAATTTACAAAAGATTGAAGCTTTATACTCTCTTTTTTTTCTGATGTTGTAACACCATCTTCTTCTTCTTTTTCTTCTGTGAAGGTTTGCTGAGAAAATGGGGTTTATCTCAAGGAATGTTTTTCCGGCGTGTGAGAGTATGTGCATTTGTTGTCCTGCTCTCAGGTCGAGATCTCGTCAGCCTGTCAAGCGTTACAAGAAATTGCTCGGTGAGATCTTCCCCAAATCACCCGTAAGTATCTCTTTCAAGAACATTCGTTATAATTTTCCAGTCTTCACTTGCTGTTTGGTATTATTATCTTCACTTCTGAGCATCTATTTATCTTGGTGGGTGGTTTCAAAATGTTCTTGCTTGTGTGTATTTCAACTCACTTTAATGATTCTTATGTAGGATGGTGCACCAAATGAGAGAAAAATTGTCAAATTGTGCGAGTATGCTGCGAAAAACCCAATACGTATCCCTAAGGTATATTTTTTATTTTCTGAATCTTACTACATGGTGTGAAGGAGACTTGTGTGTGTAACTTCAGCATATTGTGTGTTGTGGATGTCACAGATTGCCAAGTATCTTGAAGAGAGATGTTACAAGGACCTTCGATCTGAACAAATGAAGTTCATCAATATTGTCACTGAAGCTTACAACAAAATGCTTTGCCATTGCAAGGATCAGATGTAAGCTTTCTAATATCTAGAGAAGCATTACTTTGATGATTGATAACTTTTCACTAACATTTGTGTGTGTTTTTTTGTGTGTAAGGGCTTATTTCGCTACAAATTTGCTGAATGTGGTTACAGAGCTACTTTACTTTGATGATTGATAACTTTTCACTAACATTTGTGTGTGTTTTTTTGTGTGTAAGGGCTTATTTCGCTACAAATTTGCTGAATGTGGTTACAGAGCTACTTGACAATTCAAAGGAGGACACGCCGAACATTCTTGGATGTCAAACATTGACGAGGTTCATTTACAGTCAGGTAAATGTCACTGAAGAATATTAGAAGAAGGGTTAAAATGCATAACCAAGTTTGAGGCTTTGACTATCTCATTCTTCATCTGGTATGAACAGGTTGATGGAACTTATACTCACACCATTGAAAAATTTGCGCTCAAAGTTTGCTCATTGGCTCGTGAAGAAGGTGAAGAACATGAAAATCTGTGTCTGAGAGCATCTGGTCTGCAATGCCTTTCAGCGATGGTACTAGAACTAGTTCTTGTCAATCTTCCAAAAATTTTTGTCTGGTTTTACCAAGTGTTTCTTATGTTTGTTTTTTCATCAGGTGTGGTTTATGGGAGAGTTTTCACATATCTTTGCTGCTGTTGATGAGATGGTACTTGCCATCCTTGATAATTACGAGGCAGACATGATTGTTCAGACCAACGAAGACAGAGAAGAGCAAAATTGTAACTGGGTCAATGAAGTGATTAGATGTGAAGGCCGAGGGACAACAGTTTGTAATAGCCCTAGCTACATGATTGTTCGACCGAGAACAGCAAGAAAAGATCCGACTCTATTGACTAAGTCAGTAGTCCTCTAGTTGCTGCAGTGATTTTTCTGCTTGTTAAGTGCCTCATCCTCTTCTAATTTTCTTACTCTTTTGTTGGTTTAGAGAAGAGACTGAGATGCCAAAAATTTGGGCACAGATTTGTCTCCAGCGGTTGGTTGACCTGGCTAAAGAAAGCACAACTCTGCGGCAGATCTTGGATCCTATGTTCAGCTATTTTAATTCTAGACGCCAATGGACTCCACCGAATGGTCTAGCCATGGTAGTACTGTCTGATGCAGTATACTTGATGGAAACCTCTGGTATCTTCTTCACGCCTTCTTTTTTTTTTGTTAGAATATTAGTTAGCCTACGAGTGTTTGTGTACCCGTTGTTTTGTTTCTCTATGTGTTAGGGAGTCAGCAGTTGGTGTTGTCAAATGTTGTACGCCATCTTGACAGTAAGCATGTTGCCAATGACCCTGAGCTAAAGGCTTATATCATACAAGTTGCTGGTTGCCTAGCAAAGCTGATCAGGACTAGCTCGTATCTTAGGGACATAAGTTTTGTAAATGACTTGTGTCGGCACCTGAGGAAAAGCTTTCAGGCGACTGCTAGATCAGTTGGAGATGAGGAACTCAACTTGAATGTGATGCTTCAAAACTCTATTGAAGATTGTCTGCGGGAGATAGCCAAAGGAATTGTTAATACACAATCCTTGTTCGATATGATGGCTGTTTCAGTCGAGGGGCTTCCTTCTTCAGGGATTGTTTCACGTGCAGCGGTTGGATCACTTTTGATACTTGCTCATGCAATGTCTTCAGCATTATCGCCATCTATGCGTTCACAACAGGTGAGCCATAAATTTTGTTTCTTCTTAGTCTTTAACACATCTTTACACTATTTATTTCTTTTTGATATTCATACAGGTCTTTCCTGATGCACTTCTTGATGCCCTTCTAAAAGCAATGCTGCATCCAAATGTGGAAACCCGAGTAGGAGCGCATGAAATATTCTCTGTAATTCTCTTGCAAAGTTCTGGTCAATCTCAGGCTGGACTTGCATCAGTGAGAGCTTCTGGATATCTTAATGAATCTACGAGCTGGAGGAGCGGTACAACCTCTGCGTTCACATCCATTACTGCTCGATTAGACAAGCTCAGAAAGGAGAAAGATTGCATCAAGATTGAGAAGAATGGTTATAATAATACTCACGAGGATCTCAACAACTACAAATCGTCCCCAAACTTTTACAAGTTGAATTCCATAATTGATAGGACCAGTGGATTTATCAATCTTGCTGATATGGTAACATTTTTCTTTGCTTTTAAGTGTATGTTATGTGCTAAAGACCACCATATGTTTATGCAATTGTCTGATATTATCTGATGATGCAGTTACCATCAATGATGAAGTTTACCGAAGATCAAATCGGGCAAATGTTATCTGCATTTTGGATACAATCAGCACTTCCCGATATCTTACCTTCAAACATTGAAGCTATTGCTCATTCTTTCAGCTTGGTGCTTCTGTCTTTACGGCTAAAGGTCAACGTAAATGTCTCTCCTCTTTTCTAGCTCTGTTAATATTTCACTTTAGTAGAGGAAGCCTTCAGTTTAATGATGCTCCACTTTAGCCTCTCAACTGATTATTGCAATTACAGAATCCTGAGGATGGGCTTGTTGTTCGAGCCTTCCAGCTTCTCTTCTCATTGAGGAATCTCTCTTTGGACCTAAATAACGGTACTGATTGATTACTCTCTTAAAATGATCAAAGATTTTGGGTAATTGCTCATGTGCAATCAAACTTTTCTCATTTTCAGGCACATTACCCTCAGTTTGCAAGCGGTTGATCCTTGCTTTATCCACAAGTACGCTGATGTTAGCTGCCAAAATATATCAGATTCCTCATATTTGTGAAATGCTGAAGTCTCAAGTTCCTACTGATGTGAGTTCTCACTGTACTGTTACTATCATTACTTTAAACCCATGGAGATTGTGTATCACTTGATTAATATGCTCAAAACTTTCAGGTGGATCCTTATCTATTCATTGGCGATGACTTACAACTTCATGTAAGACCACAGGCAAATATGAAAGAGTTTGGGTCCTCAAGTGATAGCCAGATGGCTACTTCAATGCTGTTTGAGATGCGAAGCAAAGTAGAACTGTCCAACACTATTATAACTGATATTGTCGCAAAGAATATATCTAAGCTTTCAAAGGTAAGTCTTATATTTTCTGTTCCTCAGAGAACATTAGTTCTGAATCCCCAATGTTTGATTTACACGTTTGATTGTCCAAGATCAATGAGGAAAAGTATAAACCTGGTGATTCTTCTGCTGTTTTGTTTTTTATATATTCTTTTATTAAGCTTGAGGAAGCTGATGTAAAGATGCAACTTATGGAGCCATTCACACCTGACGATGCGTTTATGTTTGGATCACGGCCAAACGTTGAACCTGAACCAAACCAAAGTATCTCTAAGGAATCGCTGTCTTTCGATGAGGTAAACCATTCTCTTAAGGCCCATATTCCTTTGGATTTTGATTATTACTAGAACTGTCTACACTTCTGTTTCTTTTATCACAGGAAACACCTGTAGGTTCAATGGTTGGAGATGAAGTGACAAGTGAACTATCTGTGACTTTTCGCCCATCAGGATCATCTCCTTCACCATCTATTCCTCAAGTTATCAGCATTGGACAGCTTATGGAATCTGTAAGCGCAGACCTCATTCAGCTATATAAGAAACTGGTTGTTTTAGATTTGTTCTTCTTATGATTGGTTCATGATTTGTTGTCTAGGCGCTTGAGGTGGCTGGTCAAGTGGTTGGGTCATCTATCTCTACATCTCCACTTCCTTACGACACAATGACAAACCGCTGTGAAACTTTTGGGACTGATACTAGACAGAAGCTCTCAAGGTGGTTGGCCATTGAGAACCGCCAGATGAATGGGCTCTACAAAAGTTCACCAGAGGAATCATCTGCACTTGCCAAGGTATGGCCTCAAAAATTTGAGTTCAATTGCTTTGCATACCAAAACCTACTTAGAGTAAGAACAATAGTTTTAAAATCTGCTATGGTCCTTAATAACAGTGGGAAAGGTTATATAAATTTATGATACCATATGGTGATTAAAAGAAAGGTTGAATATTTATCTCTTACACGTTGTTACAGGTAGAAGAAGATGGGAACAACAATGGGAGAGAATATGGACTGTTGCAGGATTCATGGTCGATGATGAGACTACCTCCAGCTAGTCCCTTTGACAATTTCCTCAAGGCAGCAGGAGCAGGAAGATGAATCAACTAACATTGATGTTATGAAATCTCTGTAGAAAGTGTGTAATCTTGTTCTTGTTGTTATTGGGTTTGTAGAGAACTAACTATCTAGGGCCAAGCATCATGCTTCTCTGTTTAAAATCAGACAGATCTTTGTAGTAATGTAGAATCAGTCAGTAGTATAACTAAGTAATGGTTTGTTTCGTTAGGGCAAGAATCTTTGTTATTGTGTTTTGTTATGGTCTGTAGAGAACCCATGCTATCTAGTTTATTGTATCAAAATTTCTCTTCAGTCTCTTTACACGCATCATCATGAAAACAAACTCGAGGTTTTGTTAAGCTCTTTGGTCCAATAAATTGTGGTCCAAAGAGAAAATGCGACTTTTTACAGATTGTGACTAAGGCATTAGAAAAAGTTACTAAAAGCCTAATATATATAAATGGATTTTAATTTGATAGATGTGGTGCTTATATAGTAAGATTAGGTGATACACCATTATTTTTAATTAGAAATTTTAATAACAAAAATAATGGATTTCAAATAGAATATTTAGTACAATTTAATCACTAATTATTTATTGAGTAAGCTAAATTAAGCAGACCATCAAGTGGTTTGATGGTTTTCAATTATTTTACAAAGTTGAAGATCTATAAAACATATTCCAACAAAAATCTTTGTTCAGAAACTTCTGTTATTTTCAAACAAAATCTTTATTCAGAAATTTCGTGGATGTTTGGTTCATAATATTTAATTTAATCAAATAACAAGAAAATCTAATGTTGAGTATAACTATACGGTAGTGTGACTCATACATGACCATATATACATTCAAAGAACTAAAATTCCAACAACATTATTTTTAAAAACAAATACAAATGTATCTTTCAAATCATTTATTACACTAAAATTCCAACAACATTATTTTTAAAAACAAATACAAATGTATCTTTCAAATCATTTATTACCGCAACACGACCCAAATCGTGGAGTTCAATATTTCTACATGGAAAAGGCAATTACAAAGAATTCAAGACTTGGTTAATTTATCTAACAATGTAAAGTCATAAATGAAACTAAATATAGATTTGATTAGGACATTACATGTACATTTTATGTAGTTTTTAAAATATGAATGGTTGCGTATAGTGATTTTGTGAATGAAATGGCTTGATCAAACTTATATATCAATCAGGGATGGTCCTCTTTTAATACAAAAAAAACATTTGTATTGGGCCCCTAATTATAGGGGGGCCTCTAATTTTTTTTTAAAAGTTAATATTATGTATATTACAAATATTTATGACTTAATGATGATTTTTTTAAAAAAAAGGAAACCACCGATCCAAGGTCTTTGAAATCAAGGTGTTTCGAGAAACCCTACCAAAAGATATAAAGAAGACTGCTGAAATATTAGAATTTTTAAAGAGGTTGA
>CM071716.1:6550935-6586929 GCA_036630335.1 Physaria fendleri | reverse complement strand
GCTTAACTTCAATCATGGGAAAGTTATGCCTTTGCACCTGTTACTTCATTGCAGTGATTTTGAGAGTAAATAGTTTTGAAAATCACTTTCTCTGGCGATTTCATTTGTTTGATGTTCTCTATATGTTATTGAATGAGAATTTTATCATCGGATTATATTCCCTAATCGATGACTTCCATGAAGTCATAAAAGAATTTTGTCCTCTTTCATGGGATTGAAGAGACGCAAGAGTGTGCACAGGATTTTAGGGAGGAAATTGATGGTCAACACGAATATGGAATTGTGGTACATGAAGACAAGGAACTCCAGTATGATAAGTCCACCGACGCCAGTTGCGCTATTATAATGCGCCAAGAGATGCCTATGAAGAGGCAAGCACCACCGGATTTTTGGACAAAGTACAATGATGATGATTTATGGCCGGAAGATCAACAAATTCAAGACGATGAAGATAGATTATCGAAAAGGGCAATGCCTTCAAATTTAAATCTTGTTAATTATTCTTTTGTATCTTATGTAATACATGAACAAATTCGTTCTGAATCGATATTCTAACAAAAGAATGATTTGCGTTAAAAAAAAAAAAAAAATCAAGCTGATAAATAAAAATATAATAAATAAAAAGTATATTGCTTATTCTTGTATACACGATGTCATTTTCTTTCTTCTCTTTAACTAACAGTTTCTATCGTTTTATTTTGGCTACCATCAATGGATATTTTTCCATCAGGAGACCGCGTAGATGTAGAAAATAATGTCATATGCCCTTCAGATATTTTTTAAGAAAATTAATAAATACGTTAAAATATTAATATTTGATCATATAATTTTACTGAAAAACGCGTAGTGACATTACCTAGTCGTGGTTTTTAGGGGTCAATATGCTTCAATATTAGACGATCTAGTCATGTCAATGCCTCAAGTCAACGACTCTTTTGCCTGGTTTTTAATTTTTCATACATACTAAAACTGATTTATTATATTATTATTTAACCTAATTATACTAAATTAATAAACCTCATTCAGTAAAATTCAATTAGAGTTTTAATTGGTTAATTTGGATTTTTTTTTTCTCGTACATTTTCTTTTTTATATTTTAGATGTTACATATGAAAATTTCTTTTGTTAATTTTCTACTAAATTTTTAAATATATTGTTACATATATAATACATATAATCAAATCATTTGTAGCTATGGTATCATATATTAGTCATTGTAGAAATTTATTTTTCTAACTTATAAGTGTTTTGATGATAGATCTAATATAGATTAAAATCAATGCGTGAGTTGTTTTTTTTTGGCTTAAAGGGTTAATTGCATAAGTAGGGTTTTGATCATCCAAGATATTAGTTCTGAAACGCGTAGATTGTAACATTTGAATTATGATGCAGGCTTATATTTGACTTGTGACCATCCAAACTGTACAGTGCTTCTTCTTTTTTCTTTATTTATTTATTTATTTTATTATTATTATATACATATACATATATATATATATAACTACTTGAGTGACAAAATAAAAGGTGTGGAATCACTTCAATTTATAAGTTTTTACATTTTTCGGAGAAATGATTCACTTGCAAAACTCTTTATCTGACATTGATGGTATTTTCCTAATTTGTTTTTTTTTTTTTTTTCAATTCCATCATATTTCAACAAATGTGTATGTGTGTGACTTTTCCTAATTTGTTTTTTTTTTTTTTTTCAATTCCATCATATTTCAACAAATGTGTATGTGTGTGACATAGTTTAAATAACGGTTTTAAGGACAAAACAGTTATAAAGGTTACCAAATTTTGTAACTTTACTCTCACGTCAAAAAATACAGGTTAGTCTAGAAAATCCAAAATATATATATGCAATTAATATAATATTTATATGTTTTTAATAATATTACAGATAAGATTATATAATTTTGAAATTATATTTAAAATATTTTTCGCCGAATTCTATTCGATACATATAATTTATCACAATTTTAAAAAATTTAAATTGATAACCGACGGTCACATTGTGTATTAATTTGGATTTTATAGGTATAGGACAAAATTACAAAACTTGATAAAGTTTTTTTTTTTAATTACCGGAAACACCCTTAAATAATATAGTGGATATGATTATTGACATAAATGTTGTGTTTTAGCAAAATAAAAAAACATTAAAACGATATTATTAAGTCTTGCCACTTTATATAAATCTTTTCAACAAAAAGAAAAAAGCTCTTTATATAATAAAGGAAATTTTAGCTGAATCGAGTATACATTAATCTATTTTATTACAAGCTGATTTTAGTATGTACGAAATAATCCAAACAGAAATTAAATATCGAATCAATAGATGACACTACACAAGTGTCTTTTTCTTATTATTTTCATCTCAAAACCAATTGAGAATAAGTGGATTGATCCATATCCTTTATATATTGATATGTCCCTTTATATCTATCTGATGTGGGATCTTTTCTCCACACTCGCTCTCGATATAATGGTATGTATAACCATTAATCTCGACACTATAACCACTAATCTCGAAAAGTCCTAATCGTGGATCATTTCGGGTGAAATCGGCCGAATTTAATTCGGATTGTCGGTCCGGCTTCGAGTCATATCAATTAGATTATATGTCCGGTCCAATCGATTTCGGATGGGGCAGTATGAAATAGGATCTTTTCTCCACAAAAATAACCAAATATGACGTGTCTAATGAATAGTACTCTACTTCCTCCAAGAATCTTCGTGGAAATTACAAGTGCTCAAACTCAATGCCTTTATATACGACCACTACTCTCTCAATCTCATCTACCTCTCTCACTCATACACATAAACACAAACATAAAAGCTTCCGAGGTTCTAAATCTGACAAAATCATCTCCAAAACTAAAAGTTACTCAATGAAGAAACGAAACTGCCCTAATTTTCATGATGGTGGTGGTTACAGTGGCTTAAGAGCTCGTAACTTAACATTCAAGAAGTGAGTTCTTGATCTTATAACTCTCCAAACTCTGATTTTCTCACCCAACAAATCTTTAGTTTTCATGTTTTTGATTTTTATGAGTTTCTTTTCTTATATATGATGAACCACAGAATTGTGAAGCGAGTAATGAGAGATCAATCAAGGAATCATGAATTGATTCAGATGGAGAACATGATAAGAAGAGTTGTGAGTTTTTTTTCCAGTCTTCTTTTAATTAATCTGCTTAAACCACATGATTATTATTAATATCTTAATTAATCAGCTATTAGTTAAATTAATACAGCCCACCAAGTTTGACCAACTACTTCTCTTCTGTCTTGTTCTGAATTTTGTGGGATCCTACAATCAACAATGGTCCCCAAGTCTAGTTACTATAGTATAACACAATTTGTCACAAGTCTAGTTACTATATTATAAGTAAGCATTAAGTTAAAAACATATAATGAAATTTTGTAATCACTTTGTATGTTTTTATGGTTGTATCATAAATTTTACGATTATAGCAATACGATTTAATTATTTATAATTTATTCGTGGTTATGTATATATCAACAAAAATTTAACAAATTTTGTAACCGTGACTACATAAAATCTTATTAATATTATAAAACATAGATTTTCTTGTAAGTAACTTTATACAATGTTATATGCATATTAGTTAATAATTTTCAAATTCTTATGATTTAGGTTCGAGAGGAGACGACTTCTACTATTGAACGTTTCCTCGCTTCATGGGTCTCAATGGAGCGATCACGTTCAGAAACGCCATCATCGCGTCCACGATTCAAGCTACGATTTATCAACTCACCACCATCATCAATATTCACAGGGTCCAAAATCGTAGCCGAAAATGGTACTACTCCACTAATGATCGAGCTCGTGGATGTTTCCACAAACGCTCGAGTTGTTTCGGGACCGCTCTCATATTCTCGGGTCGAACTCGTGCCGCTGGATGGTGATTTCGCGGTTGAAAGTTGGACCGTTGAGGGATTCAAACAGAATATTCTCAAGCAACGAGAAGGAAAACGTCCGTTACTAACCGGAGTTTTAATGGTAACGCTTCAAAAAGGTTTAGGTTTCATCACCGGAGATGTTTCTTTCTCGGATAATTCGAGCTGGACTAGGAGTGGGCAGTTCCGGTTAGGTGCTAAGTTGACCGGAGATGGAGCTGTGGAAGCTAGAAGTCAATCGTTTGTGTGTAGAGACCAACGAGGAGAATGTAAGTTATTATTCTTCCGAAGTTCGAAGTCCTTGCAGACTCGTACGCAGAGACAATATCATGTTGTTTTCCTCTTTTATTTTTGAAAATAACTCCCAACCCTTATGCAGCTTATAGGAAACACCATCCTCCATACCCTTGCGACGATGTTTGGAGATTAGAGAAAATCGCGAAAGATGGCGTTTCAGCAAAACGTTTGGCTGAATACAAAATCTATACCGTCAAAGATTTTCGCCGTTTGTATACCATCGATCAAAACGAATTATATAAAGTAAGATTGTAAATCTAAAATGAATTAATGTTAATGTAAACAATCATCTAACCATTCAAAATTTTTAATTAACAGATAGTAGGGATCAAAAAGAAAGCATGGAAAGTGATTGTATCACACGCCATGGAATGCGTTTTGGACGCAGCTGATGAGTGTTTCATTTACAACACAAACTCTGGTGATGTATCACTACTCTTCAACTCGTTTTATGAGCTGATCAAAGTATCATTCGGTGGCGGCGAATTCCAAAACGTCGATCAGTTAACCAACTGTAAACCATTTCTCGACGAACTAAAGTTTGAAGCTTATCAAAACCTTTGTCGCTTTACATCGGTAAACCCCTTTGTCAATCATCCACAAAGATCTTTACAGTGTCCTCAAGATCCTGGATTTGGCATAAACTTTCAAGGTACACATTTATTATAATCATGGTCTTATAATGTCTTACTAGAGCCGACCATAAGCACAAACAGAACAAACACTCCGTTGCGCCTTTTTTTCCTATCGATTTTTTTTTGTATAGATAAACGGTTTATTATTCAAAAAAATTTATAGAAAATAGTCTATGTTCTCGTTTTTAATTGCGGTCTGAGACCGGCCCTGGTGGTAGGTTATTTGATGTTAATCTTTTTCATGAAAATTTTAGGAAGTTTGGATCCATCATGCTCTTCAATGCCTCTCTACCACACAGCTTCAAGCTCAACGCTACAACATGAGATGCTAATGAGGTTCAATAACTCATCGGTTCATATAGAACCCAAATTCCTACCAACTTATGGAAACAGCTACATGGTAAATGAGCTTGATCATCTACACGGCAGTAAATCACAAACTGTAATGACAAGAGGTTGTCTCGAGAATGAAGAAGAGGATAGTAACGAAGTTGCTTATCATCAGCATTTTGACATGCCTTCAAACTGGTCACCAGGTACACACCAAGCATTTGAAACAATGTGTCTTACTGTATCTGGTACAGACCAACCTGGAACGTTTGATGTTCGTGTTGGGAACGTTAATTTGGGATCTCCGAGAGCTAGGTGGTGTAAAGTTAAAGCAGCTTTGAGACTCAGAGAAGTTTGGAGAACTACAACTACTAGAAACCGAGGAAAAGCTTGTAAGAAGCCTTGCTTACCTTATTAGGATTCAGAAATTTCCTCTGATTGCTATTAAAATGTGTGTATGTGGAATAATACGTTGTGTGTGTTTTTTCGTTTTGATAGAATAGGATTTTATAAAAATGAATCCCGATCCAATAAGTTACGGTGATTAGTCTTTTGACTCTTTGTATATATGTGGCACATGTGAACAAGTTTGCTGAATATTTGGTTTATTACACTTTCCTTTGTCTAACACACACTTAAAGATTCATAATTATTGCAAGAAAATTCCATTTTTTCGGGTCGTGTGTACTGCCACTTGGCTTTCCACCAAACAATGATATGCTACATGTTTTGTTTGGTATGAACCATACTCCCAAAAAGACCTTAAATCATTATGGATCAAAAAAGAGACAAGGGCATTTTAGTCTTTACAACATCCACTCAGGTTTGGTTTTTAAGGAGCTCTCATCAAGCCTTTCTTCATGACTCATACTGCCAAACAAAAGAATAAAAGGAGTATATTGCTTGTTTTGATTTGATGGATCCAAGAAAGATACAATCATGTTCATCATCTTATGTGCCAATGAAAATGAAAGAAGAGAAGGAAACACTTAGGTGTTGTAATGATTGTAAGACTATCACAACACCAATGTGGAGAAGTGGACCAGCTGGTCCCAAGGTCTATTCTTCTTCTACCTTCAATTAATACTAACTCTTTGATCTTAAGATTATTCAAGAAGTGTTCTTAAGGTATTTAATTATGTGTTGTTGTGGAATTTTCAGTCACTTTGTAATGCATGTGGGATTAGATTCAGAAAACAGAGAAGATCAGAGCTATTGGGTATTCGAATTATTCACAGGTCCAAGAAGATAAACCCATTATCATCATCACTACATGGTGGCGTGGCTGTGAAGAAACGGTGGTGTTTAAAAGAGGAAGAACAAGCTGCTTTATGTCTATTGTTATTGTCTTGTAACTCTGTTTTGTCCGGAGAGAAAACAGAGTTTCTCTCGCTAAAAAGTTGAACACATAGTTTTGTCCTCTGTTTTGAGATTTTTGGTTTGGGTTTGAATATTTGGGCTTTGTATTGAACTGCAAACCTATTGGGCTTAGAAAGCCCACACGCATGTGACAGATTGGGCCGAAGCCATGGCGCTCTTCTAATACAATTATTTTCTGATGTGCTTGAGGAATTTGCATAAACAAATTGTGTTCAGTATTGTAATAAAATTGCTAAAATTAGTAATAACAAAATAAACATTATAAAATTGGATTATAAATTTATAATTAGCATTATAAAATTGGTTAAAAAGTTTTAAAATTTGAATTTTTTAATTTATTTAGGGATACAATATAAATATCTTGGTGGCATTATAAAAAGAAAAGAAACACGATCCATAAGAAAATCATTAGAAACAAAAACAAGTTAGCTAAAAAAAAAGTCATAGACGCAAGTTGAACCAAATGACTTGCTGGGATGTTTTTCCTATAACAAGCGGAATATTCCTTTCTTCAATGCTAAAACAAATAATTTATTCAAATTTAAGTGCTTGAATTTTCAGACATATCCTGTGTCTTAATTAAGCAAAATGCATATATAATTTAGACAAAACTGAATATAATAATGTATTAATGTCATAATGTTGATTATCAGAACAAGACCAACTAGATTTATTAACTAATTAGTTATTAAGCCACGCAGATCCTTATTTGTCGAATCAGGTTACAGATCCGAATTAAACGGGTCTCCCACTATTCCTCTCACACGAGCGGGTTTTCTTCAATCTCAATCTTTCTCTCTCTTTAAACTATATTTTCTCAAAATTTCTTACTTTCCTACAAGCAAATGCAGTTTTGTGTTCTAGTTTGGATTACACAAAGGGCAAGTATCTTCTCCTTTTCGATTCATTTCTCCTTCTGGGTCATTTAGATTCTTAGAATTTAACACAAAAGTTCGTATCTTTAACGACCTCTTCAATGCGCGATTTGATAGAAAAGCAAAAACCTTAGATTTTGTTTGATTGCCCTCTTCATATCTGCAATTTCTCATCTGAAATCAGTTTGAATTTATTTACTTTGAATGCCCATATTCGAATTGTGTGGCTGCTGACACAATTAGGTGAAAGTTATGCTTTTTATTGCTTCGTAGATGTCGAAACGAAGGATAAGATTTGAAATTGCCTTTACTTATTGGCTGTAAACGAATCTCCCAGAACTGTTTTCTTTAGTTTTTCAGATTGGAATTTAGTAATCATGCTTTGAATTTTCAATAGTCTCTGCTTGCTTTACTAAACATGGCTCAAATTTATTAAAACTTCTATAGGGTTCTAAAGAAAATTTGTGATGATGTTGTGAATGTGCTTGTCTTTGGTATTAGTATCTCCTATGGAATCAGTATTTGTAAATGGGTGGTTATATGTGCCTATTTTCTGAATTATAGTCTCTGGATCTACAGATCGGAAGAGTGGTTTGTGCAGGCATTCCTTCTTCAATAAAAGAGGCATTGTGGTGTTGATTCTTGAATTTATTTGGAGGGAGAGAGAGATCAGATGTGTATCTCAATCTCACAAGTCTCTAGATTCAGAATCCATTCATTTGGAAGTTCTTGCTGTGAACGTGTTCATGGCTGGCTCAAGAACAGCTCAAGCCCGAAGCTGCTTGATGTTAGAGCTTCCTCGGTTAATGGTAAAGCCAGATGGATTAGACGGAATGTGAGTACAACAACACAAGGTGGTAGAACCAACACTAATAGCAGTGTCTTGGGAGGAACAGTTCCTGTAACTAGGATTATAGATGAAGAGAGTAGAACAAAGATACATCCTTTGGGAACTCTTCAGCAACAGCTTTCCCAAAACAAAGATCTGTCTAAACTCCTCACGGTTATGGTTGCTGATATTGAGACAACCGGTTTGCATAGGAAAAACGAGCGGATCATTGAAATTGCAGCACAAGATTTAGCTGGTGGTGAATACAGCACATTTCAGACTCTAGTCAACCCGGGTTTATCTATAACTAATACTCGTTTTCATGGAATCAGGAACGATATGGTTTTTCGACCCGAGGTTCCAAGGTACACAGAGTTCTTTGTTCCATTAACCTGTGCTAAAACTTGTTCATTGCTTGTATGGCTTCCATTGGATCAAACTAATGATGCTTTGTTATGGTAGGATGGAAGAACTAATACCGATATTTCTGCGGTTTGTTAAGAGTCGTCAGAAGCCTGGAGGTTATGTAATGTTAGTTGCACACAATGGCAAAACATTTGATTTCCCGTTTTTGATTAACGAGTTTAGCCGTTGCTCGTACGAGATTCCTCATAACTGGTTGTTACTAGACTCACTCCCACTTGCTAAAAAGAACATGAAGTCTTTAGGTAAAATACTAAAACCCTCTTCTTGGTCTATATGGTCTCATTTTGTATAGCAAAATCTGATTTGGCTAAACTGAATACTTTTAAGCCTAAACAGAACAATCATGTTTTCTTCGGTTTTGTTTTCGCAGAACCATCAGTAAAGCCAAGAGCAAATTTAGCAGTTCTTGGAGAATACTATAATCTGACAAGGGAAGGTGATGCTCACAGAGCTTTGTCAGATGTTTTACTATTATCTCAGGTGTTTCAAAGACTCACCATTGATCTTAAGCTTTCACTGTCTGATCTTGTTCTCCGATCTCACACTGCATCTGAGATCATTACTGCTATGGCTAAGAACAAGAAGACCTGAAGACATAGTTAAGCTTCTGTTGTGATATTTATAATCTCTCATTATATTGTTGATAACTTTATATATCTAACTCTGAAATTATGTAACCGATTATTTGATTTATTTAAATCAATGAAAGCCCAAAAAAAAACAGATGTAAAATTCATTTGATACTGGACAGTGATATAAAAAGCCCAAAAAAAAACAGATGTAAAATTCATTTGATACTGGACAGTGATATAAGCTTTATTGCTTCAATTAAATCACAAAACCCATACTATTTTTATTCGGTCGACTTTGTATTTTTTTGCCAAACTATAATTGCCAAACTATAAGTCATATGCAGATATACCGAACAGTTATTTTTCCCTAAACTTTCGACCTCTTCGATTTAGTATCTAAAAAAAATTTCTACCCAATTTAATACCTAAAATTTTTGTAAGCATTCCCCCCCCTCCCCCCTCCTCATTCCCCATAGTTTCAAAATCGATTCAAACGTTATTTTTAAGTCAAATTTTGACCCGTAGAAAACGAAAACTAATTTCGTCATTTAATCCAAAGCGTAATTGGATTAAAAGGGTTAGATTTTTTCCGAATCATAATTTTGTTTTAAATAACGTTTAAATCGATTTACCAATCCGCTATTTAAATCCAAATTATGATTTTTTAAAAAAAAAAAAACAATAACACTTGTCCGTATTTGTCCAGCTAACAGCATGACGTTTTCATATTCCCAAAGGGAAATACACGGTGGGTAAAAAGTTTAAACGGCAAGCATTTGTGCGACCTGTTAAAAAAATATAACTAATTTAATAAACATGTCTGTAATAAAACGCATTTCTGGTGTCTCTCACTCTCTCTCTCCGAAGAAAAAACGAAGGCCATAAAAAAAAAAGAGCAGAGTCAAATTCCAAAATCGTCGTCGTCTTCTTCGTCTTTTTGCATTTCGCCGGAATCTTTTGATTCTTGAATCTGAATATTTTGTGTTTTATTTATCTGTAGCTAAAGATCAATATTTTCTAGGAAATTAATTATTGATTTTTCTCTGATTCTTCGATTTTTTTTTTTTTTTCTTTGGTGGAAAGTGGATTCTTGGGTTTCGGATTTGTAATAGTTTTTGTTGAGATAAAATGGATTCTGATTCTTGGAGTGATCGTCTCGCATCGGCTTCAAGGAGATATCAGCTCGATTTCTTGTCCCGATCTGGTGAGTTGAAATATGTTGATTTTTTTCCTTTGCTATTGATTTTGTGACCTGAAATTGAATGTATCTATGCTTCTATGTCAAAATCAATGAATTTATAGCTCAATTTGGTTTCGTTTGATTTGATCAAGGATCGGGGTTGAATGAAAGGGAGTCTTCTTTTTGACGTTTTTAATGATAATTTTCCGACCAAATGAAACAAGAGCTCATATCTTTGTCTGAATATTGAAATGGGGATTAGTTTTGCTGATGTTGAAATGGAGGAAGATAGGGAAAATTTTGTATTTTTGAGGCATTTTAACTCATATGAGGCTTCAGGGCTTGATTAAGCGTGTGTGCTTAGTTTATACGAAGAGTTTGTTCTTTGGTTTTGTTATGAACTTGTCAAAGTTGGAATCTTTATGATTCTTGTTTGATAAACAAGAAAAATATCTCAAACCTGAACATTTATGCAAAGGGTGGTTATGATCTGCTAGTTTATATTCGTTTATTACCTATCTTGATGTTCCTTCTTAACCCATTTGCATTCTAATTGCGAGAATGGAACACATCTTTAGTATTTTCTAGGCTTTTGTTTTGTAGTTTTAGCATTTCGGTATGCTCTATTTGAGTTGTAACGGTATCTGACTAGGTTTTTATTTGGAAACACAGATAATTTCTTGGGATTTGAGGAGGTAGAGGGAGAAGATGACTTCAGGGAGGAGTATGCTTGTCCATTCTGCTCAGACTATTTTGATATCGTGTCTCTATGCTGCCATATTGACAAAGATCATCCAATGGACGCAAAAAATGGGGTAAAAATGGACTCAATCCTATTCAGTAATCACATTGAATCAAAACTATTTATTGTTTCATCGTATGATTCTTGGTAGCTAGTGCATAGCATTGTTCTTTATTTAGTAGTTGCTCATATTGGAATTACCACTTAGTATAGAGTAGAGAACTAATCGACCATAGGACCCTTGTTTATTGTCAGGTGAGTTGCTACAATAGGAAGATTTGTTGTGAGATTCACATTGTTTTTCATTGTAGGTATGTCCCGTTTGCGCGGTGAAAGTGACTTTCGATATGATTGCTCATATAACCCTTCAACATGCAAATATGTTCAAGATATCCTTTTTTGTTTCCTTCAACAAGTTATATTTTTAACTATCATTCACATATCTAATTCCTCTAAAGAGTTGTGTTTCATTTCCTTAATGAAATATTACGTGACACGAAAAAGGAAATCAAGAAGAGCTGGTGCTGAATCCATGCTATCAATCTTGAAGAGAGAGTTTCCTGATGGAAATTTTCAGAGCTTATTTGAAGGATCGACACGCACTGTATCATCTGCTTCTCCCAGTATAGCTGCTGATCCTTTGCTGTCTTCGTTCATTTCGCCAATGGCTGATGACTTTTTCATCTCTGAGTCAAGTTTATCCGCAGAAACAAGTTCTGCCAAGAAAATATCGAATCAGAGTTTGCCTGAAAGGTATGATTACTAAGGATGTATGATGAATTTGCACAAACTTAGGATGTATGATGAGTCTTGTATTGTTTTGGATATTACAGGAATGTTAAGAAACAGTCACTTTCAGCAGAAGATCAGAGAGAAAAGTTGAAACAGAGCGAGTTCCTTCAAGGGATTTTGAGCTCAATGATTCTTGAAGAGGACTTATAAAGGAGAAATATTCTCAAAGATTATTAGATCATTCAGTGATTGGAAAAAATTGTAATGGCGTTGTTGTGTTATAGCAACAAGTGATGTGGTGAAGAACAAGAATAATGTTAAAGAGAGACATATGAGATTTATTTAACTTAAGAACAAATATATTTGGTCTAATAGAACAATCGAATTGTAAACTCTTTTTAATGTGTTACGCATAAACATCTTTTGGAATTTGGACATATGTATCCAAACTAAGACATCACTAACTAGGACAATTACAATCCAAACTAAGACCTTTAGATATCTAAACAAAGATAAAGCATCCGAGTAGTGATAAGAGATTTTTGGTGTGTGTTTCCTACTAATTAGGATGCAAGTGAAATGATTTTCACCACTTTGCTGATTTTAAATAACTTTATTAACTTATCATTGACAAAGTTAAAAATTGGACTAGATTAAGAGCTAAGTTAAATAAATAATCGGGCAAAAATTAATTAATCCACTTTATAAACATGTCTGAGGGACAGTTTTAATATTATTTCTATGGCTGTATTATTATTTTTGGTCCTTGTTTAAAAATATCTTGTGAATGCCAAGTTTTTCTGTTTTTAATGAATTACATAATTTACAAATCTATTTATTATGATCACAAAAAAATAGATTTTTATTAAATAGATTATGATTAAAGTTAGTATTTTATATAAGAAAATAATCACTTGAAAATTATATTTATTAAAATTAGTATTTTTCATAAGAAAATAATAATCTTAAAGCCTAAATGTTACTGATTTACATTAATGGATTATGATTGACTGCAAAATTTAAATAGTCACTGTCAATTCTTACCCTCAAAAGACAAAATAGTATTGAAATATTTTTTCCTTTTAATTTTCTTTGTCAATTCTTACCCTCAAAAGACAAAATAGTATTGAAATATTTTTTCCTTTTAATTTTCTTCGATTTTCCAGTTTTGGATGGAAAATTTTGAATTATATTTCTGCATTATCTTCATAAATGGTAAATATTTTTTTAAAATGCTTTTTTGAATTTGTATTCTTCTATTTGTACAACTATTTATAGCCGATTTTTTTTTTTTTTTTAATATATAATTATAGCCGATTTTTTTGACAAATTTTTAAATACTAAAGTGAGAGCCGAGAAAGTGAGGGAAAATATTCATTTCAAAACACTTTTTTTTTTTTTCCTCTCTCTTCTTCTTCTTCATCTACCCTATATAAATACCGCAAATTTCTCTGTGTCTCGTAATTCACAAAATCTCTCTATCGCAGCTTTCTGGAAATCCTCTGTGCATGGCGACGATATCGGAAACCAATGGTCTTCCGTTTTCCGTAGTCTCGATTTTGGAAGATGTTCTTCAACAGTATTGTAGCCGATCAAGAGATGTTGGCTTTGTTTCCTCCAAAATTGATGAATCTTGTGAGTTTCGTTGTTTTTTTGTTTCTTTGTGTGTGTGTTCTGTATGATCCTAATCGTTCAATTTTGGGTTTCTGATGAGTAATTTAAATATAGCGGGAGATTGCGATTTTATCTGGTGATTTATGATGAGTAATTTAATTATGGCTCGGAATTGCGATTTATCTGGTGATATCAGGTTTTGATTTTGGTATATGTGAATTTAGGTTTGAGATGATATTGAATTAATCGATGTTAACGACGAAATTGAAATTGCCTTTTTGTTTAGAGAATCGTGTAGGAAGTTTATTGGGAATTTAATGGCTTAATGTTGCTGAATTTTCAAAAAACTTGACGGATGGTATTTACTATGTTTTAGGTCGAGAGAGATATGAAGCTGCTGGGTGGCTTAGAGAAATGGTCGGAGTTTCCAATGGTAAAGAATTTCCGGCTGAGCCTTCTGAAGAAGATTTTAGGCTTGCACTGCGAAGTGGGATAGTGCTTTGTAATGTTCTTAACAAAGTTAATCCTGGATCAGTGTCAAATGTAAATTTCTTTCCTTTGCACATCTCATATACCTTATTGTATATATTGATTTATGTGGAGCATTTACATCTCCTTACAGGTAGTTGAGGCACCAGATGATGTTGTAGATGGAGGTGCACTCTCAGCTTTCCAGTACTTTGAGAACATAAGGAATTTTTTGGTAGCCGTAGAGGAAATGGGTTTACCATCATTTGAAGCTTCAGATATGGAGAAGGTAGAAAAACATCAGATTTAAGAAGATTTAGAAGTGTAGATTTTCCTTGATTCATTTGTGGAACATGTTTTTATTCAGGGAGCCAAGTCTGCAAGGATATTGAAGTGCATTCTTGCCCTTAAATCTTATAGCGAGTGGAAACTGAAAGGTGGAAATGGTCCATGGAGGTATGGATCTAACATGAAAAATAACAACGGATTTAGAAAGCCATTTATGAGAAAAAATCCAGAGCCATTTGTGACCAAGTCTACAGATATCTCATCCACTGATCAACCTCTAAGTTCTGATGTTGGGCAAGATCCCAATAAAAAAGTAAGTGAAACATTTCTGCATAGCGGAAAATTTTGTTTATATGACATGGGTTGTGGTTGTAGATAAACGTGTTCACTTTGCAGGGAGATTCGAAATCCATTAATGGGCTTGTTCGCTCATTCATTGCAAACGGAAATCATGAAGATATTCCAGATGTAACAGTTCTGTCTTTATTGTATTTTTGTTCCTTTGCTTAATGAAAGCTTTGCGTGAATCTGTATAAGCTTTTTATGGCATATAATATGAATTGAGCCGCTGCATAATCAAAAAGTGATGTCTATCTATCACCATTTGTGGGCTCATGAATTGTTAGCTAAACTAGACGCCATTTCACTAAGTTTGACTGAAAATCTGATTTCTTTCTTACCCCAAATTCTCAGGTTGTAGAGTGTGTGCTGAACAAAGTTATGGAAGAAG
Source organism: Physaria fendleri (assembly GCA_036630335.1). NCBI lineage: Eukaryota > Viridiplantae > Streptophyta > Magnoliopsida > Brassicales > Brassicaceae > Physaria > Physaria fendleri. The sequence goes on along the minus strand of CM071716.1, from coordinate 6,571,907 downwards.
TCCAACGCTTACCAGTCCCCAGTGAAATGGTGAGGGAAAGTAAACTCAATTATAATGTCCTTGTCTTTGGAGTGTAAAAAGTAGTAAGTTCAAGGTTTTGATCTGGGTCATTGATGCTATGACACTGGCTTTCAATTTTTTCAGATGAAATCAAGTTCAAAGCCTATTCTAGAAGATGATTCATCCTACGAGACAGTGGTCCGGTCTCAGCAGTGTGATGTAAGACAACATGAGGAAGCAGAAGAAAACAGTCCGTCCCAGGTTGTAGAAAAAAAGTTTCAAAGGACAAATTATGAACATTACGAACAAGAGATTGTTCTGAATCAACAAAAACTCATCCAGGTATCTTCCATTGTGTTGCAACTTTATGGAATTGGAGGATATAGCAATCACAAGTTAGAAGGGATATTAAATTTTGTTTGATTGCATACAGGAGTTGAAGCAGACCCTAAAGACTACAAAAACGGAAATGAAAGTATTGCAGATGAAGTATCAAGAAGATTTCTTTCACCTAGGTTTTAACTCGGATCATGTTCTTGCTGTGTTCTTGTTCAACCTCAACATGTTGAAAATATAATGTGTCATCGTTTTGATTTCTGTTATACAGAGAAGCATGTTAATGGTTTAGCATATGCGGCTAATGGATACAAAAGGGTTCTTGACGAAAACCGCAAACTGTACAATCTAGTGCAGGATCTAAAAGGTAACTTGACAGAGAGTTATCTGTATCGGTCATACTTGGAGGATCTTGAATCAGTACAATAGTTCCTTTTAGGTCTTTATTTGCGTAAACCTCACATTTTGGTAATGTTTAGGAAACATACGGGTATACTGTCGGGTTAGGCCATTCATGCCTGGGCAACCAACTAGTTTGGGTGCTGTGGAACACATAGACGAAGGGACTGTCATGATCAGAGTGCCATCAAAGTATGGGAAAGCAGAGCAAAAACCATTTACGTTCAACAAAGTCTTTGGTCCTTCTGCAACACAAGGTTATAGAAGGCTTTGATATTTATGTCCCTCTAATGTTTATTTGAGTATGTTTCTGTGTGAATAACATTAGAAAGTGAATCCTTGTTCTTCAGAGGAAGTGTTTTCAGACATGCAGCCTTTGGTAAGGTCGGTTCTTGATGGCTACAATGTCTGCATTTTTGCTTACGGCCAAACCGGCTCCGGGAAAACCTTTACCATGGTAAGAACCTCTACTATACTTGTCTAGTGATCTTTTGCAGCTGATTACATAACTTTTGATTCATATACTATGATTCTTTTGAATCTTTATACAACACCAGTTCCTAATTTTCCTTACAACTCTAGACAGGGCCTAAGGAACTGACCGAAGAAAGCCTAGGTGTGAACTACAGGGCACTGGCAGATCTATTTCTTCTGTCACATCAAAGAAAAGACACGACCAGCTACGAAGTCTCAGTTCAGATGCTTGAAATTTACAACGAGCAAGTCAGAGATCTACTTGCCATGGATGGCCAAACTAAAAGATATCCTTTAGACTAATCAAAGTTTTACAGTGTGTTCATCTTATAAAACTCTCAGATACTTTGATTTTGTTTGTTATTTAACTATTGATTACGTTAGAAATCAGAAACAACTCTCATAATGGAATTAATGTTCCGGAAGCAACTCTAGTACCTGTCTCATCAACGGATGACGTTATAAAGCTAATGGACCTGGGACACAAGAACCGTGCAGTGAGCTCTACAGCCATGAATGACAGAAGTAGTCGATCTCACAGGTTTGTTTCTACTTTTATTCTTCTATTGTGTCATGAGTACTCCGTTGTATTGCTCGTTCTAACTCCAATTCTTCATTTCGTTGGCAGCTGTGTTACTGTTCATGTTCAAGGGAGAGACCTCACATCTGGGACTATCCTCCATGGTTCTATGCATCTGGTTGATCTTGCAGGAAGCGAGAGAGTGGACAAGTCCGGGGTGACTGGAGACGGAATGAAGGAAGCTCAACACATCAACAAGTCCCTCTCGGCTCTTGGAGATGTCATCTCTTCGCTTTCTCAGAAAAATTCCCATGTGCCTTACAGAAACAGTAAACTCACGCAACTGCTGCAAGACTCCCTCGGTGAATTTCTCAAAACCTCTCATAGCTCGTTGCATTTTTATATAGAATCTTATACAAAATATTTTCTCCATTATCAGGAGGATCAGCCAAGACGCTTATGTTTGTCCACATAAGTCCAGAAGCTGACACTCTCGGGGAAACGATCAGTACTCTGAAGTTTGCTGAACGAGTGGGGACAGTTGAGCTAGGTGCTGCTCGTGTGAACAAAGATAACACAGAGGTTAAGCAGCTTAAAGAACAGGTCGTAAACCTTAAACCACAACCAGAATTTGGTTGTTTGTTTGCAGTTTTCATTCATCCTCGTTATAAGTTTATCATTATACTAATCTCATACTGTTCTTTGGGGTTTTCAGATTTCTAATCTTAAGATCGCTCAAGTAGGGAAGCGAAGTGGTAATGATGTACAACAAACATCGATACCAGTCAACCGTGAGAGAATAGCAAGAAGAAGGTCACTTGAAACTCCTTCAATTCGATCCAAATTACCTACCATGGGAAACACATCAAGAAACAGTAGACCTCAGATCATGGAACTAAGTGGACCAGAGGTATGCTTTCCCCTTCTTTCAAGAGCAACCGAAGTTGTGTATATTTGTAACATATCTAAGCTTGTAAACTGATTCAGGATCTTAGCGATAGTACTATAGCTTCAAGAAGACATACCTTAGATCTCCATGAGCTTAGGAAAGCTTCGTCAAGTCAATCACTCAATAAGTCAGGGGAGTGGATAGATGAGCCCGAAGAATCAATTCAAGATCAGGATTTGGATTCTCTGGAGAATTTTTACGAGTCAATGACTCCAGAACAATCACTGTATGTAAAATCATATCACATGTTCTACTTTAAATGTATCTCTGCATCTTCTTATTCTTGATCTTGATCAACTCTCAAATGACAGAAATGGTGGGAAACAAGATTATGAAGTGCAGAGTATTACAAGAAGTGATAGCTCAGATTCTGATTTGTTGTGGGGATTGAACGTTCAAGAGAATGTGCCCAGAGTTTCTAATATCCAAAGCTCAGCAAACCCGAAACCGAAGAAAACTCAGACCAGAACTTCAAAACTCTCAGAAACTAGGTAACAAACACAATACCTTTATTAAAAATTTGCAGCTAGTTTTTTTTGACATAATGAAGAACTTGTGTGTTTTTTTGTTGCAGAAGTATGATTCCATCGCTGATCCCAGCAATAAGCAAGACACGTCCCAACACCCTAAGTTCATCACAGCCACAGCGACTAACCAAAGATGGAAGACGCAGACTGAGTTTAGGTACATGAACATGTTTTCATCAGTTTTGAAAAGAGTTTTTAAAAAAAGGAATGAGACAAAAAAAAAAAAAAAGATTTGTTATTTGTATATTGTAAGAAAGCTTTCTACATTTTGGTAGCTCTTATTGTGCCATTAAAGGTAAAATCTAAATTTTGCTGCTTTTGAATGTATAACTAATGATTCATATCTTCTTTTGGATTCATATGTTAAAACTAGTTTATATCTTTTTGATGAAATATTTATGATGTTAATTATGAAAATGGTCATATGATTTAGTCAATCAATGGCATAAAACAGTCCTTGCAAATGTAAATAGAGGATGACTCTAAACTTAACACATAATATGGTGACAAGAAAATGTTGAGAAGAGAATATATGCTCTAGAATCATCACCAAATTGGGACAGTAGAACAAAATCAATGTATAGGTTCACAATATAACGAATGGTCACTGTTCTAAAAATATTTTACATGGACCAAAATATTTGAGGTGACACATGAACAGAGATTCGGATTCTTAGGTTTGGAAGACAATGAAGTCATTTTTGCAATTGATGTCATCATTTGAACAATATCTACATTACTAAGTCTACCTATATAAATCCCCACACGCCTCTTCACTTTCTTTTATATCAATGAATGTATCATAAGAGAGAAACAATGCATCATCATATTTTAAAAAATGATAAAATGTTTTAAATGCATACATGTTTTAAAATGTTCTAAATGTATTTAAAAAAAAAAAATTGGGTCCAATTTGGTTCTGCCAAAGCAAATGGTCAAACAAAATGAAGTAAACGAAGTAGAGAGGAACTTGAAGAACGAGAATCTGGCAACTTGTACATCAAGGTACACCCTGGTCATCACCTTTTTGTTCAATATATACTTTTTTTTTTTTTTGGTCCACGTTCTATATTATTCTTATCATTCATTTTAATAGTGCCCTTAATTTCTTTGGTAAAATTTGAGATCCCTAATTTAAGTAAACAGCTAAGAAATTAAAAAAAAAAAATTGTTTAAACATTTAACCTAGTTTGGGTCATCATAGGATGACATAAGAGTTTTAGGATTTAGCAAATATACATTTTTTTTTTTGCTTTTAAAAAAATATCATAAGCTTTTAAATAAATTTCAAACTGCCTCATGTGTTTTATGAAAGGATTTCTAAATCATTTTCAGAAATGAATATATAATTATTCAAAATTGATTCCTAATAAAAATGGTATTATGTAATTTTAAGAGTTTTGTGGTAATTTGAAAATACAATATAGAGTAAGCGTATATACATATATCTTCATCTTCGTACTAAATTCAAAATTCAAAAGATTATTCAAGTGAAAGATATTTGTTAATTTTATATGAACAGCTTATTATTTATTATATATAACATTAATCAAAATAATCAAAAATGTAAGAAAATTACAGAAAAGTTGAAAAACTTAGCAAGTATCTTATTTTAAGATTAAGTGGGTATTGACAGGTGGTGGAACAAATATGAGTTTATAGATTAATCAAACACAATAAAACTCATATTTAGTTCTACCTCCTGTTGAAGCACACATTAATCTGAAATAAGATTTCAATCGTTCACACACACGAACAAAATATATAAATATATGCACCTTAAAGTTTGAGTTTGAATATAAACATAGTATGGTGTTAATGTATCACTCGATTATGACCCATTATATCAAAAGATTTGAACAATTTTTCCTCTATTTTTTGTAAAAAATAGGTTAAGAATACAAACTACGCATGGTTATAAATTCAGTGGATTATAATCCAATATTTTAAGAATTTTTAAATAAATATAGTCATAAAAATTATTGTAAGTTCTGTCGGATTTATGTATCACGTTTTTTTTTTTTGGTTTTGCATTGGGTGGTTCCTTTAATTGGGAGACGCAATGGCTAAATAGTATTGAACATGTGGTTCTTGTGACTTTACTGTGCTCTGAAGCAGAAACTGGCGATGATGAGAGGTACGAACTTGACTTGAGCCTTAACATGACTAGAGGGCTTAGTTGATTATTTGATGAACTTGAGAAGTGTTCTGTTCTATTTTCAACGACAGTGTTTTATGTTTCTTCTTCTTCATTAGCATTATCAAACACTATGCTCAACAACAACAATATAAGATGCTATTTTTTTTTATCAGAATCTAGTTTGCGTATCAGTCTCAGGTGACTTATATTCCTGTTTTGTTTATCAGGAGAACTAATCTGCTATGGATTTGAGTTGTTAATTTACAGTCTTTTGAACATATTTCTTGACTTCTATAATCTTTTTTTGGTCTGAAAACTTTTGATTTATCGGACATTGTTTTTCTTGAAACCCGAAGAAATGTTTGATGAGATTTTACCAATGCGTGTACAGTAAACCAGTTCCAACTTGCAAGATGAAATTGTCCATTTATGAAAACAAAACTTAAAACAACATATAATTCAAAAAAAAAAAAAAAAAAACATTTATGAAAACAAAACTTAAAACAACATATAATTCAAAAAAAAAAAAAAAAAACTTAAAACAACATAGGGAGTTTTTCCATGGGGTAAATGGGTGTGGTTTAGTTATGCTACTCCGAAGTTTTCATTTATTCATTGGTTAGCTGCTCAGGATCGCTTACCAACGGTAGATAATATTAGAAGGTGAAATCCGCGGGTGTGTGGGATATGTGTCCTATGCAATGTTGAAGATGAGTCGAGAAATCACCTTTTTTTCGATTGTGTCTATTCTCAGGAGATATGGAAGAGGATGGCTGGTAAGCTTTTGGGAGTGAAGTTTACTTGTTCATGGGATGGTCTTATGTCTTTGCAGCTTAAGACTATGGAGAAGAGTATGAGATTCATTTTGCTTTATGCGTTACAATCAACCTTATACACCATTTGGACTGAGAGGAATCGTAGGAGACATGGCAGTCAGAGCAGAGATTCAGCTCTTATTTTTAAGCTTCTGGAGAAGATGATGTGTAACCGATTAAGTTCGCTTCAAGAGATGAAGGTACTCTTATTTTTAAGCTTCTGGAGAAGATGATGTGTAACCGATTAAGTTCGCTTCAAGAGATGAAGGTAAAATGGGTGCAGCAAGGTCTTCAACAATGGTTTTCAATGATATAGGCTAAATTTATAGAGTTTTCAAAGGTTGTCAAAAAGCTTCCTACTTCTATGTTCTGAACTTTGTTCTGATACAGTTTTTTTGAATCAATTTAACATAATTCAAAAAAAAAACATACGGAGTTTTTTTTTTCCGAGGAAAGACTGATATTTACTAAAACAAAGAAAAGTTATTTACAACATAAAAAAAACTAAACCCAAAAAAGAAAAATGTTTAAAAACCTAGAAGGCAAGAAAACAAAAACCAAAATAAAGAAAATATGGCATAGGAAGGGTGTTGTCTAGGTGCAAGTGCTTCCATAAACAAAACCAGAAGATGAAGGCGCGAAAAAAGGTGTTATCTCGTTAAAATCTCATTGTGAGGAAAAAGAATACAATTGGTTTTCGCGGATTTAACAAAAAGGGAAGAACAAGTGCTCCATAAATGAGAAAACATGGAAAAGAACTAGAAAGTAACAAGCTCGGAAGGGATGACGTTGGAAATAGAGTGAGTCATATCGATTGAGAATGGTGCCATGGAGGTTTGGAGCCAGTGGTTGCTTATAGATAATACGGTCCCGCATTGTTCTTTGAATCCTAGATGAGATGATGGATGGTGCAATAGGGCGACTACCATGGTTTTGATCATTACGCTTTTTCCATATGTAATATATAGTCGTTTGAAAAGCAAGACGGAGGATGACATTGTCGCACGCAGATTTCTTGTTATTAAGCATAGTCATGTATGTATAGGACCAACCGGGAGATGTCGTTCGACCAAGAATGCGACCTCATACCTGCGACCATACCTCAAAAGAGTAGTAACAAGCAAAAGTAAGTGATCACGGGTTTCTGACCACAGAAGGGACAAGGCGTGGCATCTCCCCAAATTGTTGCGTGTGATCTTGTGTAGAAAGCCAAGTAATGAAAGCGAAGCGGGAAACAACATAAGGGAACCAAATTAATTTGGACCATAGAACCGGAGGTGAAGTTTGACGCACTAGTTCCCATGTATCGTGCCAGCGAAAGAACAACTTATATTCATTTTGGCTACGTAACCATAAGGCTCGATTTGTACCTGCATTATCAGATGGAGGTGGAACAAGGTTGATGCGGTCAATGAGAAGGTAGAGTTGTGGATCACAGACGTGTGGAAAGTGCCATGAAGAATTCTTGTAAACATCTGAAATACATGCGTTAAAAGGCACACCTAATTGACGAGATTGGTTAGCTAGTTCATCAATGATCCGGGAAGGGGGTAGCCACAAGTTGGACCAGAATCTCGTGTTATGCCATCTCCAATCTCCATCCGCAAAAATGTTTTTGTTAGAGGTCTTAATTGAAGTAGTTTTCTCAGAGGTCTTAATTGAAGTAGTTTTCTCCAAATCCAATAATCCTTGGTTGTGTGATCTACATTTCAATTATAAATTCTATAATCGTTTTCAAAAAAAAAAGTTTTAATAGTTACAAATTGACAATTTTCCAAAATTTAGAATTTAATTTTCATTTGATAAATATAGAGTTTGAAAAATATATATAAATTGATGTTTATTTAAATCCTTTGAAATCCATTAAAAATATTTTTAAAATTAAAAATTTTCTTTGTATCGTTGGCTAAAATATTGATAAGATCTTATGATATATAGATTATGGGTGAGGAAAGAACAAAACCACCATGGTTTTTATTTTTCTTATTATCTCGAAAAGGTTTTTTGTGAACAATAAAGATTTTCGAAGATCCGAAGAAAAACAAATGTTAGAAAAAAATGAATTTGATGAAAAAGCTATTTGATTTGCACTTATTTATAATCCGTTTTTGTGAGTAATACCAGGAAATATATTTTTGGAATATTTAATAACTGAATATTTAATACAATTTATTCATTAATAACAAATCTCATGTGTGTTAAGAAAATAAATTATTTATTATTTCCATAAATTGTTATGATTATATTTTCTATTGCACTTTTTGCTTTGTACGTTAAAATACTTTCGGCATATATAAGCTAAGATATTCTTCACAAAGGAAAATTAAAAAATAAATAAATAAATACTTGAAATTTATTGTTTCATATGATTCTAAGAATTTTTTCAAAAAAAAACTCCATTAATTAACTATCGCTACAAGTGGAAAGTAATAATAGGTTAATTCTATCAAAGTTACAATAATATATGATGCGATCATAAAATTACATTGTAATATTTTTGCACGAAAAAAAATTAGAAATAAATTCAAAACATTTCAATAGAACTCTAAAGTGCGATTGTAATGTGATATTTAAATAGCTGCATTGTAATATTTGATTTGTTCATTTAATATTGTTTTGATTCTTAGTTGTTTCTGTTGTTTTGGGCGTTGAGAAAAAATGACTGATCTAATGGAAGAGAACTCGAATTTTATTCTCAACCTGAACCTAAACAATTGGTTATAGTCAAACTCAAGTACAATACTTTTGGAGGAGTATTTGTTCAACTCTTGGAATACCAGAGGAGAAGAATTTGGTAACCGTGGAAGAGACGTATTATATCCTTGATAGGATTGAGCCTGCTGTTGTCCAGGATATCGTTGAAGGAACGCTCATCAGAGCTGCATTGTCTAGAGAGCAGATTCAAAATTGTGAAGTTTGGTATCTGAAGAACAATCTGTGAGAAGAGTTCTTGTATCTGTTGGCAAGGAGTTATTCAAATTAGCATATTTACATGATTCAAAATGATTTGATTACAATGTTTACTAGAAAAATCAAATATATGAACTTTTTTTCATGATTTTAAGTATTTCTACGTAATTCTTGATTTAGCCGAATATTAGTTATGAATAATTTTAAGGGGGGAAAAAAAATTAAGAGGAAAAAAAACTATATTAAAGTACTAGATTAAAGGGATGTTATTGGTTTATGATTTTTAAATACCAAGATTTGTAAAAAGTAAATACTTTTAAAGAGCTTACAAGATTGTGAAAGAATATCTTGTAATATTACATAATACTTTTAAAAATTCTAAAAAATTACTTCAAAATATCTTGAGTACTTTAGAATTATTCCCAAAAAGTCTCAAAATTATGGAAATATTCATCTTCTATAAAATTAATGCAACACAAAACACGATTATTCTTTTTTTTTTTTTAACCTACAAAGAACACATATAAAAAGGTACAATTTTTTAAAAGTACGTTAAAAAAAAAATCATAACCTCTTCCACTTGTATATATTTTATAATTCATCGTTATATTTTTGATTAATATAATTAATTGAAGAGGTTACGATTAAGCATATATGATGTTAATTATGTTTTCATGTTTATTGATTTATGTGTTCAGTTTTCACGTTCAAATATGAATAGATACGTAATCAAATAATGAGAGCACAAAAAAATTGATTTTATATTGTTTACAAAGAAGAAATGAATTATAACATTTGATATGAATAAATATTAATGAATTATAAAATCTGAGTTTAAGGGTGTAAGAACTAAGAGGAAATGTAGAGTGATTCTAATAATTTTGAAATATCACCTATTTGAGATATTGAAAGTCACTCAAAATTGTTTAACAAAAACAAAATTTTAAAAGAATCACAAACCAATAACACTAAAGTTTAATACTTGAAAAGTATTTGAAATCATTTTTATCCAATAACACATTACTTTTAATGATTTTTTAAAATTATCAAACCAATGTGTTAAAATCATTTTTATCCAATAACACATTACTTTTAATAATTTTTTAAAATTATCAAACCAATAACACATGATTTGTAAAATGATATAAACCAATAACAATAGTAGAATGTTGAAAATTCATTATCCAATTACACTAAACTTTTAAAAACAAACCAATACCAATAACACACTGTAAGTTTGTTGTAATTGATCATTTACGAAGTCCAAATAAACTTATATAACTTGCATCATTTTCAAAATATTTTAAGCACAAAATTTTTTTCGGCCTAGGGCAATTGGATCGGCACTGTGTTCCAATGTTGTTGGAGAACAGATGAATAATTGAAATTTTGTTACTTGTCCAATATGATCGAAAAACACAGTACAACGAAATGGTGAATTGTCCATAAGTGCGAAAACAAAAGTTGAAAACAATCTCTGGAATAGGACACACAAAACTTCGATACTTAGACCGCACAAAACGAAACATAGCAAGATTTTCCTTAGACCTTGAATCCACGACTCTTTCGCCTTCCTCTAGCTTTCTCAAACTTCCTTCCATAAGACCTAACAAATGGCTTAGTGTGACTGCCTGGCACACCAGGAGCAGGACCAAAATGCTTCACTGCTTCACGTGAATTCTTAGGACCTCTAAGCAGAATCTGTTATACATCATCAAACATCAGAATCATATCTGACTTGACAATCCACAGGATTCGTATATTGTAATTTACTTACAGTGTTTTGTCCTAATGGAGCTCTGAGAGCAAGCTGATCAAAGGTTAAACACTCTCCACCAGCTTTCTCAATCCTAGCCCTAGCCCTCTCTGTAAACCTCAAGGCAGTAACTTTCATGGCTGGAATCTCGTGAACTCTCAGATCATCAGTAATGGTTCCAACCAATACAGCAATCTTATCCTCCTACAAAAATCTCAACATTTTAGTTCTCTAAATCATCAACTATGTGCAAAGATATTCTCACATGCTAACATAACAAGCCAATATCAAATCTTTGACTTTACCAAATGGTGTATATAACTAGAGCTACAGAAAAGAATCGAACCTTGCCCTTCATGAAAGTAACGAGCCTAGAGAGTGAAAGAGGAGCTTTGTTAACTTTGCTCATAAAAAGCCTCTTCAGAATCACAGCATTGAACTTGCTTCCAGTTCTCCTTTCCAAAAAACGGTAAAGCTGCCAAATTTATCCCAATTAACAAAGAAACCAAATCACAATGACCAAATTGCACAACCAAAGAAGAGACAGAAGCATAACTAGACTGGTCCATGTTTGTTACCTTGACGACAAGCTTGAGGTAGACATCATCGGACTTTGGAGCAGTCCTTTTGGTCTTCTTGCTCTTACCTCCAGCAATAAGATCGATACCCTGAAAAAACAACGAGAGAAACCAAAAATTATAGACGAAACTGAACAAAAATCAAAATCCGTAGTCCACTCCAGTTCTAGATTCCATTCTTGCAACACATAAACCTAAGGAACTCATTATACCCTAAACCACTAAATCAAGCTCGTAAAAAGTAAATCCAATTGTTAAAAAGAGTATATGAAACGGAGATTGAGAGGTGAAGATCAGGAGTTACCATGGCTGCGTCTGGGTGTGTACTGCGAAACGAAAATGAAATTAGGGTTTATGAATTTATAGCGCAGCAACAAACAAGCAGATAAGCTCGTTTACATTTTAGGGTTTTCATGGCTTCCTTTTAAGCACTTTGGGCCCAAACTACAAGGCCCATTTATTACTTTGCAAATATATGAGATATTTTTTTTTTTGGCAATAATATATTATTTATATTGAGTTTATAAAACAGAGTTTGTTACAGCAGAACAGAGCCTATGTAAAATGACTAAAAAACAGAGCCTATAAAACAGAGTCCAGAGCTTTCAAACAAACACAGAAATTAATGGCATCGGACTGTATAGTTGCGAGCGGCTTGTCTAGCTTGCTTGGCCATTTCGTCAGCCTCCTTGTTTTTGCGAGCGGCTTGTCTAGCTTGCTTGGCCATTTCGTCAGCCTCCTTGTTTTCGGTACGGGGAATATACACGAACTTTAGGGTAGGTGTGGAGGATGTTGCAATGTTGCAAATGTCTTCTATAAACGGACAACTTGAGATAGCTTGCAGGTCCGTGTGGTTTTCCTGGGTTGGTTGACTTCTACTCTGCAGTGATCTGTTAATTTCATCAACTACTTGCTTTGCATCAGAAAGAATAGCTGATCTCGGGTCCCCAAGAAGTTTAACTCTTGTGGTTGCTTCTAGTATAGCTTGTGCTTCAGCGTCTCTAGAGTTCGTGGTGGGCTGAAAGATACCTTGTCCAGAGGCGATGGTATTGTTTGTGGTAGAGCGATAAATCCAAGCGATTCCAATTGGTTCTTCATTCGCTATCCAAGAAGCGTCTACGAAGCAGTGAGGGAGTGTTTGTTTAATATGGTTTATGTACTGGATTCTGTGGTTTCTTTCCGTATGGGGCTCTCTTTGTGCCTCTGGTGGTCTTCCATGTGTTAACCAAAGTTCGTATTCCTCCGAGGCATCTCTTATTAAATCCGGGATGGCAATTCTTTCATTGTTGAACGCTAGGCTATTTCTAGCCTTCCAAATTCCCCATCCAATGAAAGCTTCCAGCGGAGTACTTCCCTTATGGTGGTCTTTCCATATGTGGTTTATAAAATCCAGCACAGAGAGGTGATGAGAATCATAAGCTTGAGGGAATAGAGTGTTCCATATCTCCTTAGAGACCCGGCAAAAAGTAAACAAGTGGTTGATGTTTCTTTCCGTATGGGGCTCTCTTTGTGCCTCTGGTGGTCTTCCATGTGTTAACCAAAGTTCGTATTCCTCCGAGGCATCTCTTATTAAATCCGGGATGGCAATTCTTTCATTGTTGAACGCTAGGCTATTTCTAGCCTTCCAAATTCCCCATCCAATGAAAGCTTCCAGCGGAGTACTTCCCTTATGGTGGTCTTTCCATATGTGGTTTATAAAATCCAGCACAGAGAGGTGATGAGAATCATAAGCTTGAGGGAATAGAGTGTTCCATATCTCCTTAGAGACCCGGCAAAAAGTAAACAAGTGGTTGATGGACTCACTTTGGTCACCACAGAGCTTACATGTGGTATCCACAGGTATGAGCCGATTTTGCAAGTTTGTTGTCGTAGGTAACCCATTATGAAATACCTTCCACCAAAAGGTTTTAATCTTCGGTGGGAGAGAGAGTGTCCAGAGCTTCTTGCATAACTGGTTAGATAGCAGGGGTGTGTTCGCGTTTGGACCTAGCTGGTGAATACTTTTGTACAGGAGCTGATAACCAGTCTTGACTGAGTATCTCCCATTGCTAGTATGTGGCCACATGTATCTGTCATTAGGGTTATAGATAGACGGCCTTGTAAGGAGAACTTTGCTAACATCTTCTGGATGGATTGCTTCTTTTGACCTTCCTGATATCCCATTGTCTCGAGAAAGGTAGCATTAGTTGTGATGGTGTATGTATAAATTGGTCTGCATAGGATGCTTCGGTTTTGGCGCAGAGGGTGGGTTTGAGGATAGCCACTTATCCTGCCAGATATTTGTACCTTCTCCATTACCAATTATTGAAGATGGTAAGATTTCGAAAACCAAGCCCGCCATTATACTTTGGGGCAGCAATTTTTGACCATTGGATCCAAGGGATGGGTTTTTTGTCCTGCGTATTCCTCCACCAGAATTGTCTTATATGCTGCTCCATCTTATCTATAAGGGTCTTTGGGATCATGAAACACTGCATCGCGTATGTCGGAAGGGCTTGCACAATGGATTTGATTAAGACTTCCTTGCCAGCTTGGTTGAGAAGCTTGTTCGCCCATCCTTGAATTTTGGCCATCATTCTGTCCAGAAGATATTGGAAGCAAGCCCCAAAGTTTTTTCCAGAGAATTCTGGAAGTCCAAGGTAGAATCCTAAAGATCGTCCGAGAGAAATCCCAAGGTTTGCAGCTAGTTGGTTTTTGAGAGAAAGGTCAATGTTCTTACCAGCTGTCATGACTGATTTTCCATAGTTTATACCTTGGCCTGAGAATGCTTCATAGTTTTTTAGGATGCGTTTTAGGTTTGTTGTTTCTTCAATAGTGGCACGACATAGAACTAGGGAGTCATCGGCAAACAACAGGTGCGTTATTGGTGGGGCTCTTGGTGCAACCTTGAAACCTGTTAATTGATGTAGTCTGGAGGCTTGCTGGAGGAGACAGGATAAACCTTCCGAGCATATGAGGTAGAGGTATGGCGAGAGGGGATCACCCTGCCTAATGCCACAAGATGGTCTGATGTTATTACTCGGTTTCCATTTCGAAAACCAAGCCCGCCATTATACTTTGGGGCAGCAATTTTTGACCACTGGATCCAAGGGATGGGTTTTTTGTCTTGCGTACTCCTCCACCAGAATTGTCTTATATGCTGCTCCATTTTATCTATAAGGGTCTTTGGGATCATGAAACATTGCATCGCGTATGTCGGGAGGGCTTGCACAATGGATTTGATTAAGACTTCCTTGCCAGCTTGGTTGAGAAGCTTGTTTGCCCACCCTTGAATTTTGGCCATCATTCTGTCCAGAAGATATTGGAAACAAGCCCCAAAGTTTTTTCCAGAGAATTCTGGAAGACCAAGGTAGAAACCTAAAGATCGTCCGAGAGAGATCCCAAGGTTTGCAGCTAGTTGGTTTTTGAGAGATATGTCAATGTTCTTACCAGCTGTCATGACAGATTTTCCATAGTTTATACCTTGGCCTGAGAATGCTTCATAGTTTTTTAGGATGCGTTTTAGGTTTGTTGTTTCTTCAATAGTGGCTCTACATAGAACCAGGGAATCATCGGCAAACAACAGGTGCGTTATTGGTGGGGCTCTTGGTGCAACCTTGAAGCCTGTTAATTGATGTAGCCTAGATGCTTGCTGAAGAAGACAGGACAATCCTTCCGAGCATATGAGGTAAAGGTATGGCGAGAGGGGATCACCCTGCCTAATGCCACAAGATGGTCTGATGTTATTACTCGGTTTCCAGGTATGGCGAGAGGGGATCACCCTGCCTAATGCCACAAGATGGTCTGATGTTATTACTCGGTTTCCCATTTATAAGTATCGAGTAAGATACAGATGTGACGCAGAGCATTATCCATTTTGTCCAAGTAAGGGAGAAACCCATCTTTTGCAAAATATACTGTAGGTACTCCCAGTTAACCTTGTCGAAAGCCTTTGAGATATCAAGTTTTAAGGCGATATGGGGCTCCTTTCTCGTTCTTGTCTTGAGAGAGTGCAGAATCTCATGTGCCACAAGCACATTATCCGTGATTGATCTTCCAGGAAGGAAAGCTGATTGTAAGGGAGATATGGCTTTTGCAAGGACCCGTTTGAGTCTGTTGGCAAGGACCTTCGACAAGATTCTATAAAGCACATTGCATAGGCTGATAGGGCGGAATTGTGAAGGAAGCACCGATGGTAAGACCTTAGGGATAAGGCATAAGAAAGTGTGGTTTACTTCATGTGCAAGAAAACCCGAATTCAAAGTTGTTTGGATGATTTCGAAAACCAAGCCCGCCATTATACTTTGGGGCAGCAATTTTTGACCACTGGATCCAAGGGATGCAAATATATGAGATATATGTTCTTCAAAAGTGCTTTTTTTTTTTTGGCAGGAGGTCAAAAGTGACTATTATAATAAAATTAAATACAAATAAACAATTAAAATTTTAAAAATGTTTACAGTGATGAAAAGATTATCATATGTATACAAATTATACATTATGCACAGATATAACCGATCATCACTAGCTAGGGCCTATTACATCGTTTAGGTGGTCTATTTGGGTTTCCTCTTGTTCCAGGTGCAGTATTGGAACAACTACCATCTACTTCAATCTTCATTTCTTTGATCATCTTTTGTTCCCAATTAACTCCTCCTAATTACCAACAAAGAACATAACAATCACATTATCAAAAAAATTTATATCATTCTATTTTATTTGCTTTAGGAAAAAAAAAATTAACTATCAAAAACCAAAATCGATTCAATTTTATAAAACTGATTAAAATAAAAGACTTACTTGCTTTTGAAGATTCGTAATGTACTCGGGCAAATGCTGTGTTCGACAATCCAGAGAACAACAAAAAAGTCAACATTAGTAAGCAAGCCACGACTTTCAACATTTTTTCCCCGTTGTATTAAAACGTTGATGTATGAATCTCTGAATATATGTAAATTTGGTGCCTTTATATATATATATATAGAGCAAGAGAAATGAACTCAAATCATGGTGTTCATTTAAATACATTATTAGAGATGAAGTCAGGTCAAAGAGATTGGTTATATGGACACATAATTAAACATTTCTATATATTTTAGTTTTGTTCAACGGACCAACTGATTTTCCTAAACATGTTTTAGTTTATGTGTTGAAATTAAAATTTATTAAAGAAAGAAATACTATGTGTTGAATAGAATGGTTATTTGACTCTTGAAAATGTCTTTCTAAGAACTGGTGTCGTCTAACATATTATTATTTTGTTGACGACCAAGTCCACTTTCTAAAATCTTGATTGGGAGCACGTTTACAAAACGGTATTCTAATTTCAGGCTTCTATTACATAACATAACTTATAACCTTGAGTTTAACACACTTGAGTTTTGCTGATGATCTTATGGTGTTTTCTGATGGGTCTAGCTCTTCGCTTCAGGGAATTCAGAATGTTATTCATATATTCTCTAAGATCTCTGGACTAAATATTAATGTTGGAAAGTCTTCCCTTTTTATGGCAGGGCGCATAACTTCGGATTTTTAGCAAGCTGCTGTCGCTAGTGGTATCCGAATTGAAGCTCTACCTATTCGTTATTTAGGTCTGCCTTTAACAACCAAAACTCTGACACGTGCTGATTATGAACCATTATTAGACCGTATCCGTTCTCGGTTCCTATCTTGGACTCATCGTTCACTGTCTTATGGAGGTCGTCTTCAGCTTATAAAGTCCGTGATCACTAGTATCACTAACTTCTGGTTGGGAGCCTTTCGTCTACCTTGTCAATGTACTGATGAGATTGAGCGTATGTGTTCTGCATACCTATGGACAGGATCACCTTCATCCGCTGCAGGGGCTAAAGTCAGCTGGGAAGAAATCTGTAAACCCAAGTATGAGGGAGGTTTGGGTATTCGGAAACTTCGTGATACTAGCGGTTGTTTATGGCAGTTCACTCCGGACACAAGTTCTTGGTATCTTGGGTTGCATCGTCAAAGTAAGGTTTCAGATGCTACAGATGGTACTAGCTGGACTCTTCGATCCACACGATCTGCTTCCTTACAACAAGTTGTTTCTCTTGTCCAAGGAGTCCGTGTGCCTGACCCTCACTTAGGTTCGGATGTTTCCCTCTGGAAGTCTGGTGAGAATACTTATAGTAAACACTTCTCTGCTCATAATACTTGGCATCTTATTCGACAAACTAATCCTACTATACATTGGACTAAGCTAATCTGGTTTTCATATGGAGTTCCTCGGTTTTCCTTTATTGCTTGGTTGTGGACTAAGCTAATCTGGTTTTCATATGGAGTTCCTCGGTTTTCCTTTATTGCTTGGTTGGCTTCTTTGGACCGTCTCTCTACAGGTTCTCGTATACGTCAATGGGGTGGCCATCAGTCATGTGTGTTTTGTGGGGACCCAAATGAAACAAGAGATCATATCTTTTTTGGCTGTCCCTTCTCCTTCCAGCTTTGGTCTCTCCTTGCTCGGGACCTTATCGGACCAACCATTTCACCTGCCTGGACGTACACTGTGGCTGCTTTACTGGGCAACCGAAAGTCTCGCGTGGTCAACATTCTCCTACGTATGGTGTTTCAGTCATCCATTTACTACCTTTACTACCTTTGGAGGGAAAGAAACTCTCGTATTCACTCTTCCCATCAACAATCCTTTTACGGAATAGGAAATCAGGTGGCGCAAACTATCAGGAATCGGATACTCTCTAGACAAGCTGCAAGACCAGAAGACACAAATCAGCTGCTTCTCCGTTGGGATTCCGCTTGGACACGTCGTAGTCTAATATAGACTTAGCCTTGCTCTTTTCAATTTTTTAATTTTTCATTTTTTCTATCGACACTATACACACCTTCTAGACTCCATCTCTTAGGTTATACTTATATTTGTACATAAGACCCTCCATTTTCATCTAATCAATATAACCTTTCATCAAAAAAAAAAAAAAAAAAAAAAAAAAAAAAAAAAAAAAAAAAAAAAAAAACTTGCACCTATATACTCTATCAAAATCTGAAAATCAAATCAAATTCTAGACTTTCTAGTATTATAAACATTTTGTTTTTTATACGATTAAACCAAAAATACTTTCTAAGTTTATGATTCCAAATCATTCCAAAAATACATTTATATATTTTTGTTTATAAATCACGTTTAAAAATTCATATATTTAGCAATTATATATATATATAATTAAAAGCACTAATTGTTGTCAAGTATATACAACAATATTCAAACCAAAATTTGTGAAAGCAAAATTTGGAAAGTTGACTAAAGGTGACAAAGAAATATTGGTGCGGCAAGATGCACCTTCTCTAAGATAAGCCTTCCCCTTCGCTGTCCTTTTCTTCCTCTTCACTTTCCTCACCTTTTTACTTCTTCATTTTCTTAATTTTATATTTATTTATTTTAATCAATCTACAAAAAGTTCATATTCTTTTTCTCATAAAATTATTTAATGAAAGAAGTTAGCTTTGAGTTATCATATCAATTTTTTTCACGTAAATTGTTTGAAAAATAGTTTATATTGGTCATTTGCCAAAATAGGAGCATTTTTAGTTTTTTTTTTTTGACTACATCAAAGTATTATTTTTAAAATAAGTATAAGTCAGTTAAAAAAAAAAAAATTTTTATGTGTTATTTCAAAATCTTGACATAAAAATCTAAATTCTCAAGTCAAAATCTAGAACAAACTATCAAAAGTCAACTTACATGTTGTAGAATTTTGTTCGACAAATGTCAAAACAACACTATGTATAATGAACAAGTTTTTGAGTTTTTCTGTTTGATATGACAAGTTGATTTTACGTTAAAAATGCATGTAACAGATTTTGATAACATCCACTAACATTATATCTCAAAAAAAAAAATCAATTAAGCGACTCCATATCAATTATGTGTAGAGTTTGGCAAGTTCACACTAAGCCACTATGGACATAATAAAGCCAACATTATTGGAACAATCAGAGCCGGTTCTCAGTTCCTATACAAAACGTAAAATATATTTTATTTTATTTTTGTAATTTTTGTGAATAGTTTGTGAAAATGAAAAGATTTAAGAAAAAGACTACATAGCTGAGAGAAACATCATTTTTTAAAGGAAGAAAGAGTTTGAAAAAATCATTGCAGCCATTCATTTTTAATTTTTTTTGGAATAATAGTCATAGAAGATTTAAGAAAAAGACTAAATAGCTGGTTATATTTTCTTGTTTTTATCTTTTTTTTTGGCAAGGTAAATATTGTTTTAGGCTTCTTTATAACTAAAAAATTTCCATTATATGAATATTAACATTCCTATCAAAAAAAGAAAAATATATTAAAAAGTTAACTATATAACAGCAGTTAACTCTCGCGTTAGATAAAATGATTTATAAAAACCGGTCTTATAGTGTAGGATTTGGAATTATGGCAGGAGATGGAAAGAATGACTGCCTTTTTAAACAAAAATTAAATTTAATACATTACAAACCCTTGATGAGGATACCACTTCTACATAGAAAATACATTACAAACCCTTGATGAGGATACCACTTCTACATAGAAGACACTATATGAGTCATAAGGAAACACTTTGAGACGAAAAAAAAAGTTATCTAATATGAAAAATTCAAAATTCAAAAATAGAATACAAATTTGTTAAAGTGAACCACATTATAAAACCATGGTTTAATAAAAATATATTTATTAATATACATCTATTGATAGCTCATAAATAGTCGTTTTAAAAAGAAAAATCTAGAACATTTCAAAAAAAAAAAAAATATTCAGATATTGTTTTTATTTTCAGCGCATGAGCTACTGCGACCATATCGCCGGAGATATATTTTTGTTATAAATAGTTTGCCAGACTAGTTCAATTCTTGTCATGGCGATTTTTTTTTCTTTTAAACATTCTGCAAAATTCGATGACGATGTTCGACAGAGATCCGGTGTAGACGCTTCTAACCTTTACCATCCTCGACGTTGTGCACGAGCATAGAACTTCATACGTCGCGTCTGTCTCTTTGAAAGCAAACCATGACGACATGGGGTAATGTAGAAACTAAGAGAGAAAAAAAGCAAACCATGACGACATGGGGTAATGTAGAAACTAAGAGAGAAAATATTATTGAATTTTTCTGTATATTGATCGTATACCATGAATCTGTACATATAGAGATTACAGAGACAAATGTGTGCCTAAAATGTAGAGATTCTTATACATATATGGAAAGCTAGATTGATACGTATCAACTAATGAGATATTACGATCTCTTTACCTTTACATCCCCCTCAAGTTGGAGCCAGTAGATTGAAGATGCCCAACTTGCCATTGTGAGCTTCCAAATCACATTGACCGAGTGGCTTTGTAAGTATCTATGCAAGCTGGTCTGTTGTTGAGACGTGTTGAGGAGCTATGTTATAGGCAGAAATCTCGTCTCGATTAAAATGGCAATCGATGCCAACGTGCTTTGCCTTTTCGTGAAAAATAGGATTCCTTGTCATGTCGATAGCTACCTTACTATCCGTGAAAATTCGCATGGGCTTGTGATATGCCTAGGAATTTGCCCATTCTAACGTCTATTTTGCAGGCATATTGATATCCTTTTGTGC
>CM071716.1:6531998-6550925 GCA_036630335.1 Physaria fendleri | reverse complement strand
GAAAAAATGGTGAGGGGCAAATGAGAATTAAAAACAAGAGAAAAGGAGATTTAAGAAATGGACCCAAAAAAATTTGATCGACAAACACAACGGAACGCATATGGAGACCAAAAGTCGTGCCTTTTGTGGAACGATTTTCCCAACCTCACCTCCACCTTCCAATAGGCGATCTCATTACGGATACCTATGTGTTGCTCCAATGGTTGTATGATGAGGTTATGAGGTATAACCCCAAGAACCCTTATAGGTTTAACCGTGACCGATTTGTTCTGGCTGTTGGACATTGATGTATGTTGCTTTACACGTTGCTTCATCTTGCTTTCTATGATATCGTCCAGGTATTGATCTCTTCTTTGTTTCTACTAAAAAAATGAATGACTATCGATCTGATCAAATTGAAGAATGTAGATATAGTTTACCCGTGAAATTCATAGATTCAATCTGTATTGATGTTCATTTGTTGGCTGCTTAAATTAGTTGAAATTTATTTGGATTTGTTTATTAAGGAGGAAGATTTGAAGAACTTCAATCAGTGGGGAAGCAAGACACCAGGACATCCTGAGAATTTTGAAACTCTCGGAATTGAAGTTACTACTGGTTTGAGATTTTGCCTTTTTGGCTTATGGTTCATGTATATTGCAGAAGCTCTCTATATCTATGTTTACAATTGAGATCTCTGCTTTTGATGGTATGCAGGTCCATTTGGAGAAGGAATTGCTAACGCTGTTGGTTTAGCTCTTTCTGAGAAGCACTTGGCTGCTAGATTCAACAAACCTAATGCTGAAGTTGTCTACCACTACACATAATATATGATAACATTTATGTGCTCATACTTATGTTGTCATTCTCGGTTAGTTTATGGATCTGATATTGAAAATTTGGTTTTAAATTTTGATTTATTGTTTAGATATGAGATCCTTGGAGATGGTTGTTAGATCCTCGCTCTCTAGCTGGACACTGGGGACTTGGAAAGCTCATTGCTTTCTACTATGACAATAATCAGTCAATTCATTGGTGTCTTTTTCTCTACTGACGATGGATCTGAGATGAACTCATTTGTTTATGTCTGTGTCAATGATCTCTTTATCTCCGTTTTTTTGGTTTCAATCTCTTTCCTTTTTATGATGATCTATGAAATTTTGGATCAGTTTACGAGTTCTTAGTTATTCTGTACAATCTTTCAACTTCAGATTTGTAATTATATGTCTTATTTGATTCATCTTACTGCCTTGCACTTTTTTTTTTTTTTGGTCGGCGCACTTTTTTTATATGTCTTATTTGATTCATCTTACTGCCTTGCACTTTTTTTTTTTTTTGGTCGGCGCACTTTTTCTTTAAAACTGGTTTTGTAAACTTTTTTTTTCACATTATTGTTTTGTAGCCGTGTTCAATTTATGTTTAGAAGTTCTTTTCTTTTTTTTTTGTGGTCTTGACTTTGATGTAGCATCAATCTTAGAGTACATTGATTTGAATATGAACAAGCTATTATGATACTATGTTGTGATTTGTTTCGTTTAAGTCACTTACTTTGTTTTGACAGGTTGTTAGGTATAGTGGCATTGATAACTGGAGGTGCCACAGGGATTGGAGAAAGCATTGCTCTATGTTTCACAAGCACGATTCATAAGCTCTACATGTTTGTAAGATCACAACATGTCCCCAAAGCGACTCGCCATATTCATGAATGCGATCTTCTCGAAGGCGAGTGGGGTAGAGTTCGAAGCATACTCTTGTGGAAATTAGTTCTTGGTATCAAAAACATGATATATATTTTAATATATAAGTTTACAAAAAGAAGCATACTCTTGTGGAAATTAGTTCTTGGTATCAAAAACATGATATATATTTTAATATATAAGTTTACAAAAATATTAATAGTATATATTGACTTTTGTATTCTAAAATGTGAATTTTTATTTTTAAATTGTGTTTTGTGCAGATGGAGAAACAAGAGTATCAGGATAAGTTCGAGACTATAGATGTGGAGAAGAATGTAATTCAGTTTAGGGTATTAGAAGGGATTCAGTTTAGGGTATTAGAAGGGCCACTGATGAAAGAGTACAAGAACTTCTTGAAAACGATGAAGGTGAGCGCAACCAAGGACCTGGAAGTTGGTGAATTGGAACATGAAGTATGAGAGGGAACATAGCAGCTGCAAGAAAGTAGACACAAACCGTACAGATAAGCCACCCTGAATTTTAGTTGTGTCATTTAGCCAAATGCTTTTCTTTAGTAATTGACATTTCAATAATACCAGAGTGATCATAGCCATGATCTTATATGCAAAGGCTGCGTCTTGCCTAGAGCTAGCAGTGAATATATTTTGTGCAATAGGAAGGCTCAACATGGCTGCACGATATTATAAGGTACCACGGTTGTCCTTTGAGCGTGAATTAAAGACCACTCTTTTAGTACGGATACTTAGAAGATAGGTTTACTAGGTCACTTCATTCAAATTGCTGTTGATTTTCTGTGTTTTGTGTTATACTAATAGTACATTAATGATTTTGTAATTTGATAGGATATTGCTGAGTATTATTGAATCTAATCAGAAGTTCGAGCAGGCCATTGATTACTTTGAAAAGGCAGCTGAATTCTTTCAAAATGATGAAGTTACCTCTTCAGTAAACCAGTGCAATCTAAAGGTCTCACAATATGCTGCCCAGCTGGAACAGTGATCTGCCAATTGATGATTCCGAATGTATAAGAAACGCACGCTCAGAAAAACTTAGAGCTCAACAACGTATAGCCCTTGGTGTAAAAAGTAGTCGCTTCTGTTTGGTAACTACGGAGAGGAGAGGAGAAGTAGAGCTCAAGAACTCGACTTTGTGTTATAACAATGGTGGAAAAATTGGGTGTAGTTCTTCTTCCATGGGACCTTGAACAAAGTTTTGTTGTCTGGATCAATGGAGAGCATGAAGAGACATTGAACCATTGGATGGGACCTTGAACAAAGTTTTGTTGTCTGGATCAATGGAGAGCATGAAGAGACATTGAACCATTGGTAAAATTCTCATCATCAGCAAAATGAATAAAGCTTGGTATGTGAATCTTTTCAAGTCGTTCTATGAGCTGCTAATCTGTATGTTTGGTATGTGAATCTTTTCAAGTCGTTCTATGAGCTGCTAATCTGTATGTCTAATTGAACAGTGTTATAGTGTTTTGATGTGTGAATGTAACTGTATGACGTAAATATAGATATAATAGTGTTTTGATGTGTGAATGTAACTGTATGACGTAAATATAGATATACGTTACCCTTGATTCTGTTGTTTGATAGAATCATGTAAGTTATTTCAGATGAAATCCCTGGAAACCACTGATTGGGTATTGTATCTTCGCTTTGAGTGTTTCTGAACATGACAGAGTTGAGTTTGGTTTGCACCTGAAGCCACATTGGAAAGGAAAGACCAATCTTGCAGTTCTTGATTTGGATCAAGTTCAGTCTGAAAGGAGGAACCCATGTAGATAGTAAGTTTAAGACAAGAGATCTGTATGGTTGAGTTGTGATATAAATGGTTTGCAAGCTCCTGAGGTTCACCAAATTAGACTTTTGTAAAACACCTTGCCATGTATTTACAATCAAGTTTAGATCCACAAGGTCTGAAAGTTGTCCTAAGCTTTCTGCGATTGTCCCGTTCAAGGCGTCTTTACGTTGGCATGCATGACAAGAAGAATAATCACCTATAAACTTCATTTAGGAAACCCTTAACCACAAGAACAAAAGAGAAGATAAATACAACGTTTGCATATAAAACATTGATTAGAACATGTTTACATGAGAAAATATTATACTATTCTTTCTCAATGATTTAGACATAGCCAATTAGATCCATTCATAAAAATAGCTAACCTTTAGAAACGCACTCTCAGAAAAACGTGATTCGTCATCGGTTCTTCTCAATAGAAAGCTTTTATCTTTGATTATTTTTCAGGCTTTTCAAATGTGTTTGCTATATAACCAAATAAGCAAGAGTGTACTTCAAAATGAACAAGTTATTTTATCAAATTATTCAAATATCCAAATAATGTTAATGGAGTTCTATGAAGTATTACTGCTACCATGTCAATTTGATTGAAGTTATCTGCCTCTTCAGATCGCACTGTTGGAATTATCAATGGGCTCTTCTTAATCACTCGAAATAGGAATGATCTCATTAATAGGCACTGCATCCTGACGTGTAATAAAGCTTCTTCTTTCTTAGCCATAAAAGTTTCATGGTGCATTCTGCCATTGGTTGCATCAGTACGATAATAAAAGTTTCATGGTGCATTCTGCCATTGGTTGCATCAGTACGATAGTCATGTGTTTTGGTATATGTTATTTCAGAATAATAGTATTTAGATGTCACATTTAATGACCTTTTAATCATTATTATATGTTATATAATCTGAATTTATTTCAGAATAATAGTATTTAGATGTCACATTTAATGACCTTTTAATCATTATTATATGTTATATAATCTGAATAACCATTTTGAGAGTAAACCCGCACGTAGTGCGGATAAACTACCTAGTTATCATAAAAAAGGAAAATATTTAACAACTAACAAAAAAAGGAAATTAACATATCATATATTAGGTTTTTGTATTTAATAACGTTGACTATTAACTTTTTTTTTTGAAAAATAACATAATTAAGCCGAATAAACAATTTATAAAACCCATAAAAATAAAAATTAAATATTGATGCCCTATAAAATAAAACCCATAGAAAAATTGATGCCCTAAAAACTAATTAAAAAATTGATGCCCTAGACGACCGCCTATGTCGCCTCCTCTAAGGACTGGTCCTGCCAAGACAACAGCTTCATCAAAAGATCCACTGAGAAGCACTTCTGGAGCATAATGGTTCCAAGCAACCTCTTGAACCTGTGAATCATACATACAATGAACCTCGAAAATGCCATATAATTTAGGATGCAAATGGTAAGAATAATTTTTGAAGAAAATATTGTTTACAACTATTCTTCAAAAATCACACCATTTACAACATTTTTTACTTATTTCAAACATGTTTGAAAAATGGTGGTATATGAGTTTCTAGCAGGAAAAATAATGCTGGATTTTATTCATCCTCTAGTAGATGAATAAAAAAATTCAGTCTAACAATCATTTAACTTTTCCGCTAAGAATCATTATTTTTGTTCTACCATTTCCCTTAATTGATAATTATTTGGACCCTTAAAAATTTTATAGTTCCAACATTGTTCTTACCTTCTTTGTATGATGCTCCAAAGTACTCATACAAGTTCCAGTAGCCACATCCCAGACTTTTAACTGTGAGCATTGGGTAATTTCTCAATCTAAGAATCATGTGAATTCCACATCCCAGACTTTTAACTGTGAGCATTGGGTAATTTCTCAATCTAAGAATCATGTGAATTCAGGATTTAGATAATGCACAGAGGAAATATAAGAGATAAATCTGTAGGATTGCATTAGTAACATATATAATTCTTCATTCTTTGGCATCTTGTTGGTACTGCAAGACACCTGCACAGAAGAACTTATCATGTGCAAGGAGGGAGTACGACAGTCAGAGAAGTAGCTAAACAGAAATAGTGTAATGTACTCTACTTGGAGGAGGATGTTAGCTTTTCCAAAACGTAGAGATTCTGGTGAGCGTTTGAGTTCTTCAAGCTTCTGTTTGTTTCAATCCTAACGCATCAGTTACTAAAACTTCTAAGGCTATGTCCTCTAAGGATGATAAATGGACTCAAGTTCGGAAAGACACCAAGATAATTGTGCAAGTTGTTAAAGAGGGCCTTGGTAAGAAAGGTCCAACTCTTACTGCTTACCCGAAATTGAGAAGTAGATTTGGGTAGGACATGTGTTTTGTTATGTGACTCTTTTTTTTGTCTTATGATTCTTTCGTCTGGAATAAAGTTTGTCCTTGTAGGTATTAATGACTCGTTGCAAACGAATTGGAGTCTCGAAAAAAATTTCGGGAGTTGAGAGAACTCGGTTAAAAGTTATAGCAAAAACATTGCAGCCTCAAGGTTTTGGCCTGACTGTAAAGACTGTAGCTGCTGGCCATTCTCTCGAAGAACTGCAGAAAAATTTAGATGGTCTGCTTTTAACCTGGAAGAACATCACAGATGAGGCAAAATCTGCAACCCTTGCGGTAGATGAAGGTGTGGAAGGAGACATTCCAGCACTGCTGCATAGAGCAATGGATCAGACACTCTCAGTTGTGCAGGACTATTTCAATGACAAAGTATTTAGGCCATATTCCATATTTTCTCCTCCATTGGCCCCTTAATTTTCTATGTGTTGACTTGTTGTGACAATAATATCTTGGGTTTTTTCAGGTGGAGAAGATGGTGGTAGATTCTCCCAGGACATACCATGAGGTACATTGCCCACATTTTTCTCAATTTCGAATTCCATATTAAGAAATGACGATTGTGTTGAAAGAGCTTTCCTGTCATGAACAATGAATTTATTTTTATACATTCATAATTCTTCTTATAGTATCGTTTGTATTCTATAAAATTAAAACATGTTCGGTAATAAAAATGTCATCAAACTTAAATTTACTAGGTAGTTTACTCGCACTACGTGCTAGTTTAGTGCGAGTTTATATTAAGAATAATTTTTTTTGACTCTTTTCTTTTTGTCTTATGATTCTGAGAAGTAAATTAGATTATTTATATATATGTATAATTATATTAACCGTTAAAATCATCATTATTTATAGATTTGTTAACAATTAATTTAATTACAAAAGAAATATAATTAATTTAATCAAACTAGATTACTCTGCGATCTAATATATTATACATATTTAAAAGATTTTTTACTCTTAGAAATATGTTTTTGTAAATTTCTATGAATATTCAAATTAATTTGAAGTCGGTTTTTTGTGTTATTACGTTAATAATATTTAATTTATAAAATTATAATATACAAAACAAATGTCCGCGGGATGACCAATTAGCTCGTTAGATTTTGCAGGACGGGTTTGGACATATATATTTTGTTGCGGTTCTAGCGACCGACCCGTTGCGGTCCAAGAAAAAGGAAAGCCCGTGGCGGGGCGGGCTTGATGGACGCGGACCGGCCATGTGACATTACTACTAATTGTTTCTCGTCATTTGTGAACCCCTTTTAAAAATTAACACAATATTCGTATAGATCCACTGAGAGCCACCAGGGCCGGCCCCATAGTGGTTTGAATGAGGCAACCGCCTAGGGCCCCCGATTTTTAGGGGCCCATTTTTAAAAAAATTTGAATTTAGTTATCTATATATATATTACATAACAGGATAAGTAATCACAGTAACATGTTAGTTCAGCGGTTCGTGCCCCACTTGTGTTTGTCTACACCAGGGTTCGAGGCCCCATTTATCAAAATTTTTGTAATGAATTTTATAAACAGTTTTGCCTAGGGCCTCCGTTCAAGCCGGACCGGCCCTGGAGCCACAAAGGATTAAGTTGTAACCTTTTTAAAGATTACAACAATATTCGTGTAGAACAAATATTCAATTTTCATTAAACTTAATTTTTGCATTCTTATAAATGTTTTTTAAGTTGTAACCTGTAACCAAGGATTAAGCATTTACACATTGTTCTGTAGCTTCACAATAGTTTTTTTTTTAGAGTTTTAATGTTGCATTTGACAATCATAAATTTTGTATCTCTTTAATTATGTATCTCTTTAATTATATATATCAATGCTACTTTTCTACTCTATCTGTCTCTTAAACCATGTACGAATGATGGATTATAGGTTAAGTAGATAGTTAGGGCTTTGGTGTTGGACAGGTTTGATTAGCTTAGATCTTTCATGCTTAAGAGGTTTTCGAGTAGATGTGGATTAAATAGTCTAAAAAGAAACTCTAAAGAACAAAAAGAACCATCTGTCTTTCTTAGAACTACCTGGAATCTTCTTCATCTTGTTTAGTACCTCTTTAGCTTCCTCACCTCCCCAAGATTCTTTTTCTATGTAGCAAGAACTCGAGAGTCAACAATATACATGCTCTAATAGATGATGACACGATAAGTTTGCTTGCACACCATATGTTCGATACAATGCGCCAGTTAGATTTAATAGACCAAAAAAAACAAAGAAAGAACATTAACAGCATCACCACTACGACTCAATCATTCAGTTCAGCAAAACACAAAACAATTTCAAGACTCATCACTACTTTCACAATCTCCCTTACCATCTCCACAAAACCCATTTCCCAAATCACAAATCTTCTTCCAAACATCTTCTGCAACAGGAACTACAGACAACCTCGGCTGTCTAAACAAAACAAAATCCTTAATCCCTTTGTCTCCTTTCATCTCTTTCAAATCCACACATTTCCTCATCTCTCCAATCGCTTTAACATCGACCGCTCCTTCTCCTTCTTCGAGATCATCTGTGTACCATTGACGCACCACTTCCACTACACCAACAACGCATCTCGATTTGGTTCCCGAGTGGTAGAAGAAACAGAGATCGCCTAAAGTCATAGCCTTTAGATTCTTTTGGGCTTGTTTGTTCTTCACGCCGTCCCATTTGCTAATGCCACCGTTTGATTCTTGATCTGACCATGACCACTCACTTGGCTCTGTTTTCAGTAACCAGTATCTCTTCGTTTTCTCCATTTTTTTTTTCCAGAAAATTTTCTTTTCCTTGTTTCGAAACGTCCTTGCATCTTTTTTCTTTGTGAGAATAATGCCTTATTGGATTTGTTACTTGGGCCTAATATTGTTTATTAGGCTTCGTCCAATTTCAGCTAGTGATATCTTCTAATGGACTTATATAATACGTGAAGAATCATATAATATACGACATGACCAGTGTGTTCGGATGCTTTATGTTCTCGTTATACCTTTCATATCTATTTATATTTATATATTTTTATATATTAAAGATTAAAGATTCAATGTATTAAAGATTAAAGATTCAATGTAAACAGAGCATTCACCAAGCTTTGTGACTAAACTTATGAATTAACAATCTTTGCCTTATTTTCGTAGCATGCTTTTTAGACAAAAGACTTTGGACATCTATCGGATACAAATAAATATAATGTTGTAAAATGAAATTTTATTTAACAAGAAGTTGTCTGCAGACTAACCAATGAAAAGTAAACACCCGTGGGTCCTTTTGCCAACAAAGAAGAGTGTGTCCCACGCTCCACAAGTTTGCCTTTGTCTAGTACAGCGATTGTATCACAGTTTTGGATTGTGCTCAGCCTATGTGCGATCACAATGCTTGTCCTCCCAACCATCAGATGCTCGAGCGCTTCCTGAACTACACGTTCTGATTGACTGTCTAAAGCACTTGTCGCTTCGTCTAGTAACAAAATTGATGGTGTTTTCAGAACCGCTCGAGCTATCGCGATTCTCTGCTTTTGACCACCAGATAATTGTACTCCTCTGTCTCCACAGTATGTGTCATAACCGTCTGCTAAAGATGTAATGAAATCATGAGCATTTGCTGCCTTAGCTGATTCAATGATTTCTGACTCGTGGATTTTGTCTGAGGCTGTTCCATATACAATGTTCTCTCGTATGGTTCCGGCGAACAACGTTGGTTCTTGGCTAACCAAAGCTATATGTTGACGAAGCGATCTTAGGTTATACAACTTTATATCCCGACCATCAATTTTTATAACCCCCTTTAACGGGTCATAGAACCGTTCGATCAATCCGATGATTGTGGACTTACCTGATCCGCTCGGACCCACAATAGCGGTGGACTTCCCCTTGTTGATCTCAATAGAGAAGTCTTTGAAGATAGTAACATCGGGTCTAGTTGGGTAAGAAAAATCCACGTTGATAAAATCAACCCGACCTGCTATTCTTTGTGGCTCATATCCGTCTGGATCCTCCGGGTCAATAGATGTATACCGATCCAAAACAGCAAAAACAGACCCGACTGCATCCGAACCTTTGGCTAGATCCGTGGTCATACTTCCAGCATCAGCGATTACACGACCGGTACTAATCAAGATCATAAAAGTTTCGAACAAAGCTTTGGCCGTAATATAGCCATCTTTGATCAATGTACCACCATACCAGAAATCCAAAGCCCACGTACACGACGTCAGACTTTGAGACATAGCGAGCCCGAACCCTGCAAACCACGACTGACGGATGCTTTCTTTCCGAGGACTTTCTTGGGCCTTTTTGAGCATTTTCATGATACGTTCTTGTGATGAGAAAGCGGTAACTGTTCGCACATTTGAAACAGCCTCTGCAGCTAGTTTGCTACTCTCGTCTTGAGCCTTGATTGCTTTTTTAGACATGCTCTTGAGTAAAACACGCCGAGTGTAGAAGCAAACAATAATCACTGGCTGCACCGCAATCATAACTATTGCTAACCTCCAAGCGATGACCAACCCCATCGTAAAAGCTATCACTACAGCCGATATGGTTTGTACCAATAGGGCCATCCGATCACCTACCAATGATCTCACCTATTAAAATAAAAAAACATGTCAAAGACCAAGAACCAACATTTTTATGCTATGTCAATGTAATAACTATATGTTAGTAGGAAAAAACATGTCAAAGTTTAATGTAATTACCACATTAGCATCTTTTGTGAGTCTAGAGCAAATGGCACCGGTGGAGTTCTCATCTCTATCGAACCAACCGACTTCAAAAGTTAAGATCTTAGAGAGCATCCGTTCTCGGATTCGCTTTGTCAAGTACTCTCCCATGTATGCGAAATTGTAGTGTTGACTGATATTGATCAGGAGAGAAACCACAGCTAAGCCAACAAAAGATAATGCATAAATCCTTGTTTTCTCCTTAATCTCGTCATGGCTTGACAGAAAATAAACTGATACCATCGACCCCAGAGAATACGCATATGCTGGTTGTATGGCTCCAAACAAAGTTGCGCTTATGCAACCATACAACGCTTGTCTCCATTCTGGTGAATTCATTGCCAACAATCTCTTAAATGATGGTAATTTCGGTTTATCATCTTCACAAAGATTCTTCATACTCCTTGAACCAGTACAGGAATTAGCCGAGCTTGATCTGCTAAGAGTTGAGACTCTAGAACTACTTCTCAGATCTTTGCTAGGTTCCAATACTGGACCTATATTGACATCTGAGTCTTGTTTTTCAATCTGTTGTAAGTGAACTAATGTTGCGTATTGACCATCTAATATTTCCATAAGCTCATCGTGTGATCCAGTTTCCACAATGTGACCGTCCTTGACCACAGAGATAACATCAGCATTACGAATGGTAGAGAGACGATGAGCAATAACAATAGTTGTACGGCCAACAGAGGCATTGTCTAAAGCTTCTTGGACTACTCTTTCAGATTCTGAGTCCAGTGCACTTGTAGCCTCATCTAAAAGAAGAATTGTTGGTGATTTGATCATTGCACGAGCGATTGCGATTCTCTGCTTCTGTCCTCCTGACATTTGCACGCCTCTCTCCCCAACCTGTTTGTTTACATCAAAACTTTATTAACCTCTATGATATGCCCGGTCTTCTTGACAGGCCCAATGACTATGCAATGAGTAAGTCTGTGTATTATAGAACTTGATTCTAACCTGAGTTTCGTAGCCATGAGATAACTGAGAAATGAAATTATGAGCATTAGAGGCTTTAGCAGCTTCCACAACATCATCCATGGACGCGTCTTCTTTACCAAACAATATATTCTCTTTTATCGATGTGGCAAATAGTGCAGGCTCTTGGCTAACTAGACCCATTTGCGACCTTAACCACTTCACTTGTGCGACCTTAACCACTTCACTTGTAACTTATCAATGGATACACCATCTATGAGAATCTCTCCTGCAAGAGGATCATAAAACCTTTGCAAAAGCGATATAACTGTCGATTTGCCTGAACCGCTTCCTCCGACCAAGGCCACGGTTTTGCCAGACGGAACTGTAAGACAAAAATTGTTAAAGATCGGTGTTTCGGGTCTTGATGGATACACAAACTTAACGTTCTTAAACTCGACTTGTCCTCTAATTTTCTCCAGTTTTTCTCCTTGAGGATTGTCTGAATCAATCGTTGGAACTCTGTTTATCACTTCCATTATTCGTTCCCCAGCTGCAGCTGCTTCAAAGAAGTATTTCAGATTTGACAAACCACCACCAAGTGATCTGAAGCAATAACAAAGATACCAAAAAAATATCAAGATCATTATGCCGTTTTAATTCTTAAGATCAAAATTATTTTGTTTTACATTTTTTTTTTGGTTATAAACTTATAATTATATGTACACGTTACAAATTTGATGATATAATCATGTTTGAAAAAGAACTTGTAAATATAGTAGATGCTTAGAATTGCAAAAGGCAAGAAATTCTTGTGTATTTAATTCTTTCAAAATCAAGATCATTACGCAGTTCACTTCTTTCAAATCAAATTGTGTTTTTACCTTTTTTTGTCTTTTTTTTTTCTTTTTCATTTCCTTTCATGACCAAAGGTTTTGAACCCTTGGCCGGTGCAATATTTTTTTATACTCTAGACAAAAAGAGAAGAAACAAATTATGATGTAACTTTGTGTAAGTGGTGACACTTTTCATAATTATCTCTATTAATAATAATAAAAAAAAACAAATATTAAAGATATCTATCAAAATCATCTAAAAATCATTCTTTGTAAAAATGCTTTTTCACTCCAAAAAAAATTATATGCTAAAATATAGACATGATAATTCTACTTTGAAACTAACTTATTTTTACCAAAAAATATTTTTATGTTAATAAGTTACCTGATAGAACAAAATTTAGATTGAAAATATCCTGTATTATCCTTCTTTATGACAGTAAAATATATATATTAGTGTCATGGATTGATGAGATAAAATCCATAAATGAGATGAAACTTACACGCCGCCTATGGCTATAGAGGCCGTAACTGCAAAAACGGTACCACCTTGAGCACCATGGTACATGACCATACGGCTACCATACCAAGACATGAACCCCCACATAGCGAAAGTGATTCCATTGCTTCCAATGGTGATTCCTTTAGCAAGTCCTTGTCTAATCCCTAGCTTCACCGATCCTTGAAGCGCGGTTGAGAATTTCGATATGGTCTTCTTTTCGCCACAAAACGCATAGACGGTACGTACGGAAGAGATGGCTTGCTCAGCTATGAAACCAGCCTGGTTGTACTCTTCACGTATCTTCGTCGAACTGCTTATAAGGGCTCGTCCATACATAAGGCCGGGAATCACTAAGAGGACAATGAAAGGTACACCCACTATGGCCAGTCTCCATAGCAAGATAAACCCAACTATGTAGCTTCCAATAAAGGATGATACGCTCATCAAAAAGTTTGGTAGCTGCACCAATTCAAGAACCGGTTTAGTTACAAAAAGAAAAATGATGAATTAAAATCTTAAAAAATGATATTTAAACCATGTTTGTATTAGTATTACTTGCACTTAAAATAATATGATCTCATTTTTCCTGTTTTTGATTTTATTAAAATTATTGTAATTATTATATCGTTCTTTCCATTTCAAATATTTGTATAAGGAAAATAATTTAATTTAAGGAGTAATATGGAAAGGTAAGTGAGACCTTTTCACTAAGGACGTCTTGGACAAGGAAGCTATCGGTAGAGACACTAGTGATAACATCAGAAGTGCTTGTGACATGAAGATCGAAGTAACCCACGTCTTGTCTTAACACTGCTCTCAAGTATTTTTCTCTCATTCTTGCTGTTTGTCTTTCCCCTGTTCTTGTCCAACAATATCCTTCTATTTTTTTTTTTTATATATATGAAAAAAACAATAATCTCATCAGCAATTTTAAACAAATATTAGTCAACTATGTCGAAAAGGCAGGGTAACATCTTTAGAAAGACTTACCAAGGAAACAGACAACCCAAGATCCACAAGCCACATAGAGCAAAGCCACCGAATTCTGTTAAATTACACATAAAAACAAAAAAATTTGCATATGCATGTTCATAAGTTAAACTCTAAATATACAAATCTTGTTATTATATGTTTTTTTTTAATCTAGTTGATTTTCTGACAAAAAAAGTCAACGGGTTCAAAAAAATAATTAAAGCATCTAAATTTTTTGATCATAATTAAAATCAAGTTAGAAAAGTAATGAAGTAGTTAGAAGATAACCTGGGAGATGTTTTGCATGAAGGTGTCAGAGTTAAAAGAGGAACCACCGATATTGTTCATGAGCTTGCTGGTGATGAGAAGAACAAGAGGAGTTGTGAACCCATCACCGACGGCTCCGATTAACCCTAATCCCATCAACATCCAATCTACACCGTCCGCGTGCATGAATATTGATCTTGTGCTTTTGAAAACATTCATCTTCTTCTTCCCACTCTCTTTCTCCTCTTCTTTACCCATTTCTCTTTTGTTCCTAAGATCGAGCGAGAGAAAGAAAAAGAGCTTTCTTGGGATCCCAGTTTCACCTAGTTTGTTTGTTTTTTTAAAAAAGATTTTTAAGTGAATTTTCTTTTTCTTTTTGCTTTGTGCTTCATTCACGTCTCTCGTCCAGCGAGTGTTGTACCCGGAGTCTTATTTATAGAAACGGGTCGAGTTGTCTTCTCGGAACTTCGGCTGTTTAACTTTATCTCAGCTAAAAAAATATATTATTTCATTGTTATGTCTATTTGGGAGAAACGTCTCTAGCCACTCCGATTTAAAAAAATCAGGCCCTATCCACCCGAATATTTGGTCAGGGTCTAATTTTTCATGGAAAGTGGTCTTATTAAATACAGAATATTTCATGCGGCTTAATTATTAATAAAGTCGGTCTAATTTTTCATGGAAAGTGGTCTTATTAAATACAGAATATTTCATGCGGCTTAATTATTAATAAAGTCGCGATTAAAAAATGATTAGTATTATAGAGAAATCAAAACTACATTAAATAAACTAATTTCTAATCTGTAATTAAAATTTAAAATATAAGTAAAATATTTTAACGTGAAATCAAATAAAACCTTATTTAAAAGATATTAATTTTAAAAATTGTGTGTTACGCTTTTATAAAAACAATTTCATTTATTTTTCTCATTAAAAGAAGAAGAATAATATATAGGAAAAAGATAGAAAAATATTGAATATTAATAGCATTATTTTTCCATTTTTTCTCATGTATAATGGAGAAACAAATAGGAAAAAATTATAATATCATAATATTTCAAATTTTAAAACTAATATAACCTTTTTTTTTTGTTTTTTAATTTAAGTTCACATTATATTATTATATATATATATATATGTTTTATATATATATATATATATATATTTTAATCTTAATACCTGATTAGCAATTAGTTTGATTAATTTATTTTTAATTTCGGTACAATACTAAATATATTTTTAGTTGCGATTTTATTGCTAATTAAGTTATGATTTTATTGCTAATTAATTTAGTTGTTTTATAAAACCATTATGTTATAAATGGGTGGATTTAGACCATTAAAAATGTTCTATGTAAAATTAGACATAGGCCAAACATTCAGGTGGATAGAGTCTGATATTTTTAGTTCAGAGTGGCTATATACCTTTCTCCCTGTCTATTTTTATTTTTTTTTTTAATTTTTATTATTATTATTTGGTAAGTTATTATTAAACAATTTCCCGATGTAAACAAACAAAAAAAAGACCTGATGTAAAATATTACTTTATTTGCTACTGATACTAATCAAAGAAGTAATAATTAAATATCAAATATAGTCAAACATAATTTTTGCTTTTAACCATCTTAATAATGATATTCTTGTTTTTCATTTCTTTTGGACGGCCACATAATTCCATCTGTATTATACTATTTTTCAATCTTTCTTCCCAAATTTTTTCTCTTTCTATAAATTTCTCTAATTTTTCTTTTCGTTATAATACATCAGTTACTCGTCGTTCCTTCGTAAACTATCATTTAAAATAAAAATGAAAATAATTATTAAAAATTGATTTAGTAAATCTCGTAATTGAACCCTAAATCGAATCTCAACACCAAAATTTTAAAATTAAACAACCATAGATCCGGTTTTTTTCAATTAATTTCATCTCTCATAATCTCATTTTTGTCTCTTTTACAAAATTAGGATTCTTGAGTAAACTCTCAAATTTCTTCAATTTAGGGTGAAATTAAGTGACTGAGATGTGAAAATAGTACAATCCGATGTTTTAGACCTAGATAATCCAAAATTTTCAGTTGATTTGAGCGACTTAAAATAGTACAATCCGATGTTTTAGACCTAGATAATCCAAAATTTTCAGTTGATTTGAGCGACTTTAATGTTGATGTTGAATCGCTATTTTCGTGTTAATTTTAAATGGTCGTTTGTGAAGGAACAATAAGTAGGGAATGTATTATAAATATTTTTATTTTTTTAAAAAAAAACCTCTAGAAAAAAGGAAAATTCGGATAGAAAATTAATAACCAAATGTATTTTTAATTTAAATAATAAAACCATTTATTTTGGTCTAGTTTAGTTAGTTTTTTTGGTTA
This sequence comes from Physaria fendleri, assembly GCA_036630335.1. Taxonomy (NCBI): domain Eukaryota; kingdom Viridiplantae; phylum Streptophyta; class Magnoliopsida; order Brassicales; family Brassicaceae; genus Physaria; species Physaria fendleri. Next base: position 6,534,494 of record CM071716.1, on the reverse strand, counting down.
AAGTTTTTTTTCTCACCCCTAATTCTATGGTACTTATTTTAACATTTAAAAAAAAGTAAGTTTGTTTTCCCAAAAAAAAAACCGAACTTAAATAAAATGCCATAATTTACGCATCTTTTAAAAACTATTTAAAATACTTATTTCATTCATAGCTAAATTTTTTTAAGCCAACAACAAAATACAAGGATATAACTGTAAACAAGGAAAATGAGGAATAAATTTTTTTGTTAATGTTGATAAAATTAATTTCGTTAATTCAAACTAAAATGGGAAAAAAGTGTGCACATACAAATTAGAGAATAAATTAATCCCTCCGATTCTTAATAAATACCGTTATGTGGTGTTTTATTTTATCAAATTAAGTGTTATTTCACGGATTTTAATATAACTATTATAATTTTTGTTGTTGTTATGTTATAATCCTGGAAATTGAAGTCTAACGATAAATATTGATGACTTTATAAGAGTAGAATGCTAAAAAGTTTTAAGGGATAGATAAATAAAGTAAAATATGCGGGTAGTAATATCAAATTACTCTCTCCGTTTCATTTGAAATGTTTTTTAAGTTTTTTTATTTTCTTTTCAAAATAAGTGTTGTTTTCGGTTTTCAATACAATAATTATCACAATTTGGCAAGTTTATCCTTTTATTGGGAATGTCATTTTTTACTTTTTATAAAACCCATTAACAACTAAATTGTAAAATATTGAAATAAATAAAGGTATAAAAGTTAATTTGTTTGTCTTTTAAAAAGTGTATTAAAATCTTAAACAACACTTAAATTAATAACTTTTCTTAATATACGTGAAAACAAAAAAATGGACACTTATTTGTGATAAGGAAGAGTAGCATTTTTACAAAATTCAGCTTTTTCTATTAGAAACGACCTAGATAAAATAACATCTAAAAATATCAATAATATAAATCCATCAATCTTTTGTACACCCATAAAAGAATAATAATAATATTGACATGCTTTTGATTATCAAAATAGATAAAGAATGATTACTCTCTCTGTTCTTAAAAGAGTGTCATCCTAGGTTTATACACACAAATTAATAAATAGTGTAAAAATTCTGTTTTATAATTACTTTTAAATAATTACATTTATTTATATCTAAATTTATTATCTTTATCTAAAAAAAATTATTATCTTTCATCATTAATCATCAAGGTTAAAAGTGATACTTTTTGTAAAAAGTTGTATTGGAAAACTAAAATGACATTCTTTCTCATACAAAATATGAGTGCTAGAATAACACTCTTTCAAGAATAGAGGGATTAATAATTTTTATCCAATTTTGTGAAATATGATATTTTCCAAAATGTTTTGCATTTCTCACTTGGGAATAAACACATTTCCCGAGTGCATGGGAGTGGTTATCATAATCCTAACATTTCTAACATCAATTTTTACTAATTATAATAGTTTTCAGTCATGCATCTAAAGTCATATTTTTTGTGGTATTAATAGGAAAAGTTTTTTGGTGCGCTAAAAATATGAGATTCTAAAAATAAGTGATAATCCAGTATATACTACAATAGAGCATTTCGAAGGAAAACTTCAAATTTGAAGTTTCTATGAAAATTTTCCAATGGTTCAACTTAAACCAAACTTCAAATATTTTATATTTTGCACAATAGTCCTTAATGTTATTTTTAATATATTAAAATCATTAAAAGTTGAAAATGTTTATATTATAATCAATACTAAATTTATAAATTATTTTAATATAACATAAAAACTAAATTACATAAACTAAATATAGAAATAAATTATTCAACAAACGTATTTCCATAATGGTTCCATATATGGTCAATCAATGCATTTCAAAGTACAAAATGTGATTCTTTATTTTTTTATCTTTAAATTACGAGCCAAAAAATCTTCAAACCGGATATTTTCATTTTCCACCATATCAACCGTTGCTTGCGGTGCTGATCTTGCATCTCTAATCGGTACGTTTAAATCATGTTCATCTTCAATTATCATATTATGCATTATAATGCATGCTGTCATTATGTCATGCAATATCTATTTTTTCCAATAACGTGATGATCTTGCTATGATATCAAAACCAACAACTACAACAAGAACATCCGATCATACCAAATTTTTATGGATAATATTTTGGTGATTTAGGACGATCAGGATAAGATTTACCGGAATTTTAGAATTATTGTAATATTTAGTTTTTTTTTTGTTTTTTGTTTTTAATGTCATTTTATTTTACAATACTTTATTTTAATTTTGTTTAATATAATATTATTGTTAAGAAATTATTATATTTTTAAAACAATTAAGAATATTATAAATTAAAGAAAATATTAAAACTAAAAAACTATTAAAACCTACTTTTTGAATTATCTCACTAATGTGGTTATTAAAAAATTAAAAAGACAATAAAGTAATACACCCTCTATTTCATAATATAAGGGGTTTTAAGTTTTTAAATTTGTTTCAAAATATAAGGGGTTTTAGAGTTTTAAGGTAAG
>CM071716.1:6488792-6505771 GCA_036630335.1 Physaria fendleri | reverse complement strand
AGTCACCAATTGATAAACCGAAAGATCAAAACACATAATAACTTCAATTAAAAAAAACCAGTAATGAATTTGTGAAATTAACCTGATCCTTCTCATAAATCCGTTTCTCTCTACTACTAGCTTCTGTTTTACTCTCACGCCTTCTAATATCCATTCGAAAATTTCAAACCCTAAACCCAATAGACGATTCACGAAATTAGGATTTCTGAGAAATATCGATCAAATCGATGCCGAGTATTCTAATAAATCGAAAGCTAGGGTTTTTCCAATCTCAGATCGACACAATTCATGAAACCTAAAAGAACTATTTGATCTAAGAAGATTACCTGAGAGAATAATTTAGAGAGAGAAGTACAACGCGGCGTAGAGAGAGAAAGACAGGCGGGGCAGAATCGTGGCTATTGTCCTTAGTGGATAACTATTTAATATAATGGGCTTTATTGGGCTTAACAAGTTTAAAGGTCTGGGCTTCAACAAGCCTCATAAAGTTGGCCCAAATATGGAGCCCACATGTGTTTACGAGGCGGGAAAATTACATCATCGGTATCCAAAGTCCCCTGTGATAGAGAGAGGAGATACACTCGCTCGCTAATTGACTGCTTCCTCTGTAATCGCCATGGGAATCAAGGTCTGATTGGGTTTTCTATTGATGAAATTATCACTTACTGTTTTAATTCTTCGCCTGAGATTCGTGAATTCGATCTAAAGCTGGTGTTTTTTTTTTTGGGGGGGGAAATGTGATTTTTAGGGTTTAACGAAGCTTTTAGCCGACAATGCACCTGGTTGCATGAATTTTCCTTTGTATCAATCTTATTTTCGCAGTAAAATCCCTCGGGGAGAGGTATAAGTTTGGTATCTGAATTATTGTGACGCAGATTGTGGTGGGGAGGACTGGGACTGAAATGCTTACGAATGAAGCTGGTGAAGTCACTAGGTTAATATTAATCTAACACTCTTATGTTTCCACATTTGTAACAGATCTTTCGCTCTGATATGTTTATGTTATACTTTTAGCCATTTACAAGGGATGTTTAATCGAACCATTCGGCTTCTCGAAGCTGGAATTAAGCCTGTGTAACTTTCTACTCCTACATTCTTTTTTTACTCTCTATGGGAAGAATGGTAACTTTTACTAAACTAGTTTTGAATATTTGTTGCAGATATGTTTTTGACGGAAAACCCCCAGAGTTAAAGAGACAAGAACTGGCAAAACGGTTAATATTCTAACCCCAAATGCTGCTCAAATTGAGTTTTGGCTTCAAAATGATAACATGATTTTTAGAACTGTTGTTCACTATTGTTTTATCCATATTCTACTCCTTGATCAGTTACTCCAAGAGAGCCGATGCAACTGAAGATTTGACTGGTGCAATTGAGGTTTGTCGCCGATGCAACTGAAGATTTGACTGGTGCAATTGAGGTTTGTCAGTCTTACTTGCCTAGCTTTATCTTACGAGCATATTTTTCTGAATATATGCCATGTTGACAGGTAGGAAACAAGGAGGACATTGAGAAGTACAGCAAACGAACTGTGAAGGTAGTCTATTCTTTTCCATCTATTAATTGTTAGACTCCTTATAGCATACTCTTCAAAACAGTTCAAACTAGGATTCTTATTAATATAATCTTCTACTCTTCAGGTGACTAAACAGCACAATGATGACTGCAAAAAACTCTTAAGACTCATGGGGGTGCCCGTTGTTGAGGTACTTACATTATGCACAGATCTGAGGGTCCAAATCTCTTCTATCAACTCTGTTTTTTTTTTGTTATGATATGGAATGGCTAAATTTTTGAAAGGGTGACTGATGGCTTCTTCCATACAGGCTTCTTCCGAAGCAGAAGCGCAATGTGCTGCACTTTGCAAGGCAGGAAAGGTCTGAATTTTTTTGTCTGTTCTCTTTTTGGTGTTTTACTGACTGTTTCGAGTTACCATTATGCTCAATTTTGTACAAGTGGAGGTTTTACAAGGTATGCAATGCTTCATTATGAAAAGCTTTTATCTGTTTAGGTCTATGGTGTAGCTTCTGAAGATATGGATTCCTTGACTTTTGGAGCTCCTAAGTTTCTTCGCCACCTGATGGATCCGCTTCTGAAGATATGGATTCCTTGACTTTTGGAGCTCCTAAGTTTCTTCGCCACCTGATGGATCCTAAATCTACAGTAATCCTTCCCTTTACCTTTGTTGAGCTCTTACTCGTAACAGTTGTTGTTCTAAGAAACAGTGTCCATAGTGCGTTAATGACTTCTACCATTTTGGTTTTTATGTAGATATCAGATACCCGAGGAATGGCCATATAATGAAGCTCGGAAACTTTTTAAAGAACCTGATGTCATAACAGATGAAGAGCAGCTTGATATTAAGTGGACATCTCCAGATGAAGAGGTAGCTCTGCCCTTTTGTGCTTCACCCATATTTTTGGATCTTTGGGACATTTTCTGATTTATTTCTTTTTTTCTCCTTGCCAGGGTATAGTACAATTTCTGGTGAATGAAAATGGATTCAGTATAGAGAGGGTAACCAAGGTATGCTTCATGTAGTGTTTTCATACTTTGTTACATATTTTCTGTATAGGTGCAATGCTTTATTCTGACAAAATATTGTTGGTGATCTGATATTCTTCTATAGGCTATTGAGAAAATTAAATCTGCAAAGAACAAATCATCCCAGGGCAGGTTTGCACCTTTCCAAGAAATCACTAGTGATTTTAGCTTGTATGTCTCTTTTCACTCATTTCTTTCTTATATATATTTTAGGCTGGAGTCATTTTTCAAGCCAGTTGCTAACTCATCCGCGCCTGGTAAGAGAAAGGTTTGTCTCTTTACAATTATATATGGTTGAAACTACTAGTTCTTAAAGCTCATTTCTTAAGAGAAAGGTTTGTCTCTTTACAATTATATATGGTTGAAACTACTAGTTCTTAAAGCTCATTTCTTTGTGCTCATCATATCATTCTTTAAGTGCAAAAGAAACACTAATTAGTAAATTAATTGGTAACTTAAGGCTTTAAGGCTTTTCAAACGGGGTTGGAAACAGTGCCCTCATTCTAAGTTCTTGCAACACTGATTTTCTTTATACTTTCTGCCTACATCTTGTTATTATGGATTCAGTATGTTCATGTTCATGTGGTATCAAAAACTTTCAACACATGTCCAAATGGAGGAAAATATATGTACACTTTAGAGACTTTAGGTGAACGTTATATACCTAGTCCCCTCTAAGTGATTCCTCAATATACTGGATCACAGGGTACCAAATGCATGCTCAGGCAGTATAAACCAGCTACCAGCAATAAAATGTTCTCTCTGCATGCTTTTGGATGGAACGCCTCCAATAACATTGTTAGCGCTAGGCTATTCTCTTTATCATGGGGTTCCAACCTTTCTGTGCAAATGGCTGGAGTTGGCATAGGCACATGAATATAAATATCACGGTGAATACATAAAATCAATCTGCCATAATTTTGTAGTTCTCTGTAGCTATGTTTAGCATGGGACTTTCAGCTGGAAACCCTGGGAGCTATCTTACCTAGACCAAACGCCTCAATTCTTAAGATTCCTGGGAACAATTAGACCACTTTTACTATGTGTATTGTTTCTAGAATCTAGATATACATCGATCATTTGATAGCTTTGGTTTTTATGAATTTTTACTTGTTAACAGGCAACCCCAGATAGTAGCACTAAAGGAGCAGCAAATAAGAAAACCAAGGGAGGTGGTGGGAGGAAGAAGAAGTAAACCACGGTTCCAGCTGTTTTAAGGCTGTATAAGTTAGTTCGCTTTCTGCTGCAAAGATCTTGGAAGGAGATCAATAAACTGTAATGGTTTTCCTAGAGCTAAATAGTCTGGTAGTTTTTTGCTTTTTAATGTTTCCGTAAACCGTGGTTAGTGTTTGCTTTCTTGTGTTGGAATTGTGTACTTTCTAATGATATCAGAACTCAGGTTCAGAAAAAAATACCATGTCACAAGGTGAATAGTAGTAGTAAGGTAAACAAGGCTTGCACTCTGGCTTTTTTTCTTCAAATAGTAGTAGTAAGGTAAACAAGGCTTGCACTCTGGCTTTTTTTCTTCAGGCTTTTTAGGTGGTCCAACGCTGATCACTACTGGTTTCTTTTTGATCTTCTTAAGCTGTCCTGCAATGCAGACCGGATCCATTGTACCCACCACGGTTAGTATGCTCTTCTCTTGATCCAATGAAACCTGATCCACACCTGCATTTAAACCCTCTCATCATTTGATTGCTTCACTTATATATCTGAAGAATTAGTAATTCTTTTTTTAAGACAAAAAAATTACCTTCTAGCTCTGTGACAGCCTCCAAGATTGCATGTTTGCATTTCTCGCAGTCGATATCCACTTTGATCTCGACTTTCTGCTCAAAACCAAACCAAACCGAATGATTTCATAAATACAAGAAAACCTAATTACTTTTTCAGTATTAGTAGTATGTTTTTTTTTTACCTTAGTAGTCATAGTGGAGATCTATTGGGAAGAATATGGGATTATGAGACTTAGATGATATGAATGGATTATAGAACTTTAGATGATATGAATAGAAGAGAAGAAATTAGAAAGATATAAATAGAGGAGATAGATGAAGCATTCAAGTTTTGTCTCTGCATTTCTCAACATCTTCCTTTAGTATATAAGATTCATATCGGTAACAGTTGGACGACTAATTAAAAAAGCTACTTGACTTGTGATTAAGTCGTTTATACGTATACATACATATGTCATATGTGATGTGTGTTTACGGTTTACCTATATGTTATTATAATATACTTATTGAGTATAGGATTTTTTTCTTAGGCATATTGACATAGTTGATATATATAACATCTAATATATGGACCCAACTTGAACTCTGGTTTTTTATTATATATATAACATCTAATATATGGACCCAACTTGAACTCTGGTTTTTTATTCAAGAGGGATTTTTTAAGTCCCAAGTCTTAACAGTTTTGTTCAGTTGACACTTGATTTAATGTGTAGTTGACAATTACAGGGACATTCTAGCAGAAAATCTCTGTCGGTCTTTATCAGATAGGTATGACATAAAATGAAACCTTCTAGAAAACCAAACTATGATTCAACAGATTACTCCTGATTGGTTACAAAGGGTAACATGTTCGTTTTTTATTCAGTTTGACCAAAACAAAATTGAAAATTCCACTATCCAACTATTTATATTCATGCAAGTATTTTCCATAAACGAAATAACCATGCAAGTTCTTAAAGAGATATTGTGTTTCCACAGAATATAATGTTTATTTCCCATACCTACTTGAGATTATACCATTAAAAGATTGACACCAATTGTGTGATACTTTGAAACCAAAAACTTCTGATTGAAAATTATAGTATTACAATTATTCAAGAGTTTCTCAAAATTATTCACATCTTCTTGGATTAACCGGTATTTTGGATAGCTTTGCAAACCAGACTAATCCGGACCGGAATCCATAGATAATATGGTCGTTTGGGTTATTAAATTCACATCTTCAATTATAGTATTACAATTACAATTATATACCATGTCACAAGGTGAATAGTAGTAGTAAGGTAAACAAGGCTTGCACTCTGGCTTTTTTTCTTCTGGCTTTTTAGGTGGCCCAACGCTGATCACTACTGGTTTCTTTTTGATCTTCTTAAGCTGTCCTGCAATGCAGACCGGATCCATTGTACCCACCACGGTTAGTATGCTCTTCTCTTGATCCAATGAAACCTGATCCACACCTGCATTTAAACCCTCTCATCATTTGATTGCTTCACTTATATATCTGGAAACCTGATCCACACCTGCATTTAAACCCTCTCATCATTTGATTGCTTCACTTATATATCTGCAGAATTAGTAATTCTTTTTTTAAGAAAAAAACATTACCTTCTAGCTCTGTGACAGCCTCCAAGATTGCATGTTTGCATTTCTCGCAGTCGATATCCACTTTGATTTCAACTTTCTGCTCAAAACCAAACAAAACCAAACCGAATGATTTCATAAAACAAGAAAACCTAATAACTTTTTCAGCATTAGTAGTATGTTTTTTTTTACCTTAGTAGTCATAATGGGGATCTACTGGGAAGAATATAGGATTATGAGACTTAGATGATATGAATGGATTACAGGACTTGATGATATGAATGGAAGAGAAGAAATTAGAAAGATATAAATAGAGGAGATAGATGAAGCATTCAAAGTTTTGTCTCTGCATTTCTCAACATCTTCCTTTAGTATATAAGATTCATATCTGTAACAGTTTTGAAGACTAATTAAAAAAGCTACTTGACTTGTGATTAAGTCGTTTATACGTATACATACATATGTCATATGTGATGTGTGTTTACGGTTTACCTATATGTTATTATAATATACTTATTGAGTATAGGGTTTTTTCTTAGGGATATTGACATAGTTGATATATATAACATCTAATATATGGACCCAACTTGAACTCTGGTTTTTTATTCAAGAGGGATTTTTTTAAGTCCCAAGTCTTAACAGTTTTGTTCAATTGACACTTGATTTAATGTGTAGTTGACAATTACAGGGACATTCTAGCAGAAAATCTCTGTCGGTCTTTATCAGATAGGTATGACATAAAATGAAACCTTCTAGAAAACCAAACTATGATTCAACAGATTACTCCTGATTGGTTACAAAGGGTAATATGTTCGTTTTTTATTCAGTTTGACCAAAAGAAAATTGAAAATTCCACTATCTATCTATTTATATATATGCAAGTATTTTCCATAAACGAACTAACCATGCAAGTTCTTAAAGAGATATTGTGTTTCCACAGAATATAATGTTTTTTTCCCCATACCTACTTGAGATTATACCATTAAAAGATTGACACCAATTGTGTGATACTTTGAAACCAAAAACTTCTGATTGAAAATTATAGTATTACAATTATTCAAGAGTTTCTCAAAATTATTCACATCTTCTTGGATTAACCGGTATTCTGGATAGCTTTGCAAACCAGAATAATCCGGACTAATCCGGACCGGAACCCATAGATAATATGGTCGTTTGGGTTATTAAATTCACATCTTCAATTATAGTATTACAATTACAATTAAAGCTAAACCAATAACACACAACATATAAAACACTTTACCACTCTTTACTTTTCCTTTCACTATTGCCACAACATATAAAACACTTTACCACTCTTTACTTTTCCTTTCACTATTGCTTTCCCTTTCTCAACATTTAACTTAGCTTTAACCAACATTGGCTTCTCCTTCTTCTTTTTCGATTCTCTTAACCATTCGTTAGCTTTAACCAACATTGGCTTCTCCTTCTTCTTTTTCGATTCTCTTAACCATTCGCGCTCTTCTTCTTCTGGTTCTTCCTCTATCGTCTCTAACCTCCCTTTTAGTATCTCATCCAAATCAAATACCCTCTTACTCTAATCAAAAATCACAACACTTTTCAAAACATTCATGTCTAATATTTTGAAAAACATATGAATTCAACAGCCCTACCTCGCAATCGCGCTTTAAGTTGTTTCTCTTCCACCACATCTTCTTCCTATAAACCACCAACCTCTCTCTTCATATAACTTTCTTACTTCTTTTTCTTAGTGTCCCTTTCTCTAGAAAAAGATTGATGCAAAAAATGTAATATCTTTCAATTCACCAACCCTTTTACATCTTTATAATGATACTTGATGATTCTCTCTCAAAGTGACCTCAAAAAGTTTCATGTTTACTTTACAGACAAGCTTCAATCTTTTAAATGTATTGCTTCTCATAATAGCACATAGTAAAATAAAAAACTAAAGGTGGTTGTCATAAATCATTACATTCTGTTTTGTAAAAGTCTTTATGTTCTGTAAAGTGGTCATCTCCTTTATCATGTTATCTTTCTTTTTTTTTTTTTTTTTTTTTTTTTTTTTTTTTTTTTTTTTTTTTTTTTTTGGAAAACATCATGTTATCTTTCTTCTTGCATTTTTTCTTTTCTCTTAATTGATGCTTTATTAGTCACGCTTAATCACCCGTAATTATAATGAATAATAGAGATTTTCAAGTTTACGAACATGATTTGTTTACGTCATAAAATGTATCAAATATAACGTTAACGAGATGTGTAGCTTGCAGACCAAGTATGAGTAATGTAGTGTGGCTTTATTATTGGGCTAAGCAATCAAACAAAGTAGAGAGGACTCGCTCTTTAACTTGATCAATTCAACTATGTTATAACTCTTCGAGTTAGAAATATGGTGGTGTATGAGGAAAGATTAGAAAATTGGTTTGGTCGTCTATGTCATCAAACTTCAAATTTACGTGTTTTAGATGGAGTAATCAAGAATGAGTGATTTTCCGTAAAGTGATCGCTAGATATGTGTTAGTAAGTGAGGACAAAATTCAGGGAAAAATCATGTGATGATTTGTGGGATAGTAAATAAGTCTTCAAAGCTCAAGAAATAATACATAGTTAGTTAGACCAAGGTGGAACCCATGAACCTAGAGTGAAGTGTGGACCTAAGAAGAGTTTCTGTTAAGACGTTACATATGTAAAGATGAACTGAAAATGGTCTTATGTTTCCTCCATTTCGAAACACAAAAGATGAACTGAAAATGGTCTTATGTTTCCTCCATTTCGAAACACAACTGTAATAACATCATAAGTTACATATGATTGAGCGTTGTCTTACAACTTCATCTTTCTGATATCTTTTTGAGTATAAACATCAAAATCTGAGCTTTTAATCTAATACAACAGGGAAGCCCCAATAAGAAGAGAGAACGATATTGATCTTCTTTGTTCATTTTCTCTGTGATTCGTACATAAATGTTCAAGATCTTCCTTGGTAAAACAAGTGCCTTAAGAACCAACCTCCTTGGTCTATTTACTCTGAACCCTTTTGACCTACCCTCAAGCTTCGTCTTCTTCGAGGTATATCATTTAGTTCTTGTCGTAATCTTCTCATAATGATGACTACTTAGCTTCTCGTATGGAGTCTTTGGTATGTTGAAGGTTTTAGCACTAAATTATAAAATCTCACGAAATTCAATTATATGAAGACTGAAGTTGCAATGGTTTACCAGACAGAAGTCGCAACCACAATCCCATCAGTACAAAATTCAAAACAAAACAAAATTTATATAAAAGGTAAGAGGTTATAAGAAGAAAAAATTATGGCCAAGCAGAGACTTCCTGGTAAGATGAAACATTTAGTTACCTGCAGATTTTGAAGAGAAAACAGACATTAATGAACACATACATACTCTTTATTGTCCTAAGGATTGTTAGAGGACTAGATACCATAAATCTATATGTATCTATGTGTGTGCATATGCTCTATAACAAGCATCAGCCTTCACACCCTTATTCCAGATTCTTAAGTTACCTTTTGCTTTAATAGGTGAGAGAGCCTTAGCTGGGTTTAAACATGCATACATACCTGATCAATTTATCGGCTTTCGGAATCTCTTTACATTGCTACTGCTTATTGAAACACTAAGCCGCAAACTAAAGAAAATGTCCACATTTGCTTTAGTGATCAAGTAATGGAAAAAGAAAATGTCCACATTTGCTTTAGTGATCAAGTAATGGAATCACAGTAGCTCAGCTACTTGCTATCATTGTCCCAAGCTATTTGCATTGCTCTATTTGAAATGAAATATGAGGGAAAAAAGAAGAAACAAGATCAAAGTTTATGCAAACGCATAGTTCATTATCTTATAAAACAATCATGAATCCATAAATTCAGTCCTCTAAACATCAGTTACATGCCTCTACATACAGGTGGTTCAGAGGAATCTTTATTTCCTTTTTGACTACTTAGAGGATAGGACAATTTTGGTTTTTTTACCTTCTAAGGTTCAGGCGAAAATACTGCCTTCACCTCTTCAGATACAGCTTCAATGGGCTTTGCGGCATGAATCTGAAGGTAAGTAGTATAAACAACACTTTGTGAGAACTTACAATTGTTGGACTTTAATGCAATTAAACCATAAAACAGATTTTACCTTCCGAACTTTCCCTTTAGCTTCATAGTATTGAATCACTGGTAAGCTAGATTCGAGAAACACTTTAAAACGCTTCCTTATTGTCTCGATATTGTCATCCTCTCTCCCCTTCAACAAAAGAAATAGATGCAACAATCAATATATATGCCTATGGAACAAGAGACTAGAAAGAACTAAACGACAGAGATTCTCATATCATATTAACCTGGTTTCGACTCAACAGGCGCTTTTCCATCTCTTCCTCAGGACACTCGAAGAACAAGACAAACTCTGGTTCTATCCCAGTCTACAAAAAACATCAAAGGCATGTAATCATTCTACTTGTATTGCATAAAAAGGCAAAATAATAACTATCCTTTAGGAGAGTTTTTAATGTACTTACAACTTTCTCAAATGCTGCTCGGTTTTCCTCATTGCGAGGGAAACCATCAAACAACTTTCTCAAATGCTGCTCGGTTTTCCTCATTGCGAGGGAAACCATCAATAAGGAATTTGTCATTTCCATTTCCTGAATTGCTTTCTGTAGAAGCTTAATTGTAACCTCCGAAGGTACAATCTTTCCCTCCTTAATCATATCCTGGATCATAGTTCTGCAAATAAACTCAATAAGGATAAAGAATACGAAGGTGGCTATTAATGCTTTTCAGCCAAAGGACAGTTGAAAAACTGTTTTAAAACTCAGTAGAGAGCTTATGCATAAATATTGACCAATGCTACAAAGTTTTAAGGCGTACCCATTTTCAGAACCTGATTTAATCTCAGCCCTAAGAAGGTCTCCAGCACTCAGATGTGTGTAACCAAAATGTTGGACAATGTAGGCACACTGGGTACCTTTTCCACTTCCCGGTCCACCTGTTCAAATATATCCAAGAAATAAACTCAGAAGATATATAGTTAACATACAATAAGTTGACCAAAGACTAAACAGAAGAATTCAAAGATCATAAGGACAATAACACAATAAGAGACCTGAACTTACCAAGGACAAAAATAACTGTGGGTTTCTTCTCACTTGCGGTTCCACTTACCCCCTAGGAAACATACACAAAAATTAACCTCAGATAGCTTTCACAATGTATCTCCAAAGCAGAACAAGAACTATAAGTGGAGCATAATAATCATATTCATGTTCTTTACTACCTTGGTTTTCTGATTAATAGGAGTTACTTTAGAGGAGATTATAATAATATAAACATAAACATTAAGAAGGGATTGCAAGTTACTCAACTTCCTTCTAAAGTAAAATTGATTAGTGTGTCATTATGGTCACACAGTCGTTGATTTATAGTCCATAGATGTGCCAAATCATTACCTTGTTTGCAGAATCAACAGTGGATCCCATGGTACCAAGTAAATTGTTCAAATATTACCTGTGGTCATAAAAAAATGTAGCTGACTGAAGTTATTGCTTACAATTTACAAGAATAATTTACAAGAATGAAACTATAAAGCTGTGAAAATGAGCACATAGAACAGTGTTCTTAACCAATTTCATCAAAATGTGGAGAAATCGACCAAAAAGAGAGGTGATTTTTAAAAAATATCAAAATGGAACCCAAACAAAAACAGCTGGAAACTGGTAGGCTCAGATAAATGCTGACGTATCCACAAACGAAATTAGATCATACAAAGAAAGAAAAAAAAAAGTAAAATTTTGGAGCAATTCAGTAGTAAAGATGTGATCTTTCACCATCTTGATAGAATTTAACAATTCAGTAGTAAAGATGTGATCTTTCACCATCTTGATAGAATTTAACTAGGTGAATTGAGCACAGATCCAAATGCAAAGCATGCAGATCAAAAGTGGAACTGAACAATGGACAAAAGGAAACAAATTCATCATATTTTTTAAAAAAACATTCATAGAAGAACCGATTAACAAAATGGGACCAATCTATACCAAAAACTGAATGAAAGAATCCAGGATCTAATCAAAATGGACGAAATATAAGATCGAGCAATGGAGAGGAAACAACGATTCCAATTCAGATTCCGTCATTAGACATGTTTCAAACAAAAATGAACAAACTTTGAAAGATCTGAGACAAAAAACTAACCTGAAACACGGAGAATATGCTCAGACGTTTAAAAATTGAGAAATAAGGAGATGAAATGTCGAGATGAGATAAATATGCTGCAGATCGAACCTAATTTACATTATATATTTGAGAGTTCATAACGTAATTTAGGGAGAATCATAATCAAATGTTGATAGATAGATGCTATAAAAAGGGTAAAGCTTTATATCACTTGGGCACCATTTAACTGAAGTATTTGCATTTCTGAAGTTCCTTGTAAAAGTTCACCTTTAGGCCTGATTGGTTGGGACTGTAGTNTGGAGCTGTAGAATTAAATGAAATTTATTATTGGTAAAAATAATCATGATTTCCATAAAAAAATATTAATGAAAACTAATGGAAATATTTCATTAATCTTTTCCATATAAGAATTTCTAGACTTTCTATAAAAAGATCTTCCGTAATAAGTTTCCATAAAAGTTTCTAAAGCCAAAACAATTTTTCTAAAGCCCAAAATATATGGGAGCTGTAGAATTAAATGAAATTTATTATTGGTAAAAATAATCATGATTTCCATAAAAAAATATTCAAGAAAACTAATTGAAATATTTCATTAATTTTTTCATATAAGAATTTCTAGACTTTCCATAAAAGAAAAATTCCGTAATAAGTTTCCATAAAAGTTTCTAAATCCAAAACAATTTTTCCAAAGCCCAAAATATATGGCTTTACACTTTTATTCCATAAAAAGAAAAAAATCATCAAAATGACTTTACGTTTTTTAAAGTGGATTTGGCTCTGAAAATTATTTATAAAGTTTGATTGCTTTGAATTCAAAGATTTACAAAGCTCGATTGCTTTAGACTACGGATTTCAGATAGAAAATTGGCTTTAGAAAAACCTAAAGTTCCAACCAATCACGACCTTAGTCTTTTAAATTTGTTTCAAAATATAATGGATTTTAAAGTTTTATGGTAATTTTTTAATTAATGATCATTGTAATCTTCTAGTCTTACAAAATATTTTATAGTCTTCGAAAAAATGTAAAAGAGTAAATTTCTTTAATTGTATTACTGAAGAAAAAAAACTTAAGGAATGCAACTCCAACAAATAAGGAGATAAATATGCAAAAAAAGATAATGAAGATTTCTTTTACCTTAATTTGAGCTAAGATGATAACAGTCAAAGGAAGATATATCTGTTAATATCCTAAAATCACTCAACAAACTTCAATAGTATATTTACGTTGAGATTTTGCGAGATTTAATCACATTTACCAAAAATAGGTAGAGAGATTTATGGAGAAGTATTGTATATGATCATCCTGATGAGAAGAGATTTGATGAGTACTCAAACACTCTCACTAACAAATATGATCTTCCAAAGTTTATTATCTGTTCTTCTCCTCGTCACTCTCTTTACATCTCCTTATTATCTGTTCTTCTCCTCGTCACTCTCTTTACATCTCCTGCTTTAGCTCTTAAAAAGGTCGTCCTCATGATCTCTTTCTCATTACATTGCTTTTATGATCTACATTTGTTTAATTGGATAATTGTGTTTTAATTTACAGTCTTATATAGTGTATTTGGGATCTCATGTTAATCCTCCTCAACTTTCTTCTGTTCATCTCGATGGTATTGATCACTCACATCGCACTTTTCTCGCCTCTTTCTTGAAAAGGTATCGTCTGTAGTATCAAGCCTTGCTTTTTTTCCTTGACTAGGTTTTAACTTATTCATATTTTTAGGGTAACTTAATTAGTCCAAGTCTTAATACACGACAGTAAATAACCCTCCCTTTTGTATTGCAGCCACCAAAATGCAAAAGAAGCAATCTTTTACTCATACAAGAAACATATCAATGGTTTCGCCGCGGTTCTTGAAGAAACAGAAGCTGCAGAAATCGCCAGTACGAATATCATCACTCTCCACAATATATATACTCTTTCATGCGATATCTCCTAACGGAATTTTAAATAAATTATGTGCAGAGCATCCTGATGTAGTATCTGTATTCTTAAACAAAGGAAGAAAACTTCATACCACTCAACTTCATACCACTCATTCTTGGGATTTCATGCACCTTGAGAAAAATGGTGTTGTCCAAAATTCTTCTCTCTGGAATAAAGCAGGATTTGGAAAAGACACTATCATCGCTAATTTGGACACAGGTAATTCCTAACACTAGGTCATGTATTGGACACTTAGGGTTTGGTTCGGTTCAAAATAAGGCATTAGGTTTTTGTTTTGTTTTTTTGGGCTCTGTGTTCAGTTTTGAGTTAGAACTTTTGGCTTTGATTTGATGAAGGTGTGTGGCCTGAGTCAAAAAGCTTTAGCGAGTGACCACGACGGTCACGGTAGTCACACTCTCTCCACAGCAGCTGGTAACTTTGTCCCCGGAGCCAATGTATTCGGTATTGGTAACGGCACAGCTAGTGGTGGTTCACCTAAAGCTAGAATTGCTGCTTATAAAGTGTGTTGGCCACCTGTGAATGGTGCAGAGTGTTTTGATGCTGATATCTTGGCTGCTTTTGAAGCAGCCATTGATGATGGTGTTGATGTGATTTCGGTTTCAGTAGGTGGTGATGCTGGTGATTATATGAGTGATGGTATTGCTATTGGTTCGTTTCATGCTGTTAAAAGGGGTGTTACTGTTGTATGTTCAGCTGGTAATTCAGGTCCTAGACCTGGTACTGTCTCAAATGTTGCTCCATGGATTATCACTGTTGGTGCTAGCTCTATGGATCGTGAGTTTCAAGCTTTTGTTCAACTCGAGAACAACCAAACTTTCAAGGTTTGATTGATCCTTTTTACCTTCTTTTCTTTCACTTTCTTCGCTTCTTGCGGTGTAAGATAATTGAGTTTTTAACGTAGGGTACAAGTCTCTCAAAGCCTTTACCTGAAGAGAAGATGTACAGTCTGATCAATGCTGCAGCAGCTAAATTAACCAACGCAAATGAGTTTGATGCGTAAGTAAAAGTTACTAACTATATCTTGGGAATGTATAACATAAGTACTAATTAAACTAATGTTTGTTATATAGAGTGTTATGCAAGAAAGATACCCTAGATCCGGAGAAAGTGAAAGGGAAGATCGTTGTGTGTCTTAGAGGAGACAATTCACGTGTGGAAAAAGGACAGCACGTAGCCACAGCAGGAGGTGTTGGAATGATTCTATGTAATGACAAAGCTAGTGGAAATGAAATCATCTCAGACGCTCATGTTCTTCCTGCTTCACATATCGACTTTAAAGATGGTGAAGCTGTGTTTAATTACTTGAGATCCACGGAAGATCCCAAAGGTTACATTAAACCACCTGCTGCTAAGTTAAAGACAAAGCCTGCTCCTTTCATGGCCTCTTTCTCTTCAAGAGGACCCAACACTATAACACCAGGGATCCTCAAGCCTGATATAACAGCACCTGGTGTTAACATCATAGCTGCCTTTAGTGAAGCAGTTAGTCCAACTGATTTAGCATCAGACCACCGTAGAACACCGTTCAATACCGAGTCAGGAACTTCAATGTCTTGTCCTCATATCTCAGGAGTAGTTGGTTTATTGAAGACACTACATCCTAAATGGAGTTCTGCTGCTATTCGCTCAGCTATCATGACCACTTCAGTAACTAAAGATAACACTGATAAGCCTATGCTTGATCAATCATTCAAGAAAGCAAATCCTTTCAGCTATGGTTCAGGTCATGTTAACCCTAATAAAGCTGCTTATCCTGTCGATGTGGAGCCTAAAGAGTTGAAGTTTAGTAAAGGTGGAGAGGTGAAGATGTTTCAGATGACTCTGTGTCCTAACTCATCAGAGGTAAATTCAGGGTATGTGTTTGGAGAGCTGACTTGGACTGATTCTCGTCATTTCGTTAAGAGTCCCATTGTTGTTGGAGTTTCAAGCTAGCTTAGTTTATAGGAAGATATTCATGATCTTCTTATATCTTCCTAGACTTAGTTCATCTTTTTTCCTTCCAATTATTCATTTAGCTTGGAAATAATTTGATTGTAAGCTGGTTCGCCAAATTAAACAAAAAATGTCGTTAGAAACCACATAATCTCTTTAGAGTTTTTGTTTCTTTTTTGTCAATGATCTCTTTAGAGTTTAAATGATAATTTTTGCTGTTTTTTATTGGTAAAAGGTAAAAATCTTAGCACTTATTGTTGATGGGTAAAAGGCCAAAAACAACATAGACTTTTTTAATAGTACCGTTTTTAACTTGAACTTCCGTATCGTGCCAATTTTAATCCGAATTACCTAAAATTTGAGAATTACTATCTGAACTACACATAATAGGCCAATTTCTACCTCGATGTCCATGTGATTAAACATGAAAAAAGTCGATGTTGTTTTTTGGCTTTTACCCTATTGTTGGTTATAGGATTTGCCACATCGTCCATAATAACTTGAGCCCATCATCATCAAGTGATTACAAAATAGACTTGATGGATGAACCATTAAATTACAAAATAGAGAATTTAGACCATTTGAAAAATAAAATAAATAAATCTGAAAAGAAAAACTATATATATAATAATCCCCTATATATTATTTGAGAAGTCAAAAAGCTGAGTTGTCATCACCAGAATCATCCTCACAAACCTTATTTACAAGTATACCATTATCAAAATTAAATTAATAAATTAATTACGAAAATTAATTACTATATTTAGCTATATAAAAAAATTAAATTAATAAATTAATAACAATAATTAAAAGCTGAGGTGTCATCACCAGAATCATCCTCACAAACCTTATTTACAAGTATGCCATTATCAAAATTAAATTAATAAATTAATTTCGAAAATTAATTACTATATTTAGCTATATCAAAAAAATTAAATTAATAAATTAATAACAATAATTACTATATTTAGCTAATTACTAAATTAATAACAAAATTGTTTATTTTAAAGTAATAATCATTCATGTATATCTGTAGTAATTAAATAATTACTATATTTAGGTATTAATTATT
>CM071716.1:6477169-6488245 GCA_036630335.1 Physaria fendleri | reverse complement strand
ATTATTTAAGAAGCGAAAAGATTAAATTATCGTCATCATAATCGCTCTCACGGAACATATTTACGTACATATCATTATGATAAAATATCCTCTATATATTATTTGAAAAGCAAAAAGGTTTAGTTGTCGTTGCCATAATCACTATCACGAAACATATTTACGAACATATCATTATATTAAAAACATATATTATATTTAACAAAAATATTATAACTGAAAATTTACGAACATATCATTATATTAAAAACATATATTATATTTAACAAAAATATTATAACTGAAAAATAAAGATCAACATTAACACTTTATTTAGTCTAACAACTAAAACCATAAAAATATAACAAAAAATAAATTATGAAAAAAATAATAATAATTATCGATGTTATTAGGATGTTAGAAAAATATTATATAACTTTTTTGTATTATTATCTACTCTTTGGTGTTTAAAATATATATATATATATATATATATATATTTATAATATTTAATACTACAGTGTTTAAAATATATATATTTAAAAAATATTTAATACCGCACATGGTGCGGGAAATCATCTAGTTTAATTATCGATGTTATTAGGATGTTAGAAAAATATTATATAACTTTTTTGTATTATTATCTACTCTTTGGTGTTTAAAATATATATATATATATATATATATATATTTATAATATTTAATACTACAGTGTTTAAAATATATATATTTAAAAAATATTTAATACCGCACATGGTGCGGGAAATCATCTAGTTATATGTTATTGCCATTAGGATATCTAATTATTTTAACAATTATTAAATGTCTAATTATTATTATTTTCAATTGAAATATTTTACTATATTTAATATATACGAATATGTACTATATTTGGGAGAAGGAACAAATTAAATAGTTGTTAAAAAGCATATTTACGTATTTTTAAAATTATTAAATATCTAATTATTATTATATTCAACTGAAGTATTTTAATATATTTAGATATATACGAATATTTCTAAAAATCATATTTATGTACTTTAACAATTATTAAATATCCAATTATAATTATTTTCAATTGAGTATTTACTATATTTAGATATATATACGAATATGTATACTACATTTAGATATATCTTATATAATATTTAAATATTCAATATAAAAATTATTGTAATATTTAATACTGCAGTGTTTAAAATATATATATTTTAAAAATATTTAATACCGCACATGGTGCGGGAAATCATCTAGTTAGCTATTATAATATCATAATAAAATATAAAAAATATTAAATAACAATATAAAAACATTATATAAATTATTATTGATAATATAAAAATACCATCATAAATTTTACGACATAATTATATTACAAATATAAATTATTGTAAATCTTACGTTTAAATCAATACAATTTTTGTTACAAATTCCAAAAATTTTAATCGTTAGCTTTCATATAAAGAGAGAATGAGAGAGATTTCGGAAGTAAGTGGCAAGTGTTTTAGCTAATGAGGAAGATGGCACTATATAAAGGGACTAAATACATAGATGAACTTTCTTGTGTATTTTTATTTGTGTACTAATATTCAGTCCCAGATGATAATAAAAAAGAAACAAATCAACCTGCTGCTCCTGTTTTCGTTACTGTTATTAATCTTGCTTTTTTTGGTCTATTAACTCACCAAAACATGTCGAACTTTTGATTGATTTCAATTTGTGGATATATGATAGAAGATTTATTAATAGCTGGTAGCCTTGAAATTGCAAATTTTGATTGATTCCAATTATCTGAGATATAATTGTATTTGAATTATGAAAGTCAAAGCTTTTATGAATATGTTTTTGATATGTTGTGGTGAGTGTCATTGCCTCATTGATATAGAAAGTCAAAGCTTTTATGAATATGTTTTTGATATGTTGTGGTGAGTGTCATTGCCTCATTGATATAGTTATCTTGTTTATTACCATTGGTGTTTATATTTCTTATTTATATATTTGATCTGCTTTTTCAGTTCATCTTCTAATAAATGTTTTATGTTTGTATCTTTCAAGAAAGATTAATGACACAATTGACTTTTCTATAGTTTTGGCTTGATCTGAATGATGAGATTGGTGAAGAATGGTGAATCTAACTGAATCTTTTGTTAAATTTATAATCTAAACTGTTGTGATTTATGTGTTTCGTTCGGTATGTTATTTGTTTTTGTTTCTAAATTGTTGTCTTGTGAATGGAATCAAGCGAACTTTGAATTTGACTTGGTTTTCATTCTTTGTTTTTGTTTCTTGTCATAAGTTGTTCTTCCGTTTTTCGAGAGTTTAGATACATTTTCGGCAGGTTCGGTTCTAAGTACCGAAAATTTTCGGATCCTTAAAAAATCCCGAACCCGAACCAAATTTGGAAGATACCGAACCGAATTTCAAAAATACCTGAATGATACCTACATCCCTATGCCCTGAGAACCGATATTCGAAAGAACCGAACTGAACCAAACCGAACCCGAACATGCCTAGGACTAGGTTAAGTACCAATAATCAACTACGGCCATTTACAAGATATTTTCTTTTTTAAGAAAAAATCTCAAAATAGTTTTTACCAATAATCAACTACGGCCATTTACAAGATATTTTCTTTTTTAAGAAAAAATCTCAAAATAGTTTTTTTTATTTTTTTATTAATCGGATTGGATGGTTAATGTTTTAAAATAATAATAGACTTGATAAATATGAAAAAGCCATTAGTAGATTTAACAAGGAGTATATATATATATTTTTGGTTGAAAGGAATATATTAAAGGATAGGAAACACAAACCGACGAGACGGTGCAGATCAGTTGGCACTGCACCGCACCATCCGACCAAAAGGTCATGGGTTCGAGTCACCAAAGTGGAAACATTTAAAATGCGTAAAAAAAAAAGGAAACACAAACCAAATACTTTATTCAAGAACAAACCAGACTGACACATGTACTGTAGAAAATTAAAGATTAGATAAGAAAGAAGCAATACAACGATAGATGGGATTTTGATCAACAAGGTTTGGTGCACAAGCAGTTGCGAAGGAATTTACTGCATCTACCACCGTCGAAGCCTTCCTTATGGCATATGTCTAGGCATCTTTGTTTACGAATACATGGACCCTCGAAGAAATTGCTTTTATACTCACAGGTGCGTGCCTCCACTGTAACTGCATCCATCATCCCGACATAATATTTATAGACACAACCAAAACCACATATGATGAATAGATTAGGAAAAAAAAAAAAAAACACAATTACAAAGTTAGATATTAGATTATTAAAACCACATATGATGAATAGATTAGGAAAAAAAAAAAAAAACACAATTACAAAGTTAGATATTAGATTATTAGTAATAAACCTGTGGACACGAATATCATGAACATAAGGAGAACAGCTGAGATCAAACGCATATATGTCTTCATCTTGAAGCAGAGAGAATTAAGTGTTTTGGCTAATGAGAAAAGTGGCATTATATAAAGGGAGTAATGGAAGACGTGATAAGAAATATATATAAGATAGTTAATATCACATGAATTCGATAATATTACATCCAGATTTATTACTTACCTAGGCGTTAACAGATTTCGTGTCATGAATATGTCCTATTAATTTATGAAATCATTTAATTATGGTTAATTACTAATTAATTATAAAATTATTATATTTTAAATATTATTTTTGAAAATAATATATATAGATCATAAAATTTATTAGAAATCTTACTAAAATAAGTTAAATTTTTTAAACTATGTTTCTATTTTTTTTTATTTTTTTTTATTTTTTTTGAAAATAATATATATAGATCATAAAATTTATTAGAAATCTTACTAAAATAAGTTAAATTTTTTAAACTATGTTTCTATTTTTTTTATATGTTTTTTCAATGTCAAACGATGATTGAATAATAAATTAATAAAATTTATTAATTTGGAATTATTAAAATAAATTAAATATTTTATTATGATTGAATAATAAATTAATAAATGATTGAATAATAAATTAATAAAATTTATTAATTTGGAATTATTAAAATAAATTAAATATTTTATTAGTTTATTATTAAAAATTAATAATAAATTAATGATAATAAATAAAAAATTAAAGTAAAATAAATAAAACTATAAATATAAATAATATAATTTTTTTGAAAATATTGCTAATTTTCGTATCGAGCTCATTGTCACTTTCGATAAAATATTACTTTTTCAATTCTTCTTTTTAAAATCATCATGAATTATACAGACACAAAATTAAGCAATGTGGACAGACACTAATGTGGAGTAACCGCCCAATAACTTAGTTACATTAGTTGTTTTCGGACGTATAAACTATAGAACTATAAAACACTTCATCTTTAAGATTACAAAAAAAAATTGGCAAGAAGAAATGATTTCAAAAGATCCATAATTTAAATATATAATTTTGATTAAGATAAATTAGATTCAAGTACACATAATTTATAATTAAAGTACATAGAAGTTAAAAAAAATACTTAATATACATAAAACCATCTGAGAAGAGCAAGATTAATCCTGACAAAAAAAAAAGAAAAAAAAAAGCAAGATTAAATTAGATAAATCTAGATAAACCAAGAAACAACACAGTTCCAACAACATCATAAAATATCATCTTCATAAACTCCTTTTTTCTTTCCTTTAGCAAAATCGTTCAAGAGGTCTTAGATGTCTTCTGCATATCAGCTACTTTTTGTGACAGAATATGAACCTCTTGCAAATGAGCTTCATCTAGCCACCTAAAATTTGATCATCATTTGCCAGCTACCAAAACCGAGACTAAGTGTCTATATAAAAGAATATAGGAGATGCACGAACACTAGAGAACCAAATTAAGTACCAATTGGTACGACTAACAATATGAAGACACAACATAACCAAATCATAACCAAATCTTTAATCAAACCCAAAAAAACAAAATAATTAAACCCATAACAAATCGCGATTAAGTAAGTAACGTCAATAATCAAACTCGTTATAAATCTTCTAACACTAACTAATCAAAATACTTAACAATTGAATGAATATCCAAGAGAATACGAATACATTATCTTTGTTCATATTGAATATCCAAGAGAATACGAATACATTATCTTTGTTCATATGCCACATCGCACCGATAGTATCTCCAGTTGTGAGTTCCTTCCAATTTCGACACCCTCAAACTTAATTTTCAGGTATACCTACAGTACTCGGGCACACCGAGAGGAGTATTATCTCCTACATTGTGATATCGGATCGAAACTCCTGAATTTTGACTTATTTTTCGATTTGGGGATTTAGGGTTTAATTTCGAAGATTAAAAATAAAATAGGAACGAAGAAGAAGATGGTGGTGTGGTGTGAGATGTTGATGTTCAGAGACAAAGAAGAAGGACCGAAGTGAGAGTCGAGTTTCCGTTCATCGCGAAAGATGAAGAAGAATTAGAGTTTTTTTTTTTAGTTAATAATTAGAATTTACTTGAAAATCATAGAAAATGGGTAGGTTTTTTAGTCATTTTGTTATCTCGAATTTGATAAGATGGATCCTGGTTGTGTCGTAAATCATAGAAAATGGGTAGGTTTTTTTGTCATTTTGTTATGTTGATAAAAAAATAAATGAAAAATAAGTAAAAAAGAGAGGAATGCTTATGATGATTTTGAAACGAGACATCGTAATTTTCAGGTATACCTACAGTACTCGGGCACACCGAGAGGAGTATTATCTCCTACATTGTGATATCGGATCGAAACTCCTGAATTTTGACTTATTTTTCGATTTGGGGATTTAGGGTTTAATTTCGAAGATTAAAAATAAAATAGGAACGAAGAAGAAGATGGTGGTGTGGTGTGAGATGTTGATGTTCAGAGACAAAGAAGAAGGACCGAAGTGAGAGTCGAGTTTCCGTTCATCGCGAAAGATGAAGAAGAATTAGAGTTTTTTTTTTTAGTTAATAATTAGAATTTACTTGAAAATCATAGAAAATGGGTAGGTTTTTTAGTCATTTTGTTATCTCGAATTTGATAAGATGGATCCTGGTTGTGTCGTAAATCATAGAAAATGGGTAGGTTTTTTTGTCATTTTGTTATGTTGATAAAAAAATAAATGAAAAATAAGTAAAAAAGAGAGGAATGCTTATGATGATTTTGAAACGAGACATCGGGACTTTGGAGGTGATTACTCATTAAAAAAGAGAGGAATGCTTATGATGATTTTGAAACGAGACATCGGGACTTTGGAGGTGATTACTCATGTGTCAAAGACCAATCATCTTGGTTTCAATGATGTTTCTTTTTTAGGCGATGCAAAATCTATCTATCAGGGATGTTAGCCAAAGGTATTGTAGCCAAAGGTATTGTAGCTTTAAATTCAAGTTTATTCCTCATACTGAAAGCTCATTGATGCACAATCTTTCAAAATATGCTCACTACGATTACGCTAGTTTTCTCCAAGCTGATTTAATATATATTGTGGTCAAACAAAATAAAAAAAAATATTCTTCTTTCAAATTTGTAAATCTTTTCAAAATCTACATTATTAATAGGGGAGTTCACTCTCAAAATCTAAGATTTCCGGATCATCATTTAAATTTTTTTAAAAAATATTAAAATATATTTTTTAAAAATCAATTAATTCATATTCATTAATAACATGGCCAAGTCTATCATGTATTAAAGTATTTTCCTGAACATACATAAGTTATAATGTATAATATATTATATCATTGTATATAATGCACACATGTATAATGTTCATAAACTTTTAAGAACCCTCATTTCTTTAGTTTTATGTATATAAAAAATATTAAAATATATTTTTTAAAAATCAATTAATTCATATTCATTAATAACATGGCCAAGTCTATCATGTATTAAAGTATTTTCCTGAACATACATAAGTTATAATGTATAATATATTATATCATTGTATATAATGCACACATGTATAATGTTCATAAACTTTTAAGAACCCTCATTTCTTTAGTTTTATGTATATTAAACTATATTTGTAAAGATTATAGATTGATTCATATAACATAGAGTGTACTACATAGTTTTAATACATTTTATATTACAGGGATATTATCCATAATTATTAGCAAAGGTGTAAGACTAATAAACAAATAAAACAATATGATTATTACCAATCAATCGTATGAATTATCTGTTATGTAAGTCCAAAGAAAATTCAATCAATGAGGTAATTCAGTTAATGATATAGTAATAATAAATATATATATTAGAATTGAATTTTAAAAGATAAGTATTAATGTTGAAGATGAGTTAAAATTTATGTTTGCTAATAAGGCAAATGAAAAAAGTAATGATGAAATTGAAGTATTGCGAGTTTCGTAAAGGGAAACCGAAAGAGAATTAGAGTCACTGACTCTTTATCTTCTAACTTATTTAGTTGTTCAATTTATACTTTTTTTATATATTAATACTTATTTAAATGTTTTAAAACTTGGCAAATATATAGACAAAAATTTAGATGTTTTTATATATTAATACTTATTTAAATGTTTTAAAACTTGGCAAATATATAGACAAAAATTTAGATGTGCGAAAAGATCTGACATGGATCGATCAAGAACATCAACAATACTGTGAGAATTTTTATTTTTCAATAAGATAATTTGTTCTAACCTCATTTTTTAGGGTAGGTCTCACATGTTATGCATTTAAATATTTCAGAAATTGGCAACAGACGCTGTAATTATTCTTTGGTATGAGATTTCATTATGTGCAATATGTCCTTTTCTCTTATTGGTCAAGCTTAAAAAATTTGGATTAGAATCACGTGGAAATTGGGTAGCTTCAACCGTATGTGTTCAAGACCCGAAGGATCATTTCCTTCTATGTCAGAGGAGAAGCCAACCATCTCCTCTTTGTGTCAACACGGTATACAGATCCTGTGAAGAGGAAGTTGAAAGACAAGATGGGCGGATTTCAGGTAGGAAGAAAAGATATACCTTTTGAAAGTTATATATT
Source organism: Physaria fendleri (assembly GCA_036630335.1). Taxonomy (NCBI): domain Eukaryota; kingdom Viridiplantae; phylum Streptophyta; class Magnoliopsida; order Brassicales; family Brassicaceae; genus Physaria; species Physaria fendleri. The sequence goes on along the minus strand of CM071716.1, from coordinate 6,480,262 downwards.
GGAAACTCTTATTTTTATTATATGAGAGAACATTTAGAATATCATGATGTAGTTGATAGGCGTATTTATTTGTATAAGTATGTATACTAATTTTATGTGATTGTTGTTTTTAATCTCTTTTACTTTTTTCCGCTTATAATTTTATATGTTTTCCTTAAATTAGTAATTGAGTAGCAGGCGGATGAAGATGACTGCAATTGGTGGTTTGAGAAAGGAAAGATATGGAGTTGATGGTTCAAGAATTTATTTGTAAGTCTGAGCTTTAACCAGTTACATGCAAGTTTTCCAACATAAGTTCTCTTATTTCTCCTTTCGAAACAATTTTGGCCATATCATTTCTTGTGCTATCCCTTCATCATCAGATATGGGGAAGGGTGGAACTTTGGTGAAGTTGCTCAAAATGGACGTGGAATATATGCTGCACAATTTAACTTAGGCGGAGCTGGAATTGGAAGGTTTGGAAAGTCATTGCTCCAACATGTTTGAAAACAGAGCTTTCGGTGATGATTATGATGATGTTGTCAATGAAGGAGAAGTCACAAAACTCAAGTTTGACAATTTATCTGGTACTTATATAACTCATCTTTGTTTTGTTACCTTTGTTTTTCTGAATTCATAAAGAAGATTGACGATGATGTTTGATTGAATTATTTATTCTTAAGGATGTATAAGGGTTTCTACCATTGGAGGAAGAAAAAACTAAAGTTTCTTAATAAAGTTCTTGATCTAAAATTTATATAAAAAATATTGGTAAAATCCCCTTGAGGAATTCTTTCTTAATAAAGTTCTTGATCTAAAATTTATATAAAAAATATTGGTAAAATCCCCTTGAGGAATTCTACCATTGGAGATGCTCTAAGGTTTTAAGACTGTTATTCAACGATACTTATTTTATTTTTTGAATTAAGAGTTCAAAAGATTTACTTAACTCTATTAATTTGTAAAATTTAAAACTCCATTTTTGTTATCAATCAAAAATCTACTAATTTTTGAAAACCTGATGATTAATATGAGATATATTGTCAAAACAAAATTTGATATACAAAGATATCGCTATATATTATATAAAAACTAATAAAAACTAAAAAGGTTTAGGTGTCATCACCATAATCAATTCCAAAAACTATATTTACAATTTCACCATTACAATTAAAAATATCTAATTAAAATTTAGAATTATTTCAAAATTTACTTAATAAGAAAACATATTGTTAGATGAAACATAGAAATATAAATTTGAATAATATTATCATGACAAAAAAAAAATTGAATAATATTAATTAAAGATAAACACTAAAATTTAATTTAACAAATAAATATTCATATTATATGTAACTCCTGTAATTGTAAATAATATACAAAAAATATAGAATAAAATGTTACAAAATAATTTTATGTTTATTACGGTTTTAAAATTTATATTACTCCCTCTGTTTCATATTAATTAGTGTTTTAGCCTCTTATTACTCCCTCTGTTTCATATTAATTAGTGTTTTAGCCTCTTATTTTTGTTTCAAAATATAAGGGGTTATTAGATTTTCTATGCAATTTTAGTAATTATTTTACATTATAATTATGACAAAACCATTATGATTCTGGTGCATTGGTGATAAAGTTGTCATTCTTTTTGTTTAGACCAATCAAATATTTTGTTTTCCAATAGTTTTATCTAATGCTTCTTGTATCACTAAACTAATATTTGTAAAAATAGATAACTTTAGTTACAATGAATGTTTATTAAAAACCGTGATATTTGGTAAAACCCCAATTAGAATGTCTAGGAAAATATAAATAATTTATCCTTGCAAGAGACATATCTCGAAAATAGATTTTGAATCAGACCAATGAGATTAAAAAAAAAAAAAGCATTCATCCTTGCAAGAGACATTAAAACCTATCTTCATTGGGAGGTACCTCTATATTAAGTAGTAAATATAATCTGAAACAACACAAACCTTGAATGATTAACTTTTTTTTGCAGAAGTCACAAGGTTTGAGATTCTTACAATTGCATGTCGAGAAGAATACAATATCGAAGTTAAATTTCATATTGTATACACCATGAATTCAAAATCATAGTATTCGTTTATAAAATTAAAATACCTAAAATATAAAGAATTTATCCTTGAAAATAAAGCCACGACGTGCGGATTAGCCACCTTTTTTTTTGTACGAATGTTAAATTTTATTCATATAAAAACTGTTCCACAAGTCGGGATTAAAATACATCAGAAAGCAATATAGCATTCTTGATATCAAAGACTCCAAACCTTCTCTGCCTAGATCTTTGACTCACCAAGAAGCTACCCCATCTACTCGCCTCATTAAAACCTCTCCAGGTAAACCCAGTATAGGAGAAACCCCAGCGAGGAAAAAGAGTACGAGTAAAATCCCAAAATTCCGCAGCAAAGAAAACCTAGAGATCACTTATAGTCCGAGCCAAACATCAAGTAAATATGGTGAACCAATACTGTAGCCCTTCCCGATATCCGAGCAGTCCCTCCTCCTGAAGACTTGATAAACGATTTCGAACCTGTCTGTCCACCAACTTAACTAAAACATCAACAGACCGAGGAATGGAACCATGGCGTCTGCAGTTCCTCTCCGATCATATGACATGACATAAGTCGTAGCTTGTAGGCAGTATAACTGAACAAATCTATGGACTCTGTCCCGTTCACCTAGAATAACGCGAGCGATCTCCCATAATCTAGTCGTAAATCTATTAGCAAGACCAACCTCCATCAGTTTTCGCCAAATAGCCGCTGAATAAACACACTCCATAAAAAGATGATTTCTAGTTTCAACATTATTCAAGCACAAACAGCAACTTACAGAGATCGCTGAATTCCATCGCCTCATTTTCTCCATAGTTTGAAGAGTGTCTTTGCAAATCATCCAGAATAGAAACGAATATTTTGGAGTACTTTGCGAAAACCAAACTAAATTAGACCAGCTGACCCTATTAGAGACTGCTCTAATGAGTCGCCAAGTTGATGCAGCCACAAATGAGGTGGAGAAATTATCAACACTCTTCCGCCAATGGTGAATGTCAGAAGCACCTTCAATGTGATGACTAAGCCGCACTCGATC
>CM071716.1:6450649-6467997 GCA_036630335.1 Physaria fendleri | reverse complement strand
ACACTAATAATTGCCCTGTTGGTGTTGCAAGTCAGAGAGAAGAATTACGTGCAAGGTTCCCTGGTGTGCCTGGTGATCTTGTTAACTACTTCTTATATGTAGCAGAAGAGGTTAGCCACTTCGTATTCTCAATCATTATAGATAATAATTGCCCTGTTGGTGTTGCAAGTCAGAGAGAAGAATTACGTGCAAGGTTCCCTGGTGTGCCTGGTGATCTTGTTAACTACTTCTTATATGTAGCAGAAGAGGTTAGCCACTTCGTATTCTCAATCATTATAGAATCTTTCTGTTCTAACATCATTTGATGGATAATGTTTTCTCTGCAGGTGAGAGGTATTTTAGCACAGTTGGGATACAGTAAGTTAGATGACATCATTGGACGAACAGAGTTACTGAGACCACGAGACATTTCGCTAGTGAAAACTCAGCATCTCGATCTGAGTTATCTTCTTTCGGTATATGCTTGTATCCAGACTCACTCTTTATACTACATGAAATTAATAAGACATTAATATAAGTTGTTTTTTCACTCTTCTAGTCTGTTGGAACACCTTCTTTGACCAGTACTGAAATAAGGAAACAGGATGTTCATACAAATGGTCCTGTTCTTGATGATGATATTCTTGCAGATCCATTGGTAACAGAAGTTCCTCCTTGCTGTTTGTTAGCTGATTCTGCTGACTTCAGTTTGCTAACAGTTTTAATATGTCCAGGTGATGGATGCAATAGAGAACGAAAAAGTGGTTGAGAAAACTGTCAAAATATGCAACATAGACCGTGCGGTTTGTGGTCGCGTTGCTGGGGTTATTGCAAAGAAATATGGAGATACTGGTTTTGCAGGACAAGTGAATCTAACGTGAGAAACAAATACTAGAGCTTTGTGTCAGTTAGTATGTTTCATTGCAGGTAATAGTTAAACCAAGCTTTACTCTTTTCTTGTCTGCAGTTTCCTTGGGAGCGCGGGACAGTCCTTTGCGTGCTTTTTGATTCCCGGTATGAATATCAGGCTCATAGGAGAGGCTAATGACTATGTTGGAAAGGTGAATTAGCATCCATATGCATAGAAATTGGTTTTTGTATCAACAGTTACTTGTTATGAACTCTGCAAAATGGTTGATCTTTTTGAAGGGAATGGCTGGTGGTGAAATAGTAGTAACTCCTGTGGAAACAATCGGGTTCGTGCCTGAGGAAGCAACAATAGTTGGGAATACTTGTTTGTATGGTGCTACAGGCGGTCAGATATTCGCTAGAGGCAAAGCTGGAGAGCGATTTGCAGTGAGAAACTCACTCGCTGAAGCAGTAGTTGAAGGCACTGGAGACCATTGTTGTGAGTACATGACTGGTGGCTGTGTTGTTGTGCTTGGAAAGTGAGTAAACTACGATATATAACCGGAAAACCTCTGGACGAGAAAATGTGATCTAATGATGAATATTTAAAATGTTGAAACAGGGTGGGAAGAAATGTTGCTGCAGGTATGACAGGAGGATTAGCTTACCTACTTGATGAAGATGACACTCTTCTTCCTAAGGTTTCTTTCTTTCTTTTAACCGAAACTATATTCCTTCTTTCGACATTTTTATGAACAAAACTTTGATACAGGTGAACCGAGAGATAGTGAAGATCCAGAGAGTAACTGCACCTGCAGGAGAATTGCAGCTCAAGAGCTTAATCGAAGCCCATGTGGTAAGTAATCATATCATCATTAACTTTCATGGTTCATAACAAGAGTGACTTGTCTTTGATGTCATTATAAAACTCTCTTCTGTTTTGTTTTTAAAGGAAAAAACCGGAAGTAGCAAGGGCGCTATGATCTTGAAGGAATGGGACAGGTATCTACCTCTCTTCTGGCAACTGGTTCCACCGAGCGAGGAAGACACTCCTGAAGCTTCTGCTGCTTATGTAAGAACAGCCACTGGAGAAGTCACATTGCAGTCGGCATAGAGATCATCACCATTCAAGAGCAAGTTGCTGCAGTTGAAACACAAGGATTGATACATCAATGGTGGACCATGGAGGGCAAATGGAGAATAATTATCATTTGTAGATCTATGTGTGGACAATATTCTTATTGTTCTGTGATTCTTACAATACCATGGTTGCTATAATTGTACAGTAACTTCAGTAAAATAACTGCATTCAACTGCCAACAATCATCACATAAATTTGCATATTGATGTTATAGTTTTGGATTAATCCGATTGGAAATGCAAAAATGATATTCCTAAATGTAGAATCTAACACAGTCCAACATGTTACATTATAAAGTGTGTATAGGATAGTTACAAAAAATTACCACTATTGAGAAATTCTCATCTCTTGAATCTCCAAAAGCTTCAGGTCCGTAAGGAGGAGTCTAGGACAGAAGAAGAAGCATAGGGAAGCTATGATGTTACTCATGAATGGTCTGAAAGTTATCTAGATCTTCGTTTGGTCTCTCCATAAGCAACCACCCCAAGTACTGTTATTGAGTACCCGCCAATTCCCATAACTGTAACCGGGTTTTGGAAGATCAAAATCGAAATCACCACTGCAACAGCTCCTTTTGCATTTCCAAGAACCTGTACAATGCGGAAACAACAGTCAGCATTGTAAGTCTTGTTATCTCGAAGATCAAGTTCTTGGTTGAGAAAACGAGATAGAGGCAACTAGGTTTACCTGGAGGGTGAGGGCGCTTGTGTGTTTGGTAACCAGAAAATTCAACAAATTGGCTGAATAAGCCATTACCGAGTTAACCAGAAGAAGAATCCACATGTATTGATGTTGTTTAGCAAGTGTCAAGGTCACACTTATCACGTCTGGTTCCATAACCAGAGTGATGGGAAGAAGCGCTACGACAGCTATTGGGGCCATGTACAACATCAAATTCATCGAATTCAACTTCTCCCTGGAGAAGAAAAGTATAACCAGAAAATCATATAAATAGAAGTGTTGGTATTTCTGGAGATGAATAATCTTAAGTTGATAACAATTCTATTATATTAGTTGAAGTCTAACATGGCTAAGCGATGTATACAACATTCTGTCTAACCAACCATTTATGAGATTTCTTGATTTGGTATTTCCTCATTTGGTTGTCTAACTAGTTGCAGTATCTAAACTTTATGGGATACTATTAAATAATTTACCCCTCTGAAGAAAGTAAGATGCCTTGAAGAACAGATTTAAAGGCTCTTGCTGCCGTAGCACTAATGCACATGATAAACCCAAACCAATGAAATCCTGGCTCACCCTGCAAAAGATACTTCTGTGCTTAGTGCAAGATCATACACACAAAACACAAATATTAAGTTCGTCTCTTGGCAAATATATGATCATTACAAGCATCTAATAAGTGCAAAGACAGTAAAAAGATATAAACTTGCAGAAGAAATAAGGGAGGTTAGATCCCAAAATGATGCTCTACCAAATTCTACTCCTGATGAGCTAACCATGAAAGGCTGAAGATTTTTTAGATTACCTAATACTAACATTTCATTCAAGACCCGATTTTAAAGTTTAGGCCTTTAAAACCATAAAAGGCTAAGAGAGGAAGAAGGATGAAAAAGATTAGTTACCCCACTGGCTATGACGACACCAGCAACTACAGGGACGAGAGCACCGTAAGTAACCCAAGCTTCTCTCTTAAAGGTCATAAGATAAGCAAAGAGAGCAGTGAAAAACGGCGTCGTGGCACCGACAGCTTGATTGAAAGAGACAGGGAGATAGCGAAGCGAGATGTTACCACCAACGACGGATGCACAAAAGACAATGCTGAGAGTAGCAACCTTTAGGAATTGAGAGCTAGATTTGAGATATTGAAGAGGAACAAGTTTGAGGAAGACGATGGAGATGTAGCTTAGTATTGCGCAGGCTGACATGTGACACATTGTGAGAAAAATTGGGAATTTGAATCCGTAATTGGAGAGGAGAAACTTGTTGAGGAGAAGAACACCTATGTTTGATGAATACCATGAGATGATTAAGGTTGTTATGAAGAGGGCTTGTTTCTTTGACGATGACGACGACATTACTGTGTAATCTGATTTGGGTTCTTCTTCTTCTTCTTCCTCTTCTTCGTCCAGATCGAGATTCGATTGAGAGAATGAGAGGAATCAGGTACTCACTTCGAGCATGAACGGTAAAGACAGAAGCTTTAGATGTGTAACCATGTTTTTTATTTAAGTAACTGATAATTTGCTTAATTAATTTACGATCATATTTAGATGGGCCTCTAATGGGCCTATATTGTTGATGCTTTAGCCTTTAGGCACATCTACCTACATCAACCACCATTTTAGGGTTTCTTACTATTTTGGGAGGCGAAGGATACAATTCGATTCAGAATTCACAGTTTCGTCAATCAGAGGAAGAGAGAGGTATGATGAATCTATTAGTATGTTTCTCGAATTTAGTTTCGAGTTTCTCTAGTGTTTTACTGAATTGTTGGAGATCTTTTCTTATTTTTTTTTGGTTTTCGTTGAGTAGACGAGTAGAAATGGCCGCGAAAGAAGGTAGCAGGATCTTTGTTGGTGGTTTATCGCCGGAAGTGATAGAGAGAGACCTTGAACGAGCTTTTAGTCGCTTCGGAGACATCCTCGATTGCCAGGTACGATTCTTTTTTTTGGTGCTGCCTTTTCTCCTTCCTGATTTATTATTTTATGCCTGCCACTAGTTTACGAAGTTTGAAGTTTTCTGAATTTAGTGATGTTTATGTATAGAGGATCAAAGCTTTCTGATGATAATTGAACATGTCTATTTTGGAATTTGAAACGTAGTTTATCGTGCATATCAAAGCTTTTTGATGATAATTGAATATTTACTGGTGCTGATCGTGAATACATACTTAGAAATAGAGATTACACTAATAAAAACTTAATTGTTTAGGGTTTAGTTGAAAGTCATTTTGTATTGTTCTTCTTTTAACCTATTGATTGTCTTCTTTTTTCTTTTTCTGGATGCTGGTAATAGATCACAGAAACACTGTAGACTGATGAGTTAGGGTGATATTGATCTGAGCTACATGGGTCAAGTTGAGAAAATGCTCTATGATCAAGAATTAAACTGCCTGAGAAATAGGAATTTACAGTATGCCTACAATTGGTTATGGTTTCCTTCCTGAATTTGTTCATTAATTCTGCTCCTACATTCTGAGTGAAGATACTGATTAACGAGCTTTAGGCAGAAGGGCTAGTTTCTTTAATCTATGTTAGATGGGCTGGTATACCTCATTTGGTTTTTGAGTTATCTATTCAAGATGCTATCCAGTTAGGCCAGTTTCATCGTACTCCTTCAAGGCGGATAAAGATATTTAGTAGCCCCATGCAGTTATTCCCAGGCTAAACCCTCTCTTTATGCTTGAGTTATTACATTTGTGAATTCATGTTTCTGGATTAGACCTGCCCAGGTCTCAGCTGTCTTTCTGCAAGATTTCGTTTCCTCCTGGTACCGTGAACGTCAGTGCTAGCAGCTTAGGCACTTCAGCGTAGTATGACCTGCGAAAGGAGAAGTACACTCAGTTGAAACAGAGATCTCAAGGTTTCTATGATCGTTTGGGACTATTCTTATCACAGATTTCTTACTTGTCTTTCTTGTGGGTTGTGTTTTGCCGTCACCAGCTTCTCGTACCATGTGTGGTTGTTAGAATTACATGGATTTGGTAGTATCCTTTCTTTCTTGCTCTTCTCCAGCCTAACAAATGTCCTAATTCACAATTTCAAGCCGATTAAAATGATTCTTGTACCTGAGCCACACATTTTCTAGATCCGCCAATCCTAGTTCTCTGTGCTTATCTTTTCTGGAAGCTTTTGAAACCAGATAAGTTCTTTGTGTGAGATGGAACTTTGTCTTTCTGATCTGTGGGCTGTGGTGCTATGTAAAGAGTTGTCAGCTCCGGTGGTTCTGAATAACTCTGGCTGGATCAATGTCTGATGATATCTGCATTTTGTGTAGAAACAGTTGGTTGATCAGGAAAACTGAGTACAGCTATTTTAATGACTTCCTTCTCTCTGTAAACCTTCTTCTCTTTAATTTTGTAAATATATCGCCTAGCTGTTGATAGTAGGGATTAACTAGTATCATGTTTAAGGGAATTAATTGAGGAAGTTGACATTTTGAACTGAGAAAAATTGTTGGTGGTTTCGGCTACCTCTGCTTGAATTTGAAAGTTGCTTCAAAGTTGCTTCAGTTTCTGGGGATCTGTATTGTGTTTTGCTCTGAAGTTGATGTGATTGACTATTTACCACACAAAGCAGGGTCATAGTGAACCTATAAAACGGATGGGTATTTCTTGATGTCTCATGGACATGATGTGATCTTTCAGGATTTGCAATCGTTTCTTTTACTATTGGCCTCCTGCCCAGTTTTAGCTACATGTATATGCATATATCCTTGAGAAATCAGCTTCTATGATGTGTTGTGTATAGATCATGATGGAAAGAGATACTGGTCGTTCATGAGGGTTTGGGTTTATCACTTTTGCTGATCGTCGTGCTATGGATGAGTCCATAAGAGAGATGCATGGAAGGGACTTTGGTGATCGGGTCATCTCAGTGAACAGAGCTGAACCAAAAGTGGGGAGAGATGATGGACAAAGTCATGGATCTAAAGGTGGCAGAGACAGTGGCTATGCATTTGCTGGAAAAGGAAGCTTTGGTGGAGGTGGAGGTGGCCGTGTTGCTGAAGATGAATGCTTTAAATGTGGAAGGGTTGGCCATTGGGCCCGTGATTGCCCGTCTGCTTCTGGTGGTCGTGGTGGATTTTCCTCCCGTGATAGCGCCTTTGGAGGACGTGTTGACCGCTATGCAGACCGTGACCGACATGTGGACCGTGAAATTTACGTGGATGATCGATATGATGGTGCTGCACGGTTTGGTGCTAGGGACAGATTTGACCGCCGAGAAGCCTACATACCCCGTGATCGATATGCCAGCGACAGGTTACTAAGCAGCCAAATCAATTCAATAACTGTATGTTTATGGTTTTGAAATTGACTTGCTTTCTTATGTATATCATGATTTTGGCAGGCATGCAGCTCGGGCTGATCGATTTGGAGGCGATGACAGATACAACAGAGGATCAGACCGTTATCCTCCAGTGGGCTATGAGAAAGCCCGGTCCTTTGAAAGAGACATAGTCCCAAGTGAGAGGTACGGCAGAGCTGGTGGGCCTATACGTGGAGGAGATGAGGGAAGAGGGTTTAGAAGCAGAGCTGGTGCTCCTTATGAGAGGCCAAGGCGAAGTGGTGCTGTTTTTGATCGTTACTAAGGCATGAATGAAAACTGATTGATACTTTGTTGGTCATATACACACTCTCATCTTTGTGTATGTGTGATGAATATTTCCTTTCTCTAAGCGTTGTAGGTGTAAAACTTTTTTCAGACACTAGTTTGGAGTATTGTTTAGCTTTAGATTTGTATATATGTTGTATCTTTTTATATTGGGTTTCGAATCCGGTTATGAAAAGCCCAAAACTAATTAGGCCTAGAAGTTTAGGAACAATTTTATAAATTCTAAACTTTGGATAATAATTAAAAAGGCCTGAAGAGTAAAAATACAGAAAAGGCCAAGTCATAAAGTCGCAACGGTTTTGATCAAAGAATCTTAAACGTTTCTCTCTCTATTTCGCTAGCACTGTCAGTCTCTTAGAAATGCAATCGTGAAAGCCCTAACTCACTGCGGAGAAGAACAGGAGAATGGATCGCAAGGGGAAGGGGAAACAGATCGCCGGAAGTGGATCTTCTTCTGGCGGAACGAAAAGGAAAAGCAATGTCGAGTTCCGAGACGAAGGTTTAACGATTAAGAAGCGGAGAAACCCTGAGGTTCTTCAGTTCTTCGAAGAATCCGCTGAGGTTGGCTACTATGGAGGAAGCTCCGACGAAGAAGATGAAGATGACGTGATGGATTTCATCAACGGTGATTTACTTTCTCTGTTTCGTTGATTTTCTTCTTGCATGTTTTCATTTCTTCGTTTCGTCTTTTGTGAGAACTCTGATTTTGTCACATTTTATGGGTTGCTTTTTTTTCCCTACGTGGGTTTTTTTTTCAAGCTTTTAAGTGGCGATTCTTAAGACATCTCGGTGGAATTGCTTATTTCCGAGACTAGGGTTTGGGTTTGAACTTTATTTTCGTGTAAATTTCGAGCTGTTTTGTTTAGTACTAAGGTTTGCATACTTTCTTAAGCATAAACATTGCAGAAGTTTCTCACCTTTATCTAACTACTCTCATTTGAAGCAGATATGGATGACGAACCTGAGGTTGAAGAGAGTGGTAGTAAAGCTGGCAAGGGAGGAAAGGGCAAATCTACCTTTGTTTTCCCTAAGGAAGAGGATATAAACGAGGAAGAATTTGATAGAATGATGGAAGAAAGATACAAATCAGGTTCTGGTTTTCCTAGATTTGCTGATGATGATGTGAAAGATTCCATTGAGATGGATGCTCTTGCTCCAACTTCCAAAGATCCTCCTATTTGGAAAGTCAAGTGTACGGTATGTTAAACCAAGGTTCTATTTAAGCTTTAAACCAGTATTTTACTACTTCTGCTGACTCCACTTGGTTTGTTCTTGTAGATTGGACGGGAGAGGCACTTAGTTTTCTGTCTCATGAACAAATTTGTTGAGTTACGTAAGATAGGGACCAAATTGCAGATCATATCTGTTTTTACTGTGGACCATGTCAAGGGTTTCATTTTCATAGAAGCTGGGAAGGAACACGATGTTCTTGAGGTATTGAAGATTCAACACACCTATTTTGAAGTACTCTCGTATTTATCTGACATTTGGGCGTTGGAGGACATTCCGTGGAGATAATCATTACATGTATGACATTCTGATTTGTTTTCTTTTTCCCTAGGCGTGCAGGAACTTAACTGGTATATATGCTACTCGGATGGTGTTACTTCCTAAAGCCGAAACTACAAATCTTCTAACTGTCCAAAGAAAAACTAAAAAAAAATATGAGGGAAAATGGGCTCGTGTTAATAATGGTAAATACAAAGGAGATCTTGCTCAGGTAATATTGCTTTTGCTGTCTATATTTCATTTTCAGCTTGTTGTCTTTGTAATGCTACCTAAGCTGTGCTCTATGTCTTTGTAGCTTGTGGCTGTGAGCGACACTCGCAGAAAAGCACTAATTAAGCTGATTCCGAGGATTGATATTAAGGCCTTGACCCAAAAATATGTAACTATCCTGTCTTCCTGCTCTTATGTTTGTCTGTGCCAGTAAATTTGCAACTTTTTTTGAGTTCATGTCATCTCACCGTTTGCCTTAACTTTCTTGCGCAGAGTGGGGAAGTTACTGTCCAGAAAGGCCAGACTCCAGCTCCAAGATTGATCAGTTCAAGCGAGCTCGAGTAAAATGCTTGATCTTTTCTTTTCTTCTGGTAAATAACGACCAACTTTCTAATTTTTCTTGTCCGTTCTTTCGTCACAGGGAATTCAGACCCCTCATTCAAGTGAGGCGAGATAGGGATACTGGAATAACGTTTGAGCATCTTGATAGCCTGATGCTGAAAGATGGGTATCTCTATAAAAAAGTATCATTAGATTCATTATCATCCTGGGGGGTTATACCTTCCAAGGAGGAGATACTAAAGTTTATGCCTGTAGAACGTAAAGAAACGGGTGATGTAGAGTGGATTTCCGAAGTATATGGTGAAGAAAAGAAGAAAAATATTCTTCCAACCGGCAGAGGAGGTGGGAAAGGAGAAGGATCAGGGAGCGGGAAAGCAGAAGGATCAGGGAGCCGGAAAGCAGAAGGATCAGGCGGTGGGAAAGGAGAAGGCTCATCAGAATCCAAGTCAGAAAGTAGCTATGAGTTATATAATCTAGTTTGTTTCAAGTGAGGAGTCGTTCATAATGGTCCTTTTTTGCAAGTCTTTGTTGTAATTTCATATGTTAAGAACTTCATATTTTTCCCTTTGTAGCCGTAAAGACTTCGGTCTGATTGTGGGCATGGATGACAAGTGTGACGGTTACAAGGTATGTTATTTTCACCATCTCATGATATCTTATGGTCTATCTCTAATGTGTTGCAAAATTTTACAGGTTCTGAAAGAAGGTTCAGATGGACCTGTTGTAGTCAGTATTGGAAATAAAGAAATACAGAATGGATCATTTAATTCAAAATTCACTGCCTTGGATATGAATAACAAACAAATATCAGTTCATGATGTTGTGAAGATTTCCAAAGGCCCATACGAGGTGCGGTGTCTAATTCTTTGTTTGTTTCTTTTGCACATTTCTTTTACATAATTAGGTGGATGAATGATTGACAAAAAAAATATTAGGTGAATAAATTTGTGTAAAAATTCTAAAGGTTCAATTTTATGGGGCAGTGCGCAAGAAATGAAATCATAAATTCCCCAAAAAGAAAAAGGATTAAAAAAAAAACTTGTATCAAATTACAACTACTAACTAATCCTAACATTGGATTATTTCATACTTTTCTTGCATAAATTACAAATTCAGGGTAAACAAGGAGTTGTGAGACAAGTTTACAGAGGAATCATATTTCTTTATGATGAAAGTGAGGAAGAAAATGGTGGTTATTTCTGCTGCAGATCAAAATCGTGTGAGAAAGTTAAACTCTTCACTGAAGAATCCAGTGAGAAGGTAAGATAGCCCGGTGCCTGCAGCAATCTTTTGATACAACTGAATGATTTTCGTGTTCTGATGACATTTTCTTCTTTCTTTCAGACTGGTGAATTTGATGCTTCAGTTTTTGGAGGCTCCTCCCCAAAATCGCCTCTATCTCCTGAAAAAGAGTGGCAGCAGCCCAGGGAAAGATACAATAACTGTATGTATGGAGGGTTACTATATCAAGCTTCTTTTTATTACGTTAGGCCTCTGACAAATGGTATCTAATGCAGCAAACAAAGGAGACAAAGAGAGCATGTATTCTATAGGCCAGAAGCTGAGAATACGTGTAGGTCCATTGAAGGGGTATCTCTGCCGTGTAATAGGTTTACGCTATTCTGATGTCACAGTCAAGCTTGATTCCAAGCATAAAATTTTCACAGGTTTGTTTTCATGCTCTTACTTCATTGATTCAAGTCTGGTTTGTTGCGCTTCTGAATATTTCCAGTGATGCACTTCAGTTAAAAGTGAGCATCTTGCTGAGGTTCGCGACAGAAATACTGTGCTAAGTACAAGGTTAGTACATATTAATATCCTGTTCGGACTGTACATATTTATTATTCAATGTCCTTTTTAGCAAATGTCAACTACTCTTACACGGTGTCTGTGTGTTATAAAAGTGGGGATGCGGGTAATGGCTCCTTCCAACCTTTTGACATGCTTGGAACAGAAGGCAGTTCTGGAGGTTGGTTTTTTTGGTGCCCCTTTTTTTTCTCAACTTGGCTGTAATTTCTTATAGAGCCTTTGTTGTTAAATGCCTTTAAGCTTTGAACATTTGCTAGTCAGCCCATCCCATTTCCTTGTAACTATTCACCTTTCTCTTATGGTAGACTGGGCGAAAGGAGCAGGCACGTCAGGAGAGGGTGGTAACTGGAACATAGGAGGCCCTTCTACTGATTGGTAAGTCTACTTTCCATTTATATAGCCACAGGTAGATATGATCGATCAGATTTTCCTCATATTTGTATATAGTTCCTTTAGATTTAAATGCTGGCATGTAAACTTATGGGCTTTCTTTAGCTGATTTTTGTGTTACTTCCTTCAGTGGTTAGATTTTAGATTTGAGGCAGGAGAGTCTCAGTATTGAATGTATCATACTTTGACTGTGCCTTGAAAAGTCTGTTAAAAATAACGTGAATTTCTTACGGATCTGATTAAATATCACTTTTAAAATTTTGATCTCATGTCCTCGTTACAGGAACTCTTGGGGCAATAAGCCTACATCTGACGCCTCTGTAAGTCAACTTATTATGTCATGTTGTTAAGTTTATATTTTACAAAACTTTATATTTTTTAATGTCACAAAGTTTCTTACTTTGCACTCTCAGCAGCCGACAGCTCCAGATGGTAACACTTCAACATGGACCAGTACAGCAGATGATAACAGACCTGGATCTGCTGATGAACAATCTGGTGGTTGGAATAAATGGGTTAAAACACCTGCATCTGAAGCTGGCACTGTTGGTGGTGGGTGGGGAGATGCAGGTGCTTCAAATGTTGAAGCTCCTTCTTGGGGAAAACAGGAAGCATCAACTTCCAATGTTGCAGATTTAGGTTCTTGGGGTAAGCATGTAGGAAGCTCTGATGGTAATAAACAAGATGATGACTCTGTATGGGGTAAACTATGTAAAGATTCTGAATTAAGTCAGAAAAAAGAAGAATCTTCTTGGGGTAAGAAATTGGGATCTGAACCTTGTTTGGGAAAGGGAGATGGCGAATCTAGTTGGGGAAACAAAGATGGAAATTCCACTGCAAGTAACAGAGAGGGAGCTTCCTGGGGACTAGAGGATAAAGGCTCTGACAGGAGCAAGGAAGGATCTGGGTGGGATAATCAAGGTGGGGGTTTTGGTTCAGGGGAGAAAAAACATGGGTCTTCTGGTTGGAACAATTCAGCAGAAGATTCCAATGCCAACAATAAGGGAGCTCCTGGCTGGGGTAAACCAGATGATGGGTCTTCATGGGGTAAACAGGATAAGGGAGGGTCCTCATGTATTGAACCTGATGGTGGAGCTTCATGGAGTAAGCCAGACGGAGGAGGATCATCGTGGGCTAAGAAAGATGACGGAGGAGGATCATCGTGGGCCAAGAAAGATGACGGAGGAGGATCATCGTGGGCCAAGAAAGATGACGGAGGAGGATCATCGTTGGCCAAGAAAGATGACGGAGGAGGATCATCGTGGGGTAAGACAGATGACGGAGGAGGATCATCGTGGGGTAAGACAGATGACGGAGGAGGATCATCTTGGGCTAAGAAAAACGACGGGGGAAGATCATCGTGGGATAAGACAGATGATGGAGGTGGATCATCATGGGCTAAGAAAGATGACGGAGGTGGATCATCATGGGGTAAGAAAGATGCTGAAGGAGGATCATCATGGGGTAAGAAAGATGACGGAGGTGGATCATCATGGGGTAAGAAAGATGCTGAAGGAGGATCATCATGGGTTAAGAAAGATGACGGAGGAGGATCATCATGGGGTAAGAAAGATGACGGAGGACTATCATCGTGGGATAAGAAAGATGACGGAGGGTGGTGGATCATCATGGGGTAAGAAAGATGCTGAAGGAGGATCATCATGGGGTAAGAAAGATGACGGAGGTGGATCATCATGGGGTAAGAAAGATGCTGAAGGAGGATCATCATGGGTTAAGAAAGATGACGGAGGAGGATCATCATGGGGTAAGAAAGATGACGGAGGTGGTGGATCATCATGGGGTAAGAAAGATGCTGAAGGAGGATCATCATGGGGTAAGAAAGATGACGGAGGTGGATCATCATGGGGTAAGAAAGATGCTGAAGGAGGATCATCATGGGTTAAGAAAGATGACGGAGGAGGATCATCATGGGGTAAGAAAGATGACGGAGGACTATCATCGTGGGATAAGAAAGATGACGGAGGGTGACGGAGGAGGATCATCGTGGGGTAAGACAGATGACGGAGGAGGATCATCTTGGGCTAAGAAAAACGACGGGGGAAGATCATCGTGGGATAAGACAGATGATGGAGGTGGATCATCATGGGCTAAGAAAGATGACGGAGGTGGATCATCATGGGGTAAGAAAGATGCTGAAGGAGGATCATCATGGGGTAAGAAAGATGACGGAGGTGGATCATCATGGGGTAAGAAAGATGCTGAAGGAGGATCATCATGGGTTAAGAAAGATGACGGAGGAGGATCATCATGGGGTAAGAAAGATGACGGAGGACTATCATCGTGGGATAAGAAAGATGACGGAGGGTCATCGTGGGGTAAGAAAGATGATGGAGGGTCATCGTGGGCCAAGAATGATGGAGGCGGATCATCGTGGGTAAAGAAAGATGACGGAGGATCTTCCTGGTGCAAAAAGGACGATGGAGGATTGTCTTGGGGTAAGAAGGATGATGGAGGGTACTCGGAACAGACATTTGATAGGGGAGGACGTGGGTTTGGTGGGAGAAGAGGAGGTTATCGAGGTGGCAGGGATCAGTTTGGAAGGGGAAGAGGAAGGGGAAGATTCAGTGATTCAAAGGTTAGTTTGAGAAAAACTATTTCTGTTTTATTTTTTTTAACTATGTTGAAGTCTCATATTGTAACTTTCCAATGGATGTAGGATCCTGCTCCATGGAATAAACCAAGTGAGGGATCTAACTGGGGTTCTCAAAACAGTGGTGGCGGCAATTCAAGCTGGAGTAAACAGAACGATAATAGTTATGGTGGATCAAGTTGGGGCAAACAGAATGATGCAGGTGGGGGACATAGCTGGAGCAAACAAGACGGTGGTGGGGATAACTCGAGCTGGAGTAAACAGGATAGTGGTGGTGGTGGCGGCGGTGGTTCTGCCTGGGGTAAGCAGAACGATGGTGGTGGTGGTGGCTCGAGCTGGGGTAAACAGGATGGTGGTGGTGGTGGCAGTGGTTCCACCTGGGGTAAGCAGAACGATGGTGGTGGTGGCTCAAGCTGGGGTAAACAAGTTGATGGTGGAAGTGCTTCTGCGTGGGGAAAGAAAAACGATGATGATGGTGGATCAAGCTGGTCCAAACAGCATGATGGCGGTTCCAAACCTTGGAATGAACAGGGTGGTGGTGGTGGTCGCGGGTTTGGTGGAAGAAGAGGAGGGGGATTCCGAGGAGGTTTCCGTGGAGGTAGAAACCCATCTGGTAGAGGAGGAAGGTCGTTTGGTGGTAATGACAATTCACCTGCTTGGAAATCAGATGATCAAGGCAACAACACTTGGAAGAGCAACCAAAGTGGTGGTTCTGCTTGGAAATCAGATGATCAAGGCAACAGCACTTGGAAGACTAACCAAAGTGGTGGTTCTGCTTGGAAATCAGATAATCAAGACAACAAAACTTGGAAGAGCAACCAAAGTAGTGGCTTGGAAGAGCAACCAAAGTGGTGGTTCTGCTTGGAAATCAGATGATCAAGGCAACAGCACTTGGAAGACTAACCAAAGTGGTGGTTCTGCTTGGAAATCAGATAATCAAGACAACAAAACTTGGAAGAGCAACCAAAGTAGTGGATCAGACTGGGGAAATGATTCAAACAAGAGCAAGCCAACATTCGATTCGTCCTCTGCTGCTGCTGGTGGTGGTACTGGAAACTGGACTAGCTGGGGTGATAACTCAAAGAAAGATATCAGTGACAATCCAGGAAACGAAACCAAATCAGCTTGGGGAAGCAGTAATGATCAGACGAACACCAATAACAATGGTGCAGGAGAAACGAGTGGAGAAGCCAATAATGCATGGGGCAGCGGAGCAAAGGCAGTAGCATCTTCTGGTAGCTCGGATGCTTGGGGAACTAGTGACAAAAAGTCCGGATGGTAAAAATGAAATCAAGAATTGAATCTGGTGAATAAGCTTTTTTTTTTTAACTATCTCTATCTAAGTCTCGACACTGAACTCTAGTTGAACGCCATGAGGTGTGTTTTTCTTTAGTTGCTTTGTGTTGAACACATAAGTTTTGATCTTATGTGTCATATAATGAAAGCTAAAGAAACAATGGTAAACAACTTTGGCCATCCTCGGATTCATTACAGGTTTATTATTGTTACGGCCTTACGGGTATTTCGGCTTTAGTTTTGTACACTTACTTACCCATCAAGATATTGAATCACTGAATTATTTTAAGCTGTAACCAAGGAGGTTTAAAATAAGGGATAGAGTACCAGACACACATCTTCATATACACATATTTTCACGAATTTACCAACAAATACATATTTGTAGCTTTTGTTTTGAATAAACATCATATCACGCCTGTTTTATCACGCCTGTTGGCTACATCTCCCCCTGATAAGTTTGTGGAGTAGGGTTCGAGTCACAGCAGTGGCATAATGTCACAATATTTTCAATATTACCAGTAGGATACTACATGGCAGCTATGTTCTCTTAGCAGAGATACCAAGCACCACGCACGGACGGACCGAACAGGAGCTGCTCTTTCAGCGGAGCTACTATCCGCCCTGGACCGCACGAAACTTGGAGAATAGGGAGTCGATTCAATAGACTAAAAAAACATATAACTCTGACTCCTTTTGCCTTGGTGTAAAAAAAAAAAAAAAAAAGATCAGACTGGGGAAATGATTCAAACAAGAGCAAGCCAACATTCGATTCGTCCTCTGCTGCTGCTGGTGGTGGTACTGGAAACTGGACTAGCTGGGGTGATAACTCAAAGAAAGATATCAGTGACAATCCAGGAAACGAAACCAAATCAGCTTGGGGAAGCAGTAATGATCAGACGAACACCAATAACAATGGTGCAGGAGAAACGAGTGGAGAAGCCAATAATGCATGGGGCAGCGGAGCAAAGGCAGTAGCATCTTCTGGTAGCTCGGATGCTTGGGGAACTAGTGACAAAAAGTCCGGATGGTAAAAATGAAATCAAGAATTGAATCTGGTGAATAAGCTTTTTTTTTTTAACTATCTCTATCTAAGTCTCGACACTGAACTCTAGTTGAACGCCATGAGGTGTGTTTTTCTTTAGTTGCTTTGTGTTGAACACATAAGTTTTGATCTTATGTGTCATATAATGAAAGCTAAAGAAACAATGGTAAACAACTTTGGCCATCCTCGGATTCATTACAGGTTTATTATTGTTACGGCCTTACGGGTATTTCGGCTTTAGTTTTGTACACTTACTTACCCATCAAGATATTGAATCACTGAATTATTTTAAGCTGTAACCAAGGAGGTTTAAAATAAGGGATAGAGTACCAGACACACATCTTCATATACACATATTTTCACGAATTTACCAACAAATACATATTTGTAGCTTTTGTTTTGAATAAACATCATATCACGCCTGTTTTATCACGCCTGTTGGCTACATCTCCCCCTGATAAGTTTGTGGAGTAGGGTTCGAGTCACAGCAGTGGCATAATGTCACAATATTTTCAATATTACCAGTAGGATACTACATGGCAGCTATGTTCTCTTAGCAGAGATACCAAGCACCACGCACGGACGGACCGAACAGGAGCTGCTCTTTCAGCGGAGCTACTATCCGCCCTGGACCGCACGAAACTTGGAGAATAGGGAGTCGATTCAATAGACTAAAAAAACATATAACTCTGACTCCTTTTGCCTTGGTGTAAAAAAAAAAAAAAAAAAAATCATGAGATACTTTCTTCATATTATAATAATTGTTGTTATATTTATTTATTCTTATTATTATTGTTATAAAAACAAAAAAATAATCTGAGGGAAGTGATAGAATTAAAAAGAAAATACAAAGGATATATAATGTACATA
>CM071716.1:6405985-6423472 GCA_036630335.1 Physaria fendleri | reverse complement strand
TATTCTGTTAATATTCCGCTTTTATTTTGTTTTACTCTTTTGTTTTTCTGTTTTTTTAGAATTGTTTATGCAAAGGAGAAGCAACTCAACTGAACCGCTAATCAATCCTACTAACCAAGAGCTCGCATTGATCGAAAGAAGTAACCGTGCCCTTAAACGAAACTGAGAACAACTGGATGAATGGCAGCAAACGGAAATCAAAAGGGCAACATGGAAGGACAGAACCAAGGAATGACACCAGAACAGATGATGGCTTAGCTAGCCGAACAAAGACATGAGTTCAACCAGCTGAGGGAGGAGTTCAATGCTCGACAGGAACGAGAAGGAGAACGTGTGAGGACCAGGAGTTGCCGATGCCCCACATACCTTCTATCAGAACTTGTCAGCAATATGTTGCTGAAATTCCAGGACGTAACTTCGAGATCAAACCATCGATGATTAATCTCGTCAAACAAGAAGTCTGCAACGGATTGCCTGCAGAAAATCCAATGGAGCACATCGAAAAATTCGAGGGGACTTGCGCGACGTCAGAGCATATCGAGAAATTCGAGGGGACTTGCGCGACGTCGTGGACAACGGGTGAGCACTATGAGTATGTAATGTGCAAACTGTTTCCTTTCACACTTGCAGNTTTTTCATTTATGCAAAAAATGCCCATTTTGGGTAGGTTATAGTCCATCAATTTGAGTCTCACGCGCGAAACGCGCTTATGCTGCGCGTGGTTTTCATTTGTAAGGCGCCTCACGCGTTAGTTTGGGTAAGCTGTTCAAAATCCAAATCAACATAAGACCGTAAGTAGGCTTAGGTCCAGGCCCGAAATTAATGATGCCCTAAAAACTCGTTAAATATATTTCTCTTTTAAAAAGGAAAGGGTTATTGTCTTGGGTACGGTTTAATGAAATTTAGTTACCTGAAGGGCCCATAATTAAGAGTATTTTGTATACAAATAAGCCCATTAACAGAATAAGGATCCCTGCATCTGAATAAAACCTGTGAGAATATCCAAAGGTTTCTTACTCCGTCCGAGTAATTTTGAATTTGCGAGGCTGAAGATGACGATCTTGGACGTTTGCACAGAGATTCTGAAGATCCAGAAGTTAGGAAGGGTCGTCTCTTACGCCGGATTCTACTGCTTCACTGCTGCTCTGACATTCTTCTATACAAACAACACGTATGTCTAGCCTCTGATTTCTTCATGTGGTTGTTCTTACTTTTCAACTTCAACATATGTGGCTTTGGATCTAGACTTTTTAGTTCCTTCATATGTGCTTTTGTTTAGGGTTCTTCTCTCATTTTGGATTCGAATGACCTTGTAGGACAAGAGCAGGATATTCCAGGGGAGATCAGTTCTATGCATCTTATCCTGCTGGCACGGAGCTTCTAACCGATACAGCAAAGGTTTGAATCCTCTTCTAGATTTCGAATTGTTTTTCTATCTTCTTTTTGTTATGATAATGATGAAATGATGAGTTTTGGTGTAAAGCTATACAAAGCTGCGCTTGGGAATTGCTATGAATCTGAGGATTGGGGTCCTGTAGAATTCTGCATATTGGCTAAGCATTTTGAGCGTCAGGGTATGAATCTTATGAATCTGAGGATTGGGGTCCTGTAGAATTCTGCATATTGGCTAAGCATTTTGAGCGTCAGGGTAGTAAATCTCTGTAAGTTTCCTCAATCCTTCTTCTTCTTAATTGGGCTTTTAACATATAGGTGCCGAATCATGTGGGGTTAAAGCTAGTTTGGTTATGAATGCAGCAACACATGGCTCACCTACTTTCTCAAGGCCAACTCGATGGACCTACTTTCTCAAGGCCAACTCGATGGAAGTGGCTAGTGGGGTTTGAATGATTTATAAACAACTATTTTCTCAGCTTTGTATCTAAATTCTGTTGTAATGAAGTTGAACCTAGAACACTTGTAAGCCGATCCATGCTAAGAAATGAACATGTAATGCCCGTAAAGGAACTTTGTATTCGACAAAAAGATAAGAGTTTTGGGTTCCAAGTTTAAACAATGAAAGTTCAGATCGCAAGTAACTTGCAGCAATGTAAGAAGCTCTTTTGTATGAGATGAGGTCTGTACTCTGCACACGCGTCAGGCCCATTAAAGAAATTAAAAGCCCAAATACGACCAAACAATCACCAAGTTTTCTGCCACGTTAAAACCCTAAAAATCTAGAACCTTCCGGGTTAATCGAACTTTTGTTGACCCACAGATCTAGTCTTTCGTTAATTGGGTCGGAGAACCTTCCGGGTTAATCGAACTTTTGTTGACCCACAGATCTAGTCTTTCGTTAATTGGGTCGGGCCTACTTAGAGATTTCAAATATTCGTTACAAGGATATTGATTTGCTCATAGATATTGATGTGCTTGAAAGTTGGTAATCTTTGCAAGTAGTGCACTATGCTAGAACGGTCCACTGAGTAATGCTAACTGTGATTGATATTGTTATTTTGTGATGATTCGTTACGCATAGTGTGCTGTTTTCTTAAGAACCAAGCAACTTTATACGGGAAGTCATTATCATCCATCACAATCATCTATTATCAGCCACCATAGCCGAATTGTTTTAAAAATATTACTATAAAGGAAATCAAATTGTTGTACCAATTTGAAAATGATTGGTGCATGCATGTACCAATCATATAATCCATTGTGACGTCAGGTACGTGACAATTAAATTGAACTTAAAGGTCACTAATAACCTAAGGTCCCGCCTTGATTGTGGGCAACGATTGGGACTAGTAAACAAAAGAAAACTAAAACTTATTTTTACCTGTAATACAGACAAAGATTTTGTGTATATCTAAGGTTTGGAAAGAAAAACCTAAGATTAATTTATTAAAATTAGTTTTACAACTAAATTTAAGATACATGAAACTCTTAATACTTTGAATTGTTTAAAACATGTGAGTTGTCTTGAGGCTCTATTATTAACATATTAATATTAAGGACAGACGAAATTGAAGGTCCCATCTAAAAGCTTAATGAGAATGTGAACACAAAATTAGTAATGTAATCAACTAGATTGTTAATATTTTGTTTATATCAATAATCATGATTAAAACAAGTATAGGAGATAATTAGCGGGAGATTGTCAATGGTAATGATAAGTGTAGGGATAGGAGTTGCGCAACGTTGTTAAGGAAGTTGTCGACAATTTTACTTAGCCATATCAAAAAGGTCCTAAGTCGAGGGACCCTCATTGTTTTTTTTTTTTTTTTTTTGGGTTGGCAAAAAATTATAATAGGGGAAATTTATAAATTAATTTCGGGTAAGATTAGGTAGAGTGAGGGCACACTAATATGGAATTTCATCTTCATTAGAAAATTTATAGGACAACTATATTTTACACGTTTATATGTAGATCATGCATGGATTTTTGAGCCAAGAAGGTTCCATGCTCTAGATTTATAGTGACAATTAAATCTTATTCTAGTAGTAGTAGTATATATTAACACCCAACAACTTTAATATTGACAGACTTGAATCATCTTTTCCAACGTGATGTTAATGAGCCAACAAATATTTACCTCTAATTTCCCAATTTAGAAAAACATTATTCAGATTCTCTGGTCCGCCTCGATGGACCGGTTTGTACCAATTTTTACTACCTATGCTTTGACTATTGAGTCAAAGTCTTTGACCGAATATAAAACTTCGATACGAATAAAATATCTATGACTAATGCAATTATAAGACCAATAAAAAAATACTAATATATATAGTGATGCAGTGGCGGATCTAGAACTAATATTTAACGGAGTCAAAGTATTATGTAAAAATAAAAAGAAGTAATTTAAACATAATTTAACGGGGTCAACCTAATAAATTATACATATTTTATTTGATTTTCTCTTAATTTTTATAGTAAAATCAGTTATAATTCAAAATTTGTGGGGGTCAAGTGACCCCGTTGTCACCTATCTACCTCCGCCACTGTAGTGATGTGTAAAACCAGAGAGTTTGGTTGTCAGTCACATGTTCATGACGAGTCTTGTGGGCGTGGCTCCCACCTCCCTGACGCACCGTTAGTCTTGTCGGGTAGTGGTCCGTGAGGGTCACAAGCGTCTTGCTTTCTCCCTAGGCGCGTCGGTCTTTTCTTTCTCTTCTTCCGACATTGATTCTGTCCTCGCTAACTTCTTTAGATTTCGGTCTCTTTTACCAATATTTTTTTATCTTTAATTGTTTCAATATATATATATATATAAGCAAGTTTTTTTTTGTCGACTAATCTTGTTTTGTCGTTTCGGAAACCGAAATTGCAAATTTGCAATCGACGATCATGCATTCATTGCCTATATGGATATAAGTATATTCATTCTTACATACACCCACTAGAAATTTATTTTATTATCGAATATTTTATTGTAGTAATGAAATGAATATACAAAAAATGTAGGTCACTACTAGTAATAAAGACGTTAAAAAAAACCAAAAACAAAAATTGTATTAGCTGAGAAGACAATATTTATTGGGTTTCACAAAAGAACGTTCCTTTGCAGAACATAACGAAATCAATGCCCCATAATTAATTACTCCCAGTCTTCTGCACCTCTAATATCATTATATAATCACTATGAATGAAAGCAGTTGACCAAAAAAAAATCACTATGAATGATCGATGTAATTTTCTACTACTATAAGATAGTTACATTACAATCATTATAAAATTAATCACTATCACACATATAGACATTTTCCTTTTATTTTTTGTTTCTTTAGCATAAAATATTGTTAGATATAATTCCATGTACTTATATAAAGCATAAAAACTCATTAGTTGTGTTAAATTGAAATTTTAGTTCAAAATACTTACGAATTCGAGTATACGTGATTTAGTTTGATATTCAAACATAGTTAGCTTGTAGAGAAAGACTAAAATAGATTCTTCTTTGCTTTACATCAAAATCATCAAAAAAGTTCTAATTAAAGTATTCCGTAAAAGACTATAAGTTTTAAAAATGGAATAATCAGAAACCTATGCGGAATTCGGACCGTTTTCAAATCTCTTAAATAAAGTACCAGTATTTTAATTAGTGTATAACAAATTCTAGCCTTAAAATCTCTCCATGCACGGTAAATAGTTGTACATAAAATACTTAATGCGAATAAATAATATATACACATTTTTTTAATGTAAATTACATTAATTATAGACAAGCCTGCGACAAAAATTTAAGTACACCAACTTAAAATTCCATTTCAGTTTCGACACATTTTAATTAACTACTAACAAAAATGTGTCATACTTTTTCATGGTTATACTTAACAGATATTCTGTCGCATACACACACAATTTTTTTTTTTTTTTACACAAATATTCTTAGTAGTATTATGCTTAGCGTAGCTATAGTAATGTGAATCATGATTATATTATAGCTCCTGCGACAAAAATATTTTGTTCTATATGCCGCAATCTAAGTTGGTTAAAGATTTCGAATTACGGAAAAAAAAAACAACAAAAAGACGTGTTATAACACCAAACAAGATGGATAACAAACCAAAAAACCCCAAAACTAGTTACCAAACTGTAATACAAAAAACAAAACAAAAACAAAAACCCTAGTAGATTGATTGATGTACTAACTTCAAACAAAGTACATAAGATCATACCATACTACACCCAAATAAGAAATTAAGAAAAGCATCATCATCATCATCATATTAGTTTCCTTAAAAAGATGATTAATTGATTATATGTTACTAGTAGAAGAAGAACTGAAATTATTAGAGACATCACTCCACGAACTAGTTGTTGCAGCTGCTGTGGATGCTGCAATATTCCAGAGCTGTTGTTGTTCATTTCCAAAAAGCTGTCTTGACAAGTTTAGCTGATTGTTACTTTCTTCCATTTTCACTGAAGCTAATTGTGAGGCTGTGGCTGTAACCATAGCTGATGAAGCAGAAGAGGAAGAGGAAACAAGGTTAAGAATAGGTCGGTACTGACCCGACCCGGTAACAAATCCGTAACCAAGATTCTGCTGCTCCATTTGATGATCAAGCCTGTCTAAAGGAAGTTGGTTTGTTGCCGGGAATCTCCACTGGTCAAAACCGGTCAAAAGAGACGACGCTCCACCGCTACTTCCACCGCCTAGATGATAAGAAGGAGCTGAAACAGTACCGTATTGAGAGTTGAAGTTGTCAGTGAAGTCTAAAGGAGGCATGAGCTTAAGAGGAGGCAAAGATGATCCAAGTCCAGGTATTAACCCTGCGTTGTAAGAAGACAGCAAAGAGCTAAGAGACGATGAAGAAGACGGAGGTCCCATCTGACTATTACCCATAGCTCGGTGATGATATTGTTCGTTGCTTGTTGTGCTGTCTTGTGACTTGCTATTACCACTACTACTGCTACCACCACCACCTCCACCACTATTGTTTTTGGTTCTTTTGTTTCTACGGCAACCTCCACCGACGGGAACGCTTCTTAGAGCACCGCCACGTGTCCAATAGCGACGGCAGGATTTGCAGAAGTGACGAGGTTGAGTGAGACTATAGTTGTTGAAGTAACAGAATTTGGTGTTGGTTGAGTCACATCTTGGACATTTTAAGGCTGTTTCAGGTAGTGGTATGTTAGCTAGTCTTGCTCTTTCAGCCATAGAACCTGGCCTGATTAACCCACCTGGTCCTCCAGGACCACCGCTTCCACCGTTGTTGTTGTGGTGAAGCGGTGACGGTGTTTGTTGCGGTTGCGGTGGGAGAGGATGGTGAGGGAGGAATTGCTGGTTGATGTTGTTGTTGTTTCCCGTGAATCCAACGGTGGTTGTGATTGGTTGATGCTAAAAAAATGATTCAAAAACAACACAAAAGCTTTTACAATTTGTGATAAAATAATAATAAAAGAAGGAAAGAAAGAATTAATTTTTATGAGTATATTCAAATTCAACCACAAATATACAAAGATTTAAAGTGACAAAAGGAACAAGAATATTATTTATATCCTCTTTTCTTGTTTGTTTAATCCTCTCTTTACATATTTTTCTTTAAAATGATTCTAATAGTACTAAGAAATCATAAAATCAAGAAACCAAACAAAATCCATTTAAAGGAAAAAAAATTGGATCAATACTTACTTGTTGTTGCCAGTTTGATGAATCAGGATAAGAAGAAAATGAAGAAAAATCCATCTTTGATCTTTCTTCTTCGATGATCTCTTCTCTTTTGTTTTTGATCAAATAAAGGAATTAAAGTTAGTTTTTTTTTTCCTTATGAAGAAGTGGAGAATTATATAGAGAGAAAAGAAGAAGAGATGAGATAAGATGAGAGATTAGAGAAGGATAGAGAGAGAGAGAGAAGGGCAAAGGTAAAGGAAGAACCTTTATTCATATATATACATGCCAGCATATACATGTGTCTATATAGAATATGTATGAATATTATATTAATTATATATATATATTTGATGAATAAAATAAGATTTGAGTGTGTCCACAGTGGTGATAATATGACTCTTTTGATGAATAAAATAAGATTTGAGTGTGTCCACAGTGGTGATAATATGACTCTCTTTTTGTTTTATATATTATATATACACATATTTGCTTAGGGTTTTGTGAAGATGGAGGAGAGTTGCTTAACTCATAAGTTTCTTTCAGATTCTCTCTTTCTGACACTATGCTTCTGCATTGTACTGTGGGTGCCAATTATATATTGGGAAAAAAGTACTAAGCTTGACTGTTAGTGTTTTAAGCTTTAAAGTCAACAATTTTTTTTTTTTTTAGTGTTTTAAGCTTTAAAGTCAACAATTTTTTTTTTTTTTTTTTGTAAAATATATATATACCATTCATAACATAAAATAGTGATATATGTCATGAACTTTAGAAACATTCTATAAGGATACAAATAATCAAAAAAAAAAAAAATTATAAAGTTAGGTGATATTATTATTCAAGCAAAACAATACACAGCAATTGTAATATCATGATTCTTGGTAGTTTTCTATTAGGCAATTTGGGCTGATATATAGTGTTTTTTTTTATGTAACTAATAAATTTTGTGGACTTATATAGTTTTACTGATTTTTTCCTTAACTAAGATGAAAAATGATAACAATTAGAGAGATGGGTTTATATCAGTCACAATTCACTCTTCTTCTTTTTTGACAATTGAGAGATATGGGTTATCTTTTTAAAGTATGTTATGTTATCTGACATGTTATTCATAAATATTTAGTTAAATAGCCTTTTTTTAAGTAGAAAATGTGGATCAATTCATATGTATTTTATATTAACCTTAAAAAAAAATCATATGTAATTTTGTCAACAAAGTTCTTGTGTATTCAACTGTATGTAAACATACACAGAGATGAAAGCTTTGGTGCATTTTCATGTTTAAATTATGAATTTTTTTTTCAGAATTAACCGAAAGCCTTAATCAATTAAGTAACTAATCATCTCAATTCTCAAGTTAATGAAAAACAATAGTTTAATTTTAGATGACAATGAAAATAATAATTAAGAAAAATGTAAAGTAAAGTATAGTATTATTTAAAAAACAGTCCAACTGTAAAGTAAAGTATAGTATTATTTAAAAAACAGTCCAACATTCTTCCGAAATGTTCCAAAACCAAATTCGCTTTTCTTTTCCTCGAACCCTCGCGATGTCTTTTTTTACATTTTCCAGGAAAAAAAAGAAAAACAATTTATTTATTTTTGTTCCGTAGCAACACGCGCTATCTGAGCGCGGAACTGAAGCAGGCTACAACGGAGCTTATAGACGATGACGGTGACGAAGGCGCGGAACTGAAGCAGGCTACAACGGAGCTTATAGACGATGACGGTGACGAAGGTCCCATTTCACTATTATCACTACTGCTTCTACCACCACCACCACCTCCGCCGCTGCTATTTCTGGTTCTTTTGTTTCGACGGTAACCGCCACCACCGATGGGAACGCTTCTTAGAGCACCGCCACGTGTCCAGTAACGGCGGCAGGATTTACAGTAGTGACGAGGTTGAGTGAGCATGTAGTTGTTGATGTAACAGAATTTAGTGTTGGTTGATTCACATCTTTTGGACATTTCAAAGGTGTTGCAGTTAGTAGTGGTGGGATATTGGTTAGCCTTGCCCTATCTGCCATCGAACCTGGCCTGATTAAGACCACCGTTATTGTTGTTGATGTTGTTTCCCGTGAGTCCATCGGTGGTTGTGATTTGGTTGTTGATGCTTAAGAGATCGAAAAACATGATTGAAAGTTAATACAAAACATTTTTCAATTTGTTTTAAAATTCATAAAGAAAGAATTAACAGTATATTCTAATTCAACCATCGATATACAAATCACACAAGGAACAAGAATATTATTCTTATCCTCTTTTCATATTATTTTTTTTTAAATGTCAACTAGTGAATATATTGCAAACAGAACATGATTGAGGAGACCTAAGCCCAACCTCACTAATACTACACTTTAAGTATACAAACAGCAAGAAAGCCCGATGAAGATTCTGGTTCCATAACAAGAAGAGCAAAGACAAGGGATATGGAACGGACATGATACTTCAACTAAGCCGCAACTCAAACGCCACAAAATAAGGGACTACCCAGATCAAAGACTAGTTATAGCTTCGGACTCAGACCACGAAAAATCATAGCTACTATAGAGAGAACTACTCAGACATTATAAAATCAAGAAACCTAACAAAATCCATTTCTTTAAGAAAAAAAAAAAAATATATATATAAGATCACTACTTACTTCAGCATCAGTAGGAAATAAAGAAAACTCCATCTTTGATCTTTATTCTTAGATGATACAGAAAGATAGAGAGATTAAGGCATAGGTAAAGGAAGAACCTCTATTCATATATGTATATATGGAATTTGTATTAATATCATACTATTAATTAATTAATAATTATATAAGAAGATTTGAGTGTAGTGTGTCCACAGTGCTGATGTGAAACGTAGGATAGTGACTGTGTCCAATTGCGTACCAGCCTTAACTCATAAGTTTCTTTCTGATAACTACTGCCTTTACAGTGATACTTACTTCTGTATTTGTACTCTGTGTGTGCTAATTATCAATTGGAAAAAAATTTGGTAAACCGAATAGATTTCTAGTGCAATATTACATGAAGTTCGAATATAACGGACAATTGGATAAATAGACATGNNNNTGGAATCTCTCGGTTTTCTTGATCAGCGAGTATCAATGGATCCCGAGTTCCAGCAAACCGGGCCTGAGGTTCCAGAAGCAATACAAGAACTAGAGGAAGAATGAGCTGAGGAATGTTGAGATTGGTGATGTGTTGAGGATGAAGAAGAAACTCTGTTTTGTTGTTGCTTCTGTTCTTCCATCAGTTTCAATATGTATGCATCGTCATGCACTGAGAAAGGTGTGCTGCGCAATGACAAAGAAAAAGAAAAGATTTCAATCTCAGGTCTAAGAGAGAACAAATTTGCCTTTGATTTTGATAAAACATGTTGTTTAGTACCTATTGAAGTCGAGGTGTACAAGTTGCATATCTTCAGAAATCTCGATTTCTACTACTGCATGAGGATTTGTCTAGCCAAAGATTCAAGATTAGGATGCAGGAAAACATGAAATAGAAACTAAGGAAGTGAAGTGATTTGGTTTGTCCAAGAAAGAGAAGAAGAGGAGATTTGAAGTACCTCAAGTAAAATGAATGGTAAGGTATAACCTTCTGCTGGGCTTTGAGTCTTTACAACCATCTCCTGATTTCTGGATATAAGATTCTCAAGACATGAGACCTGAAGATGACCAACATTTGATGAAACATATAAACAAATTGCAAAGACGATTAACATTTCACTAAGGCAACAGAAAATGATACGAACATAGATCTCGAACTGTAAGAGTCTTGGCATTTTGATTGCCATCAACATTTAAAATATGAAAGAGTATCACCTTTTCTGTCAACTCTTTTAGAAAAGCAGCCTTCTTTTGCACATTATTCATAATTTTATTTCGCTCCATCTGCATATACGAGTATCCAATATCCAGAAAGATTAGCGAAGAAGACATTTTATTTCGCTCCATCTGCATATACGAGTATCCAATATCCAGAAAGATTAGCGAAGAAGACAGAGAGATAGCAATAACACAGAATAAATTCAAAAGAACAAGCTTTGGATGCTAAACCTTGACTTCTTCCACATCTTTTTTGCAGGTAATAGGAAGACCTTTCCACCGGATTTCCTTTTTATCCCTTGCAATAATATCCAAGGCCATGAATACATTGAGTGCATCGTAGACTCTCCGCCTTATGTTCTTCTCATTATACTAATTCAAAATATGAGAATGCTGTTACATAACTTGTACTTTTTCAACAAATAAGACCGATAATAACAGTTTTCAAGTACCTCATTTTCATTCAAAGGCTTCTCTGCATTTTGCTTGATTGTAGCAAAATCTGAAATAATTTCATCTGCGACCTGAAATCACAAGAGCCACATTCTCAAACAGATTTTCACATTTTCTGAGACATTGTCTTGAGATTCCTGATTACAAGAAGTATTTGAGAGAATGCTCAACAACTAACTCAGAGGATTGCTTGTTGAAGTGAGTACTTGTTCATACAAAGACAATTCTAATGCATTTTACAACAAATAATTGGCGTAGATAAACAATTCCACGGTTACTGTTTGCATCACCAATTACTTAATGGATTAGAGAGAATAATACCTCCTTGTATGTAGTTATCTTCTTGGCTTCCAACTTCTGACAAACTGAGAAAATCCACAGGCATGTTTCAGTTGACCAAAACAAAAACAACATTAAGAAAGTTGTTAATGTGCTTGCACTGTAAATTGGAATCTCTCGGTTTTCTTGATCAGCGAGTATCAATGGATCCCGAGTTCCAGCAAACCGGGCCTGAAGTTCCAGAAGCAATACAAGAACTAGAGGAAGAATGAGCTGAGGAATGTTGAGATTGGTGATGTGTAGATGAAGATGAAGAAACTCTGTTTTGTTGTTGCTTCTGTTCTTCCATCAGTTTCAATATGTATGCATCGTCATGCACTGAGAAAGGCGTGCTGCTCAATGGGAAAGAAAAAAAGAAAAGATTTCAATCCCGCGTTTAAGAGAGAACAAATTTGCTTTAGATTTTTAGAAAAAATTTGTTTAGTACCTATTGAAGTCGAGGTGTACAAGTTGCATATCTTCAGAAATCTCGATTTCAACTACTGCATGAGGATTTGTCTAAACAAACATTCAAGATGGAGAATCGATTAGGATGTCGAACAACATGAAATAGAAACTAGGGAAGTGAAATGATTTGGTTTGTCCAAAGAAAAAGAAGAAGAGATTTGAAGTACCTCAAGTAAAATGAATGGTAAGGTATAACCTTCTGCTGGGCTTTGAGTCTTTACAACCATCTCCTGATTTCTGGATATAAGATTCTCAAGACATGAGACCTGAAGATGACCAACATTTGATGAAACATATAAACAAATTGCAAAGACGATTAACATTTCACTAAGGCAACAGAAAATGATGCGAACATAGATCTCCAACTGTAGGAGTCTTGGCATTTTGATTGCCATCAACATTTAAAAAAAGAAAGAGTATCACCTTTTCTGTCAACTCTTTTAGAAAAGCAGCCTTCTTTTGCACATTATTCATAATTTTATTTCGCTCCATCTGCATATACGAGTATCCAATATCCAGAAAGATTAGCGAAGAAGACAAAGAGATAGCAAAAACACAGAATAAATGCAAAAGAACAAGCTTCGGATGCTAAACCTTGACTTCTTCCACATCTTTTTTGCAGGTAATAGGAAGTCCTTTCCACCTGATTTCCTTTTTATCCCTTGCGATAATATCCAAGGCCATGAACACATTGAGTGCATCGTAGACTCTCCGCCTTATGTTCTTCTCATTATACTAATTCGAAATATGAGAATGTTGTTACATAACTTGTACTTTTTCAACAAATAAGACCGATAATAACAGTTTTCAAATACCTCATTTTCATTCAAAGGCTTCTCTGCATTTTGCTTGATTGTAGCAAAATCTGAAATAATTTCATCTGCAACCTGAAATCACAAGAGCCACCTTCTCAAACAGATTTTCACATTTTCTGAGACATTGTCTTGAGACTTCTGATTACAAGAAGTATTTGAGAGAATGCTCAACAACTAACTCAGAGGATTGCTTGTTGAAGTGAGCACTTGTTCATATAAAGAACAATTCAAATGCATTTTACAACAAATGTTTGGCGTAGATAAACAGTTCAACGTTTACTGTTTACATCACCAATTACTTAATGGATTAGAGAGAATAATACCTCCTTGTATGTAGTTATCTTCTTGGCTTCCAACTTCTGACAAACTGAGAAAATCCACAGGCATGTTTCAGTTGACCAAAACAAAAACAACATTACTTTGTAGGAATGATCTTAATGTGCTTGTACTGTAAATGAAAGAGAGATATTCACTGACCCATAACACTGAATTGGCGAAGCCCGCCACCAGCAGTTCTTGATTGCCCTTTCTTCTCTGATCTTTTAACCCACAAGACAGATATCAATAAAATGGATTTTTTGTTCAGGCTCAAAATCCACAGAATAGTGAGTAAAAGTAACTAACAATATATAAAGACTGACCCAATTTCAGAATCTTCATCAACTATCAACTTCCTTCTCACAGGAGTTTTCTCAAAAATATATAAAGACTGACCCAATTTCAGAATCTTCATCAACTATCAACTTCCTTCTCACAGGAGTTTTCTCAAAGCTCACTGAAGGATGTTGCCTCTGCTTCTCTGGAGTGGTAAACAAATCCATATCCATACTCAACAATAAACGCTCTCCTTCTGTACACATTTTTACCCATTGTAAATTAATCATCAAAATAGCATTAATTTTACTATAGAATGTTGATAATCTGTGCAGCTCCGATAAGTACTAATTTCAATTTTAACAAAAATATAAACAATAAACAACACAGAAAACCTAAACAAGATTAACTGAGAAAAAGGAAGATCTAGCGATGTGAAGAAACCCTAGTCGTATACAATTCGTGAAACAGAAGAAAATCAGGATCAAAGACGAACCAGTGATCCTCCAATGGCGGAAATAAAATGAAGATTTCTAGGGTTTTTATTTACTTATTCTAATCTCTAACAACACAGATGCGAACAACAAGAAATGGAAGATGATCGAACCGGTTTTAAAACCATTAATGCCAATACTAACAAACAAGAGAAACAACTTTCTCCATAGCCCATAGGCTCAACAAACTCAAAATCTGCACTTCTCTTGTGTTTGTTTAACCCAAGCGTTACACACCACTCCACGGCGTCGTTTTTCAAAATCTGCACTTCTCTTGTGTTTGTTTAACCCAAGCGTTACACACCACTCCACGGCGTCGTTTTGTAACTTAATATGGCGGGATTTATCTATGGGCCTTAACAGCTCTTCAAAACTTCAAGCCCAATGGGCTATAGCCAAACTTGTAAAACCTTTCTGTGTTAAACTTTTGACACTTGAGGGAATATAAAATACAAATTTTTTTATGTCACTATTATATGTTGACAGGTGTATTTGATCCAGTTGATATAAATAAAAAAATAAGAATAAGTTCAGTGAATTTGAAAAATGTTTGGTACGTTTGCATTTAAAATATTATTGACTAAACATTATCGCTTATAAAGTTGTGACTTTTATTTCCGTCTAATAAGACATGGTCCGTATCATCAACTTGTAACAATAACAATAAGTTCCATATTAAATTTGTCACATACTTCTTCTTTTTTATTTCTTTTTCATCAGATGCATATTGTTCACACGTTAACGTTAGTGCTTCAACGTGTTAGAAAGTTGCGTTTCATTGCAACTTGTAAAAAAAAAAATCTTTATTTCAGATGAAAATATCGAAATAAATAGCTATGAAGATAATTTGGACCATATTTGGATTTTTGTGTATTTGCGCAGAAACGAGACTTATTTATATGAATGGTCGGTTAAATCTGCATGTTATGACAATAATTGTAGTATTAAATGACAAAAATGGGTTAAATAGTTGTAATTTTTTCATTGCTAATCAACACAAATATAGATATATTGTAAGTCATTGTTTATTTATTTTTTAAAAAAACAAATGCTGGTGTGATATTTAAATGTAGTATGTATGATGTGTCGTTATTTAGGAGATGAGAGGTGGCAACTTTTGGGGTCATCTTCAAAAATGTCATATCAGATCTCAATTATTTGAGTTTTTTTTATATATTAAATCATGTTTGATTCTTTCTTCGCTTTATCATTACTTTTTGTCAACTTATTTTCATATTTAATAATCATTTTTTTTTTTGTCAAATAGTGCAGTAAATATATTATACTGCAATGTTCAAAGTGTCCCTTGAGAACCCCAAAATACGATAAACAAAACTTATATTAACCCTTGGAAAATTAAATGTTTTGTCGATAGCTCTTGGAAAAATTCAGATTCTTTGATGGGACTAGGTTGGTTATGTTACATAGGGACAACCAATTTTTTACGTATGGGGGCACGAGCTATTAGACGTAGCGAATCTCCCCTTCATGCTGAATTTGAAGGATTATTATGGGCAATGGAAAACAAATCTCGAATCAACACATGTGTCTTTGGTCTTATGTAAGGAAAAAAATAAAATAATTTACCACTCATATTAAACAAAATAAAGTACATTGCTAAGTAAACCTTATAGACTATACAATATAAATTCAATGACCTTAACAAGTCACATCATAACTATATTGCTATCTAAGATATCTAACCAAATAAGCAATATCTAATTTAAAAAATCTAATAGTTGTTGCTTGTACAAGACCCATTGATAATAAGAATAAATAAAATTTAAGAAAAATTAACGAGAGAGAAAAATTAACAAACCAATTATAAAAATGTTTTATTCCTGAATTAATTTTGGAATATAATGAAAAAAAGCTTTTAATGGGGGTTTATTGATATAAATAGATGTTTGATAAGCACATGTAAGACCACGATAAGCACGTATAGAAATTGTAAAAGTAAAGAAGAGAAAGCAAAGAAAAAGAAACATTTGTTTGATTATGAGATTAGAGATGAACCTATCAAAATTAATATAATTAGACAGAGAGTGGGGGATCAGGTAGTATCTAGTTCAGGCTTGTTCTCTCTTTCTTAGCTCTCCCTCACATTCATTCACCCACGAACCTTCCCCTTTAACCAATCTTCTTCTCTACATAAACACCTCCTCTCCTTCCCACCGTTTCTAAAAGAGAAACCTTTCACAAAAATCAGATACAAAAACTCAAGCTTTGTTTACTATTTGAGGAAGTAAAGATTGGGTTTTGATACTATATGTCAAAATGGGGGAGCTTTTGTTGTGTTGTGTGCTATTGAATCCGTTAATCTCCTCATCTCGATTCGTTGTTGTTTATTATAAAAGGTATTTTCTGGGTTCTGATTCTTAGAAGTTCTTGTTTTTAAAAGTTTTGTTTTTTTTTTTGGGTGTGTGTGTGGGTTCTGATAGTTTGAATGCAATTTGCAAAAAAGGGAGATCTTTTAACTTCGATATGTATATTTCTCGGATTGGTTTGAGTCGGAGTTTCCCGCCGTCTCGGATTGGTTTGAGTCGGAGTTTCCCGCCGCTTTCTGGGGGATTTCGG
The DNA here is from genome assembly GCA_036630335.1 of Physaria fendleri. NCBI lineage: Eukaryota > Viridiplantae > Streptophyta > Magnoliopsida > Brassicales > Brassicaceae > Physaria > Physaria fendleri. The sequence continues at coordinate 6,406,882 of CM071716.1, read as the reverse complement.
GAAATTCTAGGTTTAGGGTTGGATATTGTGTTTCTCTAACAGTCTTTCACTTCTAAATTTCTCTCCTTTCTTGAGATTGGAGAGTTTGTTGTTACTGGAATCGAGATTTTTGGATCTTAATCGATGTGGGTTAATTGGGAGATCTGGGATTTGGGTGATCTTGTGGAGGATTGAGGAAAAGTTTATAGATTTAATAATGGTTAAGAAGGGAAGGTGAAAGTTATTGTGAAATGAAAGGTTCAATTCTTACTGTATTGTCAATGGAGAATTTTCATCCTTCAACGCTCTTATCAATGGATTCTAGTGGTTCATCTCATGAAGAACAACTTGATTTGGAGATGAACAATGGTAATAGGCAAATCACACTTTACAATCCACCAGACATTAATCTGCCTTTGTCTGTAGGAAGAAGCTCTCCTACTTGGAACTTGGATTCTTGTGATAACATTTTGGATGTTGGTCTTAGCTCTCATGTTTACGAGACTGAGACGTTTCTCAATGTGGCTCCAAGTAAAGTCACTAAGAAATGCTTGAAAAGAGGAGATAATATGTGGGGAGCTTGGTTTTTCTTCAGCTTCTACTTCAGACCGAAGTTGAACGAGAAATCAAATATGTGGGGAGCTTGGTTTTTCTTCAGCTTCTACTTCAGACCGAAGTTGAACGAGAAATCAAAGTCTAAGGTCATTAGGGAAAATGGCGTTGGAGTAGGAGGAGGTTCTTTTACCGGGTTTGATAAATCTGATCTCAAGCTTGATGTTTTCCTTGTTCAGCATGATATGGAGAACATGTATATGTGGGCTTTTAAGGATAAACCGGAGAATGCACTTGGAAAAATGCAGTTGAGAAGCTATATGAATGGGCATTCTCGTCAAGGCGAGCGTCCTTTTCCCTTTAGCG
>CM071716.1:6307289-6322777 GCA_036630335.1 Physaria fendleri | reverse complement strand
GTGTAGAGTAGGATCCATTCTTTATATCGGTACAAAGGAAAGTGTCTCGTGCACCTTCCATAATACTCAGTATACTATGTCAACCATGAGATGCACTCGCATGAGATACAACCATTAGGAAGGAAGATGAGTAGCGATACTTCCCGAGGAGAATTCCGGCCACCAATGTCTCCGGTTTAGTTGAAGGCATAATTAAAACGATGTATAACCTTGAAGCTACGTCTCCACTTTGGTTTGGGAGATGCTAGTTTTTTTTTCAGGATACACATGCCATCTTTTTCTTGCCGGATTTTTAATTATTGCAAATTTGCAATATTCTCTACTCAATGTCAATGGTATATATCACACTGTCATTGAGGAATCGTAACTACCCCAGTTTTAGATAGACCAAGTTTGAACCAAACAAAACAACCATCTTGACTACAATAACCGACACAATTTGACGCCATTAGATCTCTAATTCAAACTAGAAACCCAACAATCATTAGAACAGACAGGAAGACAGCTCTCTGTATGTCTAATAACTCCATACCAATATTTAAACCCCCAACATAAATTCTAAAGTCTATATGAAGTATAAGAAACCTAACCATTACGCTTCGCACTAAATAGCTTTTGGTCGTAAAAAAATAGTCTGATAAATTTTAATAGTTTAATAATATTAAAAACTATTTCTCTCTTGAGCAAAGTTTTTCAACTTCTATTAACCTTAAGACCAAAAAAAAGTTTTTCAACCTTGGATACAAAAAAAAATAAAAATAAATAAAAATAAACTTGCTTTTCTCCCTTGAAAAAAAAAATCTGGTTTTTCTCATGTATATATAAAAAAAAAAACTTGTTTTTCTCTCTTGAGCAAAGTTGTTTTTCTCAACTTTGCATTATTAGTTTAATAGCTTTTTTTATTTATTTATTTTATTTTACTTTTATGTTTAATGAGCTGGTACTAAAATCAAAAAACCCAAACAAGTTTACTTTTCATCTTGTTTTTTTACTATATTGTAGAAGTTAAGAAATGTAATCTGATCTACGTAGATTCGATCTCAAAGTACTATTAAGAAGCACCGTGTACTTGCAGTATTAAATTGGATAAAATTGTACATCATATCATTCTTATCTTATATCCTTCTTAGAACGAAGAATGTAGACGATAGAGTATTTGAGATACTCGGCAATTTTACTTCTTTGGTTTGTGCGTTTGATTGTCCATACCTGAAGTAGGGAGGAATCTCGGTTTTAATTTGCGCATTGTTTGGTGCATGCACTGTTATGTTTCTTTCGGCTAAATTTTTTGATATTCCTATTTGGGTACCGACATTGTTTGGTGCATGCACTGTTATGTTTCTTTCGGCTAAATTTTTTGATATTCCTATTTGGGTACCGAAGTTACGGCTTCCATCACTTTATTGTGTATGATGTGCCTAAGGTATCACCTAGGAATCCTCTATGGTTTTTATTTGCGGTGTTTTTGTGCTAAAGGAATACTTCGAATGTCTTGAGGGTTATATTATTGGTGCTCCGATTTTATGATCTCACCATGCTTCCTTTCCGGAAGATTCTTTTCCTCATGAGTGAAACCCTATCATCGACTTTTGAATTTAGTTCTGGTTTTTATAACAGTAAGTCTAGGAGTCTTGATTGGATGCTTCGAAACTGTTTCACTATGGTCTCTTTTTGGAGAATGCGAGAGTCATATCTATGCGCGTTTAGACACTACACTATGGTCTCTTTTTGGAGAATGCGAGAGTCATATCTATGCGCGTTTAGACACTAAGAATTTAGATGAACTCATGTGTGGCTATCATTATGCTTATTTTTTCGAAGTTCTATTCCGCTTTTTATTTTTCTTTGATTTACTTACAATTCTTGTAATTAATTTTTACTTTGGCTAAAGTCTCTCTATTTACACCGTGCCCACATTCAGTCCGAAGTCCTTTGGGTTCACTGACAGACAGGGAGGTGCCCACATTCAGTCCGAAGTCCTTTGGGTTCACTGACAGACAGGGAGATAGCTCCGTACGTCTAATAACTCCCAAACATAAATTTTAAAGTCTATATGAAGTAAAAGAAACCTAACCATTACGCTTCGAACCTAAAAAGTTTAGTGGGAAAAGATGATCTGAAAATTTTAACAGTTTAATAATATTAAAAACTATTTCCCTCTTAAGCCAAGTGTGGGGGTTTTTTTTTTGTCGTAACAGAAACGTAATAAAAAGAAGGTCGAGAGCTCTGAAAGAAAAAAGAAAAAGTTGTAAATATGAAGTTTTTTCTCATGTAAATGCCCTGAGTTATAACAAAAGTTGGATTATTTTACAATGACCAATAAATCATCAAAAATATCACAATTACAACAATCAAGCCCCTATACATACTAATAAGTCTACTCTCTCTTAAATCATCAAAAATATCACAATTACAACAATCAAGCCCCTATACATACTAATAAGTCTACTCTCTCTGAACAACCAATCAGACCGGTTAACGAACGACACAATCCCATCTCAATAGATTGTGTCCGTATGTCATTCAGACTGATTTGGGGCCAAAACAAAGGGAAAATCATGTTGTTTCGTAGTATGGACGAAGAATTGGTACCTGTCTCAGTTTGTATATGTTCATTTTTTTCTAACCTAATAGATTGTCTAGAAGTGGCCGTGCAGCGTCCACTCGCGCTCTTGGCTCATTGTACCGAGCTCTGCAGGTAAAACAATGGACAATTATGAGCTTTAGCCAAAGAGCAAAGACATTAGGTTACACAAAACCTTCAAATAAGTCTTAGAGGATCATGAAACCAAACTTGAGACTCCCAGAAAGTTTTGTAATTTAGACACAAGAATAGTAGCAAGCTAGAGACCTTACACTAGTTGACTGTTGGAGTTCCACTGCTGATGATTCTCCATTTTCCTGTATTCGGACCAGAAGCATCATCGTTGTTATTCCTATTTCAGATTGTGTTATCGGAAATGTGTGTATAACTCTTTACTGATGTAAAGAAAGGATACCTCAATTAGCAAATCCTTTCTTGTAATCAATCCAATTACACGGGAAGGGCGGGGAACGACAAATAGATGTCTCAATCCAAGTTGCCGGAAAAGGTTGTATACCTTGTCCAAACGAATTTAATTCTCAACCAATTATAAAGTAATATTTGGTATATCAGTAAAATATAATCAGAGCTTTTGCTCACCTTTGTCAACGACATGTCTTCCGGAACAACATATGGTGACGGATTCAAAAACGGAGCAAGATCTATGTACATCTCCAAATCATCTGAAGTTAGATGTATATCTTCTAGGATTCAAAAACGGAGCAAGATCTATGTACATCTCCAAATCATCTGAAGTTAGATGTATATCTTCTATGCATAACCCTTTAGATGAGACAGGTTTAGCAAACTCGCTAAAACTGTGCCTGGACATTGGCAGAAACGATTATTGATCAGAAAACATATGACTTCGTTAAAGGAGAATGAAAAAGAAGAATGTAGAATATTAGTTTACCTGATATGTCTGGCACTAGGATCACAAGGCAAAGGACTATGTTGGAAATCAACCTTCGATTGAAGGAGAACAAGCAAGTGACTGCAAGGTGAACAAAATTCAAAATATATATTCCTTGCCAAAAAACTCCTTTCTGCAATCTACAATCACATACCTCCGAAGAACTAACCCGATGACAAGTGTTTCACCACTTCTCGTGTGATCGATGACCTGGTACATTGTCAAAAAGTAGAAACATGAGTACTGATAACTAACTATTCACGAGTCAGACTTGAGTGGGAAAAAGCAAAGCTTACCGGAAAACCATTGTGTTTATTGCTGCGCAAAATTGAAACAACATCTGCAACTCTGACAACTCGAGGTAACGAGAGTACCTTCAAAAAAGAAAAACAAGTTTTGTTATAGCATAACATAGGAAGCATGTCTCACAAGTTCCATCTAGTTGTAAGCCGAGTGGAACATAGCTCTCTGTCTTTAATGCGGAGATAACAACCTTCTGATTTTGACATGCTTCCTTTGCAACCATTTGACGCATATGATACTTGGGTCTAGATTCCAGTAACGGAATGCCCTTCAGGCGTGCTTGTACTTCATATAACCCCTCATTGAAAGCATCACCAACAGCCTAAGAACAGAACAAATAAATAAAAGCATATTTCCACAAGAATCGAGATAATTGATAGTGATTGGTAATTCATACCTTTGAGACGAGAAGAACCAACATTATAAGAGGCAGAAGTTTCAGGTTATTTGTGATTTCAACCATAATAACACATAAAGATACAAAGAGGCAGAAGTTTCAGGTTATTTGTGATTTCAACCATAATAACACATAAAGATACAGTCATCCGCATCGAGCCTCCAAGAAACGAAGCAGCTCCCAGCAACGCATAACTAAAGTTCAAAGAATTTTTGTATCAAATGTTGTAAAACAAAAGAACTGCAAAGGTCACACAAAAATTGGAAAAAAATGGTAAGATCAACAAAGCAGTACACTGCACAGAGAGACTCACGTTCCTTCCTCAATATTAAGCTTCTTGTAAAACCTGACGACAAACATTCCTACAAGGCGCCCATAAGTCGATCCTATCATTATTCCAGGAACAAACTGGCCAGCAGGAACAGCAGTACCAAAGGTCACCACCGCTAATGTATAAAACATAGCCTATACACCATTTAAAGTAAAGAAGGACAATGGATCAGAGGCATAACCAGATAGGAAGATATTTGAATAGATAAAGAGGTGGAGCGATGTTAAAAGTCAAATGCGTATGTCGCTTATCATATTGCTAACATGAACATGATTCAATCAAACTCAACCTGCCAGGGACTAACTAAGGACACCAGGTTGAACAGGATAGGAAGTATAAACCAAGAAGAAGAATTTATACCAAAAACGTTAGTAGACTCTGAGGACTGAACTCTCGCATTGTTTTTGCGCTAAACAAATTCCTTATTGCATCATCCTGTCGTCGTAAATTTAGGCAAAAAGAATTCAATTAAATAGCTTATCCTATAAATAAGGCAAAGCAGGAATTGCAAAAAAAAAAAAAAAAAAAAAAAAAAAAAAAATTGCAAATCATCTGAAGTTAGATGTATATCTTCTATGCATAAACCTTTAGATGAAACAGGTTTGGCAAACTCGCTAAAACTGTGCCTGAACATTGGCAGAATCAATTATTGATCAGACAAAATATGACTACGTCAAAAGAGAGTTAAAAGTAAGAATGTAGAATATTAGTTTACCTGATATGTCTGGCACTAGGATCACAAGGCAAAGGACTATGTTGGAAGTCTACCTTTGACTGAAGGAGAACAAGCAAGTGACTGCAAGGTGAACAAAACTCAGAAATATATATTCCTTTCAAATAACTCCTTTTTGCAGTGTACAATCAATCACATACCTCCGAAGAACTAACCCGATGACCAGTGTTTCACCACTTCTCGTGTGGTCGATTACCTGGTACATTATCAAAAAGTAGAAACATGAGTACTGAGGACTAACCATTCACGAGTCAGACGTAAGTGGGAGAAAACAAAGCTTACTGGAAATCCATTGTGTTTATTGCTCCGCAAAATTGAAGCTACATCTGCAACTCTGACAACTCGAGGTAAAGAGAGTACCTTCAAAAAACAAAAACAAGTTTTGTTTAAGCATAACATAGGAAGCATGTGTCACAAGTTCCATCTAGTTGTTAGCCGATGGATTTTAGCTTTGTATCTTTAAGGCTGAGATAGCAACCTTCTGGTTTTGACATGCTTCCTTTGCTACCATTTGACGCATATGATACTTGGGTCTCGACTCTAGCAACGGGATGCCCTTCAAGCGTGCTTGTACTTCATACAACCCCTCATTGAAAGCATCACCAACAGCCTTAAAAACAGAAGAAATTTCATATTTGCACAAGAATCGAGATAATTGATAATGGTTGATAACCCTCGTACCTTTGAAACAAGAAGAACCAACATTATAAGAGGCAGAAGTTTCAGGTTATTTGTGATTTCAACCATAATAACACATAAAGAAAACAAGAAGAACCAACATTATAAGAGGCAGAAGTTTCAGGTTATTTGTGATTTCAACCATAATAACACATAAAGATACAGTCATCCGCATTGAGCCTCCAAGAAACGAAGCAGCTCCCAGTAACGCATAACTAAGGTTCAAAGAATTTTCGTATCAAATGTTGTAAAACAAAACAACTGCAAATGTCACACAGAAATTGGAAAAAAGATGGTAAGATCAACAAAGCAGTACACTAGACAGAGAGACTCACGTTCCTTCCTCAATATTCAGCTTCTTGTAAAACCTGACAACAAACATTCCTACAAGGCGCCCATAAGTCGATCCTATCATTATTCCAGGAACAAACTGGCCAGCGGGAACAGCAGTACCAAAGGTCACCACCGCTAATGTATAAAACATAGCCTATACACCATTTAAAGTAAAGATGGACAATGGATCAGAGGAATAACCAGAAAGGACGATATTAGAATTGATAAAGAGGTGGGGCAATCTTAAAAGTCAAATCTGCATGTCCCATATCATATTGCTAACATGACCATGATTCAATCAAACTCAAACCTGCCTGGGACTATAGACCACAATTAAGGACATGTGACCAGGTTGATGATCAGGAAGGAAGTACAAAACAAGAAGAAGAATTTATACCAAAAAAGTTAGTAGACTCTGAGGACTGAACTCTCGCATTGTTTTTGCGCTAAACAAATTCCTTATAGCATCATCCTGTCGTCATAAATGTAGCCAAAAAGAATTCATTAAATAGCTGATCCTATAAATAACAGGAATTGAGAAAAAAAATTGTGAAAAAAATAATTCTACAAGGAAATACCTGAGTATTGAAGAAGATTGTAGCGAGATCATTGTATTCATTATCTGTCTTGCAGTAGAACTGTTGATGGTTGACACAAGAAAAAAAAAAAAAGAAACAAGAATGTGGCAAATGTTAAAAGACAGAAATGTCAGGAAAGTCAGAAAAAAAAAAAAAAAAAAAAAGAAACAAGAATGTGGCAAATGTTAAAAGACAGAAATGTCAGGAAAGTCAGAAAACATCATCAAAGGAATTCCACGTAAGCATCTAACAAGAGTGTTCAAATCCCACAAGGTATACTCACAAAACTTATTAGTTCATAACTGCATATTTTTGCCATCAGGAAACAGTTAAATGCTCGCTAAATATCACGTTGAGTAGAATATGCAACATATTTCAGAGATACACATCTTTCTATGCAGTGGCTTACATTTACATAGTTCCCATACATTCCTGGAGGCCTTGGACATTCAATACCAGATTCAGGAACTGATTCAGGGCAGGGACTGCATTTCCTAAGGAGTGGCAGTCCAAATGAGATTGCTGAAGTTATACAAGAGATGATGCATGCTTCAATTATCTGCAAATTCAAACCAAAAAAAAAAAAAAAAAAAACCAAAAAAAAAAAAAAAAAAATCAATTTTTGAAAATTCAGTATCAAGACACTCAATCTCCAAGAAGAAAAATAAATCAAATTTCTGAAGAACATGTTTAGAATGTCCATCAAAGATTACCTTCACCCGATTTCCTTTCTTGTGCAAAGAATTTCGGCGCCAAGATGTCATATACAGTGTAAGTTGGTTAAATAATGCCCCTGGAATTACCAAAAAAAAAAATAAATAAATAAATAAATAAATAATGCCCCTGGAGGAAAACTATATGAGAAATGAAACAGGCGAAGAAAGATAAATGGAACCAAGAGTGCAGAAAAAAGAAAAATCCTTACCAAGCAGGCCTCCGACAACTCCAATTACAGCCATTGGCAGTAGCTCCTTGAAGTAGTAGTCATCTTGACCACTAGATGAGGGAAAGAAAAGTTTCAAGTCAATTACAGCACTATTAACCGTGCACAATATGAGTGAGCACTGAGCGAGAACCTTACTCTGATACATCCCATATAATGAAACCACCTCCACCAAAGTGTCCACATATTCCACTCTTGCACCATCCCATGGCAGTACGCACCACAACAGCCACAATAGCAGAAGTGAAAAAGACACGCCACATAAGTTGACTCCTCCACCTTCAAAGCACATGGAAATTTGAATTAATGGACAGACAGCATAGGGTCCCAGACTCGCATTAGCTAAGACATCCTAAGGATATATACAGTGATGCCAACTAAGAACAGTTGATAAGAAAGTAATAGAATATACAACAAAAGTTCCTCATAAGATTTCTCTCAAAAAAAAAAAAAAAAAAAATCAATTTTTGAAAATTCAGTATCAAGACACTCAATCTCCAAGAAGAAAAATAAATCAAATTTCTGAAGAACATGTTTAGAATGTCCATCAAAGATTACCTTCACCCGATTTCCTTTCTTGTGCAAAGAATTTCGGCGCCAAGATGTCATATACAGTGTAAGTTGGTTAAATAATGCCCCTGGAATTACCAAAAAAAAAAATAAATAAATAAATAAATAAATAATGCCCCTGGAGGAAAACTATATGAGAAATGAAACAGGCGAAGAAAGATAAATGGAACCAAGAGTGCAGAAAAAAGAAAAATCCTTACCAAGCAGGCCTCCGACAACTCCAATTACAGCCATTGGCAGTAGCTCCTTGAAGTAGTAGTCATCTTGACCACTAGATGAGGGAAAGAAAAGTTTCAAGTCAATTACAGCACTATTAACCGTGCACAATATGAGTGAGCACTGAGCGAGAACCTTACTCTGATACATCCCATATAATGAAACCACCTCCACCAAAGTGTCCACATATTCCACTCTTGCACCATCCCATGGCAGTACGCACCACAACAGCCACAATAGCAGAAGTGAAAAAGACACGCCACATAAGTTGACTCCTCCACCTTCAAAGCACATGGAAATTTGAATTAATGGACAGACAGCATAGGGTCCCAGACTCGCATTAGCTAAGACATCCTAAGGATATATACAGTGATGCCAACTAAGAACAGTTGATAAGAAAGTAATAGAATATACAACAAAAGTTCCTCATAAGATTTCTCTCAACGAGAATAATTTCAGCCACTGTAGGATGAGGGAAAGAACCTACCATGATGTGACCTCCTCTAATGCAAATAGCACTCCACCAACAGGAGCTCTAAAAGCAGCAGCAACTCCAGCTGCACATCCACAAGTGACCTTTCAAAGCATCGCAAAGATGAAGGAATAAGCTATCCCAAGACTGCACATCCACAAGTGACCTTTCAAAGCATCGCAAAGATGAAGGAATAAGCTATCCCAAGAGATTTGTTCCTAATCTTAAACAAAAAGAAATCAGATGGCATACTAAGAACTTACAAGATCACGACGATCTCTGTCACTCTTAAAAAGTTGAGGCCATCGAGAATTCAGATGATATTTTGTTGATCCACCCTAAAACAACCAGAGCAAAAGGAAAGGACAATATCAGTTTTGTGGGGAATGATAGAGGACAAAGTATGAAAACAACAACCCTCCCACTTTTATCTTTTCATTTCTATGCCTGGATAAAAGGGAACTCAGAGGCTCACCTGACCAAGCAACGATGCAATGCAGGCACCTGTATGTACAAGGGGACCTTCTTTCCCCAAGGCTAAGCCACCCCCAACAGAACCAATGCTTCCAAATATCTATGAGAGAATAATAATATTAAGAAGTAGAATGAAAAAGAAACTTCCAAAATCACTTGACATTCTACAAAAAAAATCTTACCTTTCCGATAAGGGTTCTGAAGAGCAAGGTGCCAGGAATATCAATTCCTGCAATTCAAGGTACCTTTCCGATAAGGGTTCTGAAGAGCAAGGTGCCAGGAATATCAATTCCTGCAATTCAAGGTATACTCAAAGAATACTGCAGAGTACAATTCTCAGCTAAAACAAAAGGGAATAAGAAAAGTTGGTGTACCATTGAGATAACCCTTAATTTCAGGAATGCCAGATCCAGCAGCAGCAGGAGCGAATTGGGTAATAATATACGCGGAAGAAAACACTAAGACAAGATTGATGAGAAGATAAACAATAAACCCCAAAAAATAAGACTTCTGAATGATGGCAAAAGTGAGCGCAAATTTCCATCCAGCGAAATTCTCCACTGAGAGATTAATGAAAACAGCAGCTAATCCAGTTCCTAAGAATAACAGAAACAAAATCTAAGGATCTGAATCATGACATATACCAATTAAACCAGAGAGATAGAGAAAGAAGTAATACCGATCCCGATGAGCAAAGAGAAGAACCATTTCACGACGACATAGTAACCTACATAAAGCCTACCTCGATGCGCCTACCAACATAAAGATCATCAGAGACGAATCAGAAGAAAAAAACACAAAAAGGTGGATAAAGAGAGAGATTAAGGACAGTACCTGTTCTTCTCTATAAGCGTAATTCTCAATAACCTCATAATCGAGACTATCAACACCTCCACCGTCACGACGAGAATTGAGTAAACCAATACCGTCGGTGGAAGCATCATCGGAATCAGGGACACGAGACCAGATCAGACTATCAGATTCGTTCCCATTTTGAAGATGATTCGATAACATGATCAGATTGCTTGATCCTCTCTGGATTTAGGGATTTCAAATCACAGAGATGGGTTTTACTTTGTGGACCTTTAGCGAATTTTTCTAGTTTCTGATTAAATTCTGTTTCTGAATTTTTGTTATGAGTGTAATTTAACTTTCCTTATCAAATTACTTTATTAAGAGATGACATAAATTTTTCTTACCGAAAGTTTTTATATCAACATTCTCAAATTAAGATATTAATAAAATAAATAATATTCTCAAATTAAGATATTAATAAAATAAATAATAATATTAATACAATAAAAATAATCCTAGTTACGTTTTTTTTAATTTATACGAAGAAGATGAAAAACCAAATATTCTAAAATAAAGTAAGTAAACTAGTAATTTTCTCGTATATTAGAATTATTGGAATTATTGATTATTAGATTAAAGTTGCAAATAGACCACTCAAATTATGTCATTGTGCTTAATTAAACTTTAAAAGTCTGGTTAATTGCAGAGTTTTGGCCAAAATCCATCCTTCTCTTGAATTATAGAGTTTCTCTCTTTTTAAGGTAATTTAACTGCCATTATACTAGTAATAGTATAATATGGTTTTTTTTTGTGGATATAACATAAATTTTGTGGTTAGAATTCTGTGAGTTATTTATTTTCTGGCTAATTTATGTATGTATATTATATAAACATTATGATGGAATGTCTATTATTTTAAATAAAATGCAAAAAAAAAAAAGAAGAAGGATTTGACAAAAATAATATATAAAAATTGGAATAGAGTTTGTGACTTTACACTTAAAAGAGCTATTTCAACTTCATGCTTTTCTTGATCCACAAAATCAATTTCACAAAAACTTTATTGGGATGTGGGAATCAAAATGCAGCAAGTTCCTTGTGCAATTTTGCTATTGCTTCTCTCCTTGTGATCTTCTTATCCCATCTTTAGATCCCTTTACATAATGGTCCTTTGAGGTTAACTTATACATAGGACCATCCCAATTCTATGAATAAAGATACTACTTTTTATGATGTTGATGTCATAACCATGCTATATAATACACATCAACTTAACCTTTACGAGTTATGTTGATATTGCACGCAAAGTTATAGTAAATCTTGTACTTACCTAAAATGTCTTGAGTCACTATCTCATTCTCAAGCATAAAGTGGCTGTAAAATAAGTTTATAGCATTTGCGAACTCAAAGCCTCTCCACTCCATAATGTTTTTTTAAAAAATTTGATTAACTCAAGATTTTCAAAAATGATATAAAAGTTGGATCATACTACCACATGCTCTATCCAATTGCTTTGCTGAATTTTCAAGAAACAAATAACCAGTTTTTAGGAAGAGTTTAAAAGTAATATAACACATGATCAATTTTTTTGTTTTTTTTGCAAATTAAAAAATGATTTAGGGTCTTTTCTAAACATTTTAGGATTTTTCTAGTATTTAAGGTTTTTTTATAAAATAAATATATTATGTATGTATATAAAAATCGGTAATATTTGAAAAAGTCTTAAATATTCATTTCGAAATTTGGAATTAACCTGTGAGTCTCTAAGTTGAAACCAAAATTAATTCCAAATAAATGATCGAATCATTCGATTTAGTGATTAATTAAATATGAATTTATTCGTATTTAATGATCGAATCATTCGATTTAGTGATTAATTAAATATGAATTTATTCGTATTTGACAAATGCGTACTTAGTGGATAAGTAATTAAAAGCAATAAATTATCCGATTAATTAGAAAAATTTGCAAATGATGATTATCATAGTAAATAGAAAATTATAACAATTGTCCGGTTTGGATATTTATTTCTGAAAATCGAATATTTAACATAGCTAAGTTAAAAGGCAATTAGTTGAGATACTTTTCATACATGATCGATCAAAACAACAATGCAAACCCGCTAGAGAAATAGAGACATGCATTATCTGAGGCAGTACCAATTGTATAACATATAGTAGTATCAACATTAATGAGTTTGATGAGAAAACGGCTCAAGGTTGTACCACGAACATATAACAAAATTGCTGTCTTCATATAAAAATTTATGAAATCAACTAGTAACCATCATTTGTGGTATCGTTGAGTAAGAGACACATATAACAAAATTGCTGTCTTCATATAAAAATTTATGAAATCAACTAGTAACCATCATTTGTGGTATCGTTGAGTAAGAGACGAAATAAGTCAATGCGACATGACCATTCATCCAACAATGAACAACAAATGTTTAGTGGACCGTTGATTTTTTATTTTTTTTCTCTGAAGTGTGGAATTTGATTGGAATGTATAAGACGTTAAGGAATATAAGGAACGCAAATACTGGACTTTGTAACTTAGATAGCTTTACTAAATGAAGCCCAATGACACTCAATTTGACTACATGCAAATTTGGATATCCACTAAATGAAGCCCAATGACACTCAATTTGACTACATGCAAATTTGGATATCCTAGGCGATTGCATATAAACACAGGCGTCGAATTATAGATATTGCTCACGGTTTTGATCTGTGGTCGTATCCGGTCCTACCACCGATTTGAAAATAGTAGTATAATGTGATTTATATTATGTGTCCCTCTCAATATATAAAGAACCTTTTTGTGTAATACGAGGGTTTCCGGGAAGTTATTCATTCTACTATTACTCTCGTCCAAATACACTTAAACTGTAGAGTTTTGATGAAATCCTGTGCATTAGTATTGGTATGATTACATCCATCAAATCAAATTATTACGAGATGTAATTTTATCGAAGATATAACGTAGTGGTTGGTTTTTTCCTATCCTTACTGATATTAATATTTAGGTTATGAGATTTGAACTTTGCTTCATATATTTTTGGGAAAAAATTTACACCAACATCGAACTAAAATAAATATTTTTGGGAAAAAATTTACACCAACATCGAACTAAAATAACAGGTGCTATCCACTCGGATGTTTAACCTCGGTATAAATACACAAAATATTTATAATGGTCTAAATCTCCCCATATATAACATAATGATTTATAAAATACATAGCTTTTTGATGCGATTTGATTATCCTTAGATGACATGATGAAAAATGTGGTTATATTAGATTAAAACTAAAACCAAAACATAATCAATGAAACCATTTATTAATATTATATTAAAAAGAAAACAGAAAAAGAATATAATACGACTTAAATAAAAAATAATAAAGAAAAAATGTTAAAAAAACTAAAAGAGTAAAATTGTCATTTAGTAATAAACTAATAATAAAATCGCATCAAACACTATGAGTTTTATGAGATCATTATGTTTATATATGGGGATTTAGATTATTATAAATATTTCATGTATAATTAGACCGAAGCTAAACATCCGGGTGAATAGCACCCGTTATTTTTAGTACGGGGTGGATGTAAACTTTTTTTCCTATAATTTTTTATAACTTTTAAAACTGTAAATATTAGTAATAATTTTTAATATTTTTTAGTAGTAAACAAAAAGTTAAATATCTTTTAGTAACTTGAAAAATTAAAATATAGATTTTTTGTCATTTTTGACACAATATATATTGGTGATTCACAAATATTATAAATATTAATATATTTAATAAAATTAAAAAGTTGATTATTTTCTTCTCTATTTAATAATATTTTATACCGTATAATAACTCTAGCTTTTAATTATCTTATTACAAATAATTTATCATAATTTAAAACACATGGATTTTGGATGTATGTTAAGATTTGTTTAATTATATATTCAACCTTTTTAAAAAAAAAAAAAATTATATATTCAACAATTATATATTCAACCTTTTTAAAAAAAAAAAAAATTATATATTCAACCTTTTAAAATTGATAAGGATACTTCCAACTCTTACATAATAATATTAATAAGATTCGAACACAAGAGCTACACAATACACAAAAAGAATTGGTAGTGAGAAAAGTAAGGGGAAAAAGATGAATCTTGAGAAGGCATTATGGGTAGGCACTGCTATAGGGATGGTTTGTGGTTTTGTGGCTCTTGTGATATGGCTCTGTTTTGTATTTTTCAAATAGTTCATCCTCAAAAAAATTTTGGCTGTTCAAAAGAAAAAATGTTTTTTTAATCTCATAAAGTGATGATGTGTTGTTACATGTAAATCTTTAATAATTGTGTTCATGAAGAATAATTGTATTGTAGTATGATATGTGACATTGGCAATTTTGAAATGGGTTTGGATAATATATAACTCTCACGATTATGTATTACTAGGTATCAGAGTTTTCTCCAAGTGCCAAAACCTCCTACGACCGTTGTTTTGTTTTTGTAACAATCTTTTCTTGAATCAGAATCTTTTTTTTTTTAATAATAGCCTTTTGGTTATTATAATGATTATTTTTATTGTTTGACTAGATATAAACGACCCGTGCGATGCACGGGTTTTATTAATTAAATAAATTTTTTAAATAGTTTTTAGTTATAAATTCAATAGTTAGGATATTCTAAATAATTTATTAATACAATTGTTAAGTTTATTTAGAAAAAAACCTCAATACAAAAAGTGTTCATACAATATATAAATATATATATACATATGAAAATCTCTAACAGTAAATTATTTATTTTAGAATTTTAATATATAATATTGTATAGTTTTGTTCCGATATTAAAACCAATTTTATTTACTTAACTAGATATAAACGACCCGTGCGATGCACGGGTTTTATTAATTAAATAAATTTTTTAAATAGTTTTTAGTTATAAATTCAATAGTTAGGATATTCTAAATAATTTATTAATACAATTGTTAAGTTTATTTAGAAAAAAACCTCAATACAAAAAGTGTTCATACAATATATAAATATATATATACATATGAAAATCTCTAACAGTAAATTATTTATTTTAGAATTTTAATATATAATATTGTATAGTTTTGTTCCGATATTAAAACCAATTTTATTTACTTATTTTATAATTTAAGATA
>CM071716.1:6294607-6304958 GCA_036630335.1 Physaria fendleri | reverse complement strand
TCCGACAAGTCGTTTTATTTGACTATGATGGATACGGGTGAGAGCATAATGCACTTGGAAATTTGAATGCTCTGTTACTTATTTTTCTCATTCCAAACCTGTTCATAGTTTTTATTTTGTGTTGCAAACAAAAACAAACAATCTTTGTTACTTTTTCTTCTTTAATATGATCAAGCTAGATTGGATGGTTAGTTAATTGTCATTGAAGAGTAGAATCAATGGAGTTAGGTAATGATTTGGTTCAAAATTGGATGGTTAGTTAATTGTCATTGAAGAGTAGAATCAATGGAGTTAGGTAATGATTTGGTTCAAATTGGTGCGATTCCCGAGTATTCATTCAAGAGATTGCATTGGACTTTTCCTTTAATTAGAGATCGTCTCAGACACATTAAGTGAAAGTATAGAAGCACCCTGAATAATTGTATGGTTTATAAGTAACTAAGTATCTCTGCGTTTTAATTCATCAGTAACATACATCGTTTTGTTGTATTTAGATTGCAATTTACAATTTATCAAAGATATATCAAAATTCTAATCAAGGTGCTTCTATCTGTGTTTTACCAGCAATTCCATGGATTGTTCTTATCGTACTGATATCGGCCAGGCTTCATGAACAGAATAACGACATTAACATGTCCAGAGAATGAACTAAAGAGTTAAAAATCCAAATCACTCCATTAAATGCCTGAGCCACCTTCATGAAACCATTGGTGAAGCATTGCTGCATGTTCCCTTAAAGAACAGCTAATGCAGAAGATAATGAACCAGGAATGTTCAAATCCTGGTTCAGTAACTTTCTTCTTTGCTAAAACTGTGGCTTTGGGAAGGAGCCCAAACAATAATTTTTAATAAATCAAAGCCCAATAACAAATTAGGGTTGTTTTAACTTTTAACTTTTAAGGGTCTTGGAAACGTAAGTTGACGTCAATAGTATTTCTTTTTCGCATTAGGGTTTGGTGGAGCTTCTGATAGATGTCACAAAACCACGTTTTCTAAACCACGTTCAAAACCAAGATTCGTGAGAAATCAGATTCAAAACTTCAGATAGATGTCTCAAAGTTGGTGGACTGGATCGTTTTCCCTTAGGGTTTTGATGTTGTCTTCTCAATCAAAGAAGAAGAAGAAGTCATCGAAGAAGATGATGAGAAGAAGAGAAAGAGGTGAGGTTTTGGAGGCACCAGAGATTCCTTTTGATCTACAGATCGAGATTGTGAACAGACTGCCTGTTAAATCATTGGCGAGGTTCAAGTGCGTCTCAAAGGGAACAGACTGCCTGTTAAATCATTGGCGAGGTTCAAGTGCGTCTCAAAGGTTTGGTCTTCTCTTATCTGTTCCAAAGGTTATATTTTCGCATCCCCACCTCGTCTATTCATTAGTTTGAGACGTGACAAGCCCGATAAGGGTGTACTTTTATCATTATCGTCTACTAGTAGTAAGAGTAGTACTGCTTTCGAACTGGATATTACAAAGGAAGGGATCGGAGAAGTACGCAACATGGTGGTTCTTCGCGGTTTGATTTTATACCAAAATGTTTGCTGCAAACAGGCTTGTATCTATAATCCTACCACGGGACAAAAAATAACTTTACCCGCAATCAAGTTGAAGGCCAAAGAAACAGGCCATGAGCGGTTTGAATACTTTTTCGGATATGATCCAGTCCTTGATCAATACAAAGTAGCCTGCACTATTGTATGGTCACCGGAGTATAGGGAGCACTGGATCTTTGTATTGGAAGCTGAAAGTTTCTGGAAAAGAATTGAGTTTGATCGTCCTCATTTTCCTTCAGGTCAAGGCCCTCAAGGATTGTGCATCAACGGAGTTATTTATTATTTGGCTTATAGTTTTGTGTCTGGAAGAATGGTTGTCAGTTTCGACCTTAGATCTGAAGAGTTCAATACGATCCAATTTCCTTATGCACTATCTCGGCGGGCTCGTCATATTGAGCTCATCGAGTATGATGGAAAACCAACTATTTTTGATGATAGACATTGGTCGTATCCATCGTTTTTGTTTAACTTATGGATCTTGGAAGATGATGGAAAATGGTCAAATAAGTCTCTGGGTTTGCAGCCTTTTCAGATGCATTTGGTTCCTCGCAGCATTCGATTCAAAGTGATTGGTACAACTCAAAACGGCGAGGTTGTCTTGCAACCCTATGCCCGTGATATGTATTTTCCTTATTACATTCTCTATTATGATTTGCATAAGAATGATGTGAGAAGGGTTGATATCAGAGGAATTTCGGAGGACTCCAAGTCATCCTTTCCCCGTTTGGCTCTGATGGACACGGTTATAAGCATCAAGCATTTGAAAATTTGAATGCTCTATTACTTATTTTTCTTCTTCAAGAACTGTTTCGGCCTTTAATGAATATATTTATTTCATAGTTTCTATCTTTGTGTTGCAAACAAAATGTTTGTACTGAATTAGTTTTTCAGTGGTGGAAAATGGATGTAAGCCTAATGAGATTACTTATAATGTGCTCATTGAAGGTATTCGATTTGCTGGATATAGAGTAGAATCAATGGAGTTAGGTAATTATTATTTGGTTAAAATCCATTTCTCAGTATTCATTCAAAGTTTGCTAAGGACGTTCTTTTAAATCCAAAAAAAATCCGCAAACCCGCTGACTAAATTTGCAAGCCAAATTATTTAAACTAATCAAAATGGGACTAAACTTAAAAATATAGGGCCTAATATCTATGGATTTTAAACTAACCTACTAAAAAAATTATGTCGATATCTGCATGTTCTGCAGGATTCGACCGCTAGAGTCCCGAAATAAGAAGCAGAATCTGCAGTATATGATCTCAAAATCCTAAATCCGAATCTGTTTTGAAGTAAATAGGAACCCGCACTTAAACTGAATTAATATGCTTTCGGATCCAAAGATCCAGACTCGAACTTAAACCGAAAAACTCGATCTCAGACAACAAACTCATCACTTAAAATTATCCGATTATGTTTTAAGTTAACAATATCTTGAATATATTTACATAGATTTTAATCAAATATGTTCTACAAAGCACAAATACTTTGCTAACATAGAATATGTTCTACATTAGATTGAAGTAACTCTAAACCAAACTCGGATGAGTTAAAAACCCAAAAAAGCCGAACCGGATCCGAGTAGATATCCGAACACACAGTCGTATGCCATCTCTCGAAATGCGTCTTTTGTTCTATCTTCTTCTTTCTCAATTTTCGCGATACTTGAGAAGCTAAAGGTCTCAAATTTCAGTCAAACTAGAACGAAAAGAAGAGAAGAAGGAATCGAGGAAGAAGATGTTGTTTCAGGTAGGAGGTGAAGGTACAAGACCTACCTTTTTTGAGATGGCTGCAGCTCAGCAACTTCCAGCTAGTCTTCGCGCTGCTCTCACCTATTCACTCGGCGTAAAAATGCCCTTCTTGTCTTATCTTTAAAGGATTGAAATTTGGTACTTTTTGATGTGATTCTCAGATCTTTTGATTTTTTAGGTTTTTGCTTTGAGACGATCGTTCCTTCATAAAATCTTAGATTATGAAGATGAGTATTTTGCTGCTCTTATGCTTATTCTTGAAGGTCATAGCTTAAGAACCACAGGTAGGTTCTAGAATCTGTATGAGTGTGTACTGTATTGGGATTTCTGATTATAGAGTTCTTAAGTTTTTGTGATTTTTTTTTCAGATGCTTCGTTTGCTGAATCATTGTATGGTTTAAGGAGGAAATCAGTGAGATTGAGATTGAGAAAAAACAGTGCTAAGAAAGATTCTAGCGAAGAAGTTCAATATTCTGGTTTAGAGAAGCGTCAAAGAATCCTTTCTGTTGTGTTTTTGGTACTGAGTCTATCTGTTTAAGGCATAAAGCTTTTACCTTTAAGCTTGGTTCTTCCTTCTAACAAGTGTCTTTTTGTAGGTTGTGTTGCCTTACTTTAAGTCTAAATTGCTTGCAATATATAACAAAGAAAGGGAAGCGAGGGTCCGGGAAAGTTTATGGGGAATAGAGGATGAAGGATTTGATGAAGCTGATTTCTTTACAGGGGAAGAGTCAATTGTTTCAAGAGAGCCTAGTGGGAATGAAGAGCTTTCGGTTCGAGTACAGTTAGCTACGAAATTAAAGAAGTTTATAGCTGTCTGTTATCCTTGGATACATGCATCAAGTGAAGGTAATTCTCTGCGTAGTAGCTGATCATTCTTTAGTTTAGCTTCATGCCTAGAGTTGCATTGTATGGAGGTTAGTGCGTTGAACAAGAACAAAAAATTTTGTTTCGTGTAATGAATTGCGTCCAGGCTAGCACTAGAAATCCTGAGTTTATATGTTACATTGCGTTTCATGAACATAGGGATTCTTATTTGATCTTTATCATTTAGTTGGAGTAAAGCTTATCTGAGATGACATGTGCAGGATTATCATTCACTTACCAGCTCTTATATCTGCTGGACGCTACTGGATTTTACTCTCTTGGCCTACAAGCTCTTGGGATTCAAGTTTGTCGAGCTACAGGGCAAGAACTGGTATTACCTTCCTCCTTCCTGATTGAAATTTCGTGTCGCCATTATCTTACTATGTACCTCATAGAATTAGGGAGCTTGGCCTGTGTCTTAACACACTTTTTGTGTGCTCGGTTCCTTTTTTATGCCAAGATAGATGGATACATCCTCAAGAATTTCAAAGATACGGAATCATGAGCGTGAGAGACTTCGTGGTCCTCCATGGTTAAAAGTATGATTTCTGTTTTCTTAAACATCCTGTAATCTAAGGAATGAGATAGGCTGATTCTTATTATTGCTCACACTTTAGTGAACCGAGTTCTTATGGTGTTATTTTGAATATTGAATTAGACAGTGCAAGGTGCACTTCTTAGCTGCTCATATGCGGTTCTTGACTACGCCCAAACCGGTCTGATTGCAGCAGTTTTTATCTTTAAAGTAAGTATCCACTAAATTCCTCCACTTTATGGTTCTTTTCTTATTGTATCGTCTTGAAAAGCTTTCTCTAGGAAATGGTCAGGAGCTTAAACTACATTAGATTGGATTTTAACATGCTACAGCCACAACTTAAGCCACAGGCTAATTGCTGTGGTTTGGTGTCTTTGTATAAACCTAAACCTCTAGTATCTTTGTGTGTTTGGTCTTTTAGATGATGGAATGGTGGTATCAATCAGCTGAAGAGAGATTATCAGCTCCAACAGTGTACCCTCCACCTCCACCACCTCCAGCTCCAAAGGTAATTAATCACATTGTCTGAATCTAATGTAAGACTTCTTTCACTCAGTCATCTTGATGATCTTTTGGTTATTTTCCTAACAGATGGCCAAAGAAGGAATACCGCTACCTTCAGACAGATCCTTATGCGCTTTATGCTTGCAAAAACGTGCAAACCCATCAGTTGTCACAGTCTCTGGATATGTTTTCTGCTACTCATGCATATTTAAGTATGTTTCAAAGGTTAGTTCTCCTAATCATTTCTCTCTATTCCCAAAACCCAATCTTGGTATAAGCTTATATTCTGTCTTCTATGGTTATCACACAGTACAAACGATGTCCGGTGACATTGATTCCAGCCAGTGTGGATCAGATTAGGAGGCTGTTTCATGACACTTAGGATTCAAACCAAACAGTGAGAGTTATGTAACCATTCTCTCCAGGGGGATAGAGTCTGAACCAGAAGAGCTAAAAGGCTGGCACAAGCTAGACACTAATACCCCAATTGTATAGATATAGATAAGCTTTCATGTAGAGCTCATCAAAGACTATAGTCAATATTACTGAAATCGTTTTGCATTTTTGCTTCTGAACTGACAAGGAAAAAAGTGGATTAATCATGAAGATAGAACAAATATGTTTGGTTAAGTGAATTTCAGAAACAACATGACACTGCAACAGTAATATAAACCACAACACTACCAAAAGCTTTTTTTTCTCAAGGCTACAATGATGGCTCAAGAAGTAGAACATCTTTGATTACTCAGGACTCATTATTCTTCTGCTACTTGAATCACTAGAAGTTGCAGCTTTAGTAGATGCTTGTTTCTTCTTCCTGCTCTTGGCTTTCTTAGCTTTCATTCGACGTTTCTTTTCAGCTGAATCAACCCATGTGTAAT
Organism: Physaria fendleri; assembly: GCA_036630335.1. NCBI lineage: Eukaryota > Viridiplantae > Streptophyta > Magnoliopsida > Brassicales > Brassicaceae > Physaria > Physaria fendleri. The sequence continues at coordinate 6,298,875 of CM071716.1, read as the reverse complement.
CTGAAGGTATCAAGAAAGGGTCAACCTCATCTTTGTAACGGTTACTATCATTCTCACTTGATTTGCCACTTCTCATCCATGAGATCCATGATGGTGATGCGTTCTCTGAAGATGAAGACTTTGCATCATGAAATACCGGACTAGAAGGAGGCGTACAGAACTCCTCTTCAGCCGGCTGAAGCTCTTCAAATTTTGTGAAAGTAACAACAACTCGAACTGTGGGGATAATGGGAATGGCAAGCTGCAGATAAGTTATAGATAAGCATAAATCCCCAGAGTGTTTGATTCAATCACATCAGTTTCGGAAAAGATTATACCTTTACAGGGAATGTGCCTGTCGGAAGTTTAGTTGTGAGAAGCTCTCTGAGTCTCCTAACTGCTTTAACCTTGTTAGCTAATATGTCGAGGAGCGGTAAAAGCTCCTCTGTTGTAAGAGGAAAGTCCGGTGTTAACCATAAGACTGGTCTTAGTCCTTTCTTGTATTCACTCTCGCGCTTAACCTCATCTCCAGCAACACCTTTCTTCTTCTTCGTCTTCTTCTCCTTTCCTTTCTTCGTGTCTTTAAGATCCTCATGATCTATCGAAGATCTCTGGCTTTTCCCTTTTTGATTTTCGTTCTCTGGTGCAGATTTTGAACCTTTCTTGTTATTCCAACCAAACCAGCCCTTCTTATCCTTGGGAGCTCCATTTCCCTGGTGCTCGGTAACTTCACACTCTTCATCTTCAATAGCATCAGAATTTCCATTCCGAAGAGCAGTATCTAATTGGAGTCTTTCCTCAGGCGTTAATACATCTTCAAAGCCATCGGGCTCTGCACCGTTTGTTGCAGCAGTTCGCTCTTCATCAACCGCAAAGAGCTCTTCATCAGTCATTGCACCAGGAACCCGTCTTGACTTCACACTCACCATCACATGAAGCATATCATAAACTTTTGCTTTCCAATTCCCAATCATCTCAGTTCTCTCTTGCCGTCTCCAATTCAAATGAGAAACCAGTTCAGCTTGAGTTACATCGATTCCAGGTCTATACATATTAGTCTGAGACATCAATGCCACTTCATGAGCAACCTCAGCATCTGTGGGTTGCGCTCCAGCTCCTTCCAAAGCATTTGTCATCTCCTTTTCCTTATGAGAAAGAACAATCAACGAGCCCGGAGATAAGGACATTTTACCATCTGCAGATGAGTAACCATCACCTAAAAACAGAAACGTTTGATCTGACCGCTGGATCTTAAACCCATCAAACCCAGCAAGGGTCATATCAGCACGAAGATTCGAGCCACGTTTCCATATCCTGTAAGTATCCGAAGGAGCAATGCGGCCAATAAAGGGAATCACCGAACTCTCAAAATGAAAAGTGATCTCCATATAAAAATCACGGATTCGAGAAGCCGAGGCAATGATCCTAGGAAGTCTCCTACACCATTTAGCCCAAGCAAGAGGCTGATAATGCCTAGCAATTATCATAGCAATAGCTTCTTCTCTAGTACAAACAGCTTCTTGTAACGCACTCCAACCATTCTCATTCTGTAAACTCCAATCCGCACCAGCAGACATCAAAAGCTCAGCAGAGACTGGATCTCGAAGACGAACAGCTAAATGCAATGGAGTTTCACGACCAGGAACATCACGTCTATCAATCACAGCTGAAACAGAATCAGCACGAGCTTCTGACTCCATTGACTCAGCCTCTGTAGTAACTTCACCAGCCTTAGCTAACCGAGGAAGTTCCGTTACAATTCGCTTAAGAGCAGCATGATCACGAAGCACAACAGCTAAATGAGCAGGACTATGAGTATACTTTGAGTAATCTTCCATTATTTTTTTCCCCAAACTCAAAACAAAAAGCTTTCTACTTTTCACTTCTTGAACCCTAATCAAAAACGAATCAGATTCTTCCAAGAATCACAAACAAAACCCTAGAAATTCACCATACGAGCTCAAATTCGTAGCAATTTCAAGTACAATCCCCTCCTTTCTTTTAAAAAAAGACCCAAATCCTAACACACAAAAAGCACCAACCTTCATCAACAAAGTTGAAACCTTTACAAACAAAAACACACCATTTTCAACTTTCTCTCTTCAATTTCTCCAATGCCCTTAACAAGAACACAAAAACACCAGCCTAAGATCCAATTAACCCGACCCAGAAACCTCAAAAGACAAAAAAATCGAAACAACAAAAGGAGATAGAGAGAGAGAGAATCAAATTGATGAAGAATGAAACTTTCTCGCGATTGAAGAAGATCTAACGGCTAGGTATCCACTAACGCCATTATTAATGCCACCACCACCACTACTCTCAGATCTATCTCTCTCTCTTTCTCTTTCTTTCTCTGCGAATTTTCTCATTTTCTGGTCTCCACCAATTTGGTACTTACAAGGAGAAATAACAATTCACCCTTACATTTTACATTTAATTACGATTTTGCCATTCTCTATTTTTATTTTTTATCTTCACTTTACGTCTGAGTTTCCAGCTTGGACTTTCCACTTTGGATTCTCCCTTCCTCCAAACGACACAGTTTTACATTTATAATAAATTCACACGTGTGAGGAACATTAAAACATTTTTTTTTTTGTTAATTAACATTAACATTGAAACATTTTGATAATTATTATTTACTGATATAAGTTTTTCTTAAATATAAATTACATAATACTCAAATTTTTTACGGTGCTCAAGACTTTATTGAGTGAATCAATATTTTTTTATATAGAATTAAATATTGAAAATGGTTAGTACTTTTTTGGACCATCAAATTATTTTTCAATTTTTTTCTGCGGAATTTTTGTGCCAGCAAAAATTGTCCCCACAAACCACAATGTAATGTTTCCCCAAAAAAGCATCTACTTGGATATTTTTTATATTTTATTTTGTTCTTTTTCTCTTTTTAATCCAAATTTTTTTATGAATAAACTATATAGTAAAAAGTGTCTTGTACAAAGCATAAACAGCACATGATTAAAAAGTTTTAACCTTATTAATTTTGTTATACTTTGTTAAGTAACCATAGTTATATAATTTTTATTCTAGTTCTAAGAAATCAAAGAAAAGCTTTACTTTCTTAAAAAAAGATATATGAGAGTACAAATTTGTTGTGTTGGAATACGACTTTTGTTATGAATAGACAAGTCATAGTTATAATTTCGATATTTGGAAACCGAAGTATACCGAATATAACCGATATAATTGAGAGTCGTATCTCTTAACCAATAACCTTATAAGCCCCTCTTTTCATTTTATTTTTCTTTGTTCTTTATTTTTAATCTCAACACTATGAAATTACATCAAACTTTACCTTCTTTCTAAAATATTACAGTTTAACCTGTATACATCATCACTTTTAATATTTTTTTATCCTTCTATTTTGTATAAGTTTTAAAATATATCAAACAAGAAGAAGAGAAATTCATGTTCATCTTCTTCGACAAACTTTAAAATCACCATTATTTTCATTATCTTTATCTAATTAACTTAAATTCTCTTCTATTTCACATTCAATAAGTGAAATTCAGTCTTCTCTTATTCATATTTAAGGTTAAAATTGTGTTTTCATCTTCCAAATCAACAAAGAAGACAAACCCTAAAATCATAACAATAGTTAGAACTAAAAATTTGGAGAACTAAAATTTTCCCTAAAATCATAACAATAGTTAGAACTAAAAATTTGGAGAACTAAAATTTTGGAGAGAATGGCACTTTAATCTTTTTTTGGAACACCTAGATAGCCTCTTTGAGTAGATTCGACCAAGATGAGGCCGATGAATTAGCCGACAGTGTCTAACTTTAAAATCACCATTATTTTCATTATCTTTATCTAATTAACTTAAATTCTCTTCTATTTCACATTCAATAAGTGAAATTCAGTCTTCTCTTATTCATATTTAAGGTTAAAATTGTGTTTTCATCTTCCAAATCAACAAAGAAGACAAACCCTAAAATCATAACAATAGTTAGAACTAAAAATTTTTAAAATCACCATTATTTTCATTATCTTTATCTAATTAACTTAAATTCTCTTCTATTTCACATTCAATAAGTGAAATTCAGTCTTCTCTTATTCATATTTAAGGTTAAAATTGTGTTTTCATCTTCCAAATCAACAAAGAAGACAAACCCTAAAATCATAACAATAGTTAGAACTAAAAATTTGGAGAACTAAAATTTTGGAGAGAATGGCACTTTAATCTTTTTTTGGAACACCTAGATAGCCTCTTTGAGTAGATTCGACCAAGATGAGGCCGATGAATTAGCCGACAGTGTCT
>CM071716.1:6232654-6243770 GCA_036630335.1 Physaria fendleri | reverse complement strand
ACAAAAGGATACTGATATGCCTGCAAAATAGACGTTAGAATGGGCAAAATCCTAGGCATATCATTATATTATAAGTTCCTTTCCAACTTGTCTTTCCACTACAACAAAAAGGGTTGATAGCATGATTTATTTTATGTCAAAAAATCAAATGATGCTAATTACCATCATTTTTTGACATGTGATATTATTTAAGTAATTTAACATCAGTTTTAATAAATGATGCCACTACAACAAAAAGGGTTGATAGCATGATTTATTTTATGTCAAAAAATCAAATGATGCTAATTACCATCATTTTTTGACATGTGATATTATTTAAGTAATTTAACATCAGTTTTAATAAATGATGTCATATCTAATTAACTTACATCGCTTATTTTGAAATGATATTAAATAAGATAATTTTGTATCTCTTACAAAAATCAATGCTAATAATTCGCTTATTTTGAAATGATATTAAATAAGATAATTTTGTATCTCTTACAAAAATCAATGCTAATAATATATCGTTTATTTTTAAATGATGTTGAAAAGTATAAATTTGTATCACTTACAAAAATTAATGTAATAATATATCGTTTATTTTGAATGATGTTAAATAAGATAATTTGTATCATTTGTAGAAAAACAATGTTGATAATACATCATTTATTTTGAAATGATGTTAAATAAGATAATTTTATATCATTTATAAAATCAAAGTTAAAAATATATCATTTATTTCAAAATGATGTCAAATAATATTATTTGTATCATTTAAAAAATCAAGGTTAATAATGTATTATTTATTTTGAAATGATGTTAAATAAATTTTTTTTGTCGTTAAAATAATGACTAACAACATTGGTCGAAAACTTATTTATAGTTGGTCGGAATTTGTGTTGGAATTTGGTCGAAATAACATAATATATTATAACTATATATTAAAGTTAAACAGAACGTGTGCATAAATGTTAATGTAGTATAGTGGTTAAGTAGTTGGGGGTTGAATCTTGAGGTATGCAGTTCGAATCTAACATAATGCAATATTATAATAAATTAATTTAGATAGCCTTTAACGGACAACTGCAGCGAGGTTCGCCAATGTCGGAGTTCCGCACCACCACAGCTTCCGTCTGAGGTCCACCATCCCCACCACCGTCGTCGGGATCCGCCGCAAATATATATATGTATATTTTTTTTTGTTAATTGTCCGCCGCAAATATTACTAATATATAAGTAATATTTATATCATTTATATAAGTAACGAAAAAATTTAACATCACTTATAAAAGTGTTGTAAATATATATCAATGTCATAATACTTTTAATCATTTAATACAAGTGATATATATTAGCATCATTTATTATAATTGATGAAAATACTACCATCAATTGGTATAAATGATATACTCCCTCTGTTCTTGAAAGAGTGTCATCCTAGGTTTATGCACACAAATTAAGAAATAGTGTAAAAGTTCTGTTTTACCCTCTTACTTTTAAAATAATTACATTTCATTATATCTAAAGTTATTATCTTTCATGATTAATGATCAATGTTAAAATTGGTAGTTTATGTAAAAAATTGCATTGGAAAACTAAAATGACATTCTTTCTCATCCAAAATATTAGTGCTAGAATGACACTCTTTCAAGAACAGAGGGAGTATTAATTTGCATCATAGCTTTCCCTATCATTTATACAAGTATTGACAACAAATTTGTAGCATTCAATAAACGATATAACTAAAGAAAATAAGTGATGAGTGTTCCTCATCATCGGCCTTATTAGTCTTATCGTATGAATTTGAGTATCTAACGAGAATGAGAGTTTTGGTTTTTGAACCAAACCAAGTTACATACATTAGAGTTCTTGGAGCATGTTTTGTTTAGGGGATGATAAAATCGGCAGAAGAATATTCAGTGCATTCTCCCTCTTAATGTTGACCCATGGAAAGAAAAAGCTTTATGTTTATTCCAATTACGAACACTATAAGTAAGCGATAAACAATTTCAGAAAATGCAGTTTCAGAACCTGAAACGTGACAGGATCACTTTGAATGTGATAAGGACCGAGTTTTCTAAGAATAGTCACATGGTCTTATTGCAGTGTATTTAAAATGTGAGAAGATGGGCATATCCTATTCGATGATTGTATGATCTTAGATGCAACACGATGGACACAAAAATTCTAATGTTCTTCAGAACAATGTATTTGACAGGAAAAGACGTCAAAAAAGATCGAGGAGTAATTGGACATTTGTTTTTTTTTCTTTGGAGATAACTAACATAAATGTTTTGTTTAAGCGAAGAATTCTAATTTTTCAAATACCATGTATAGAGATGTGATTATTTTCCTTCATATTTTCAACTAAAAAAATATACAAAATCTCCCAAAATCACAACTGTTCATTCTTTAAAAAAAAAATGTTTCATTTTGAATACCATGAGATTTAGTATTACATAAATAACTTTTTATTTGAATAACATTAGATTATAAGTGACTTTAGAATCTTTTAAATGAATATCAAGTACAATAAAAGTGACTTTAGAATCTTTTAAATGAATATCAAGTACAATAACATAGCACTTGAGAAATTATTTTAAAATCACAAGTTCAATAACACAAATTTTAATTAAAAATCAAAATCCCTTAAAATTCTAACTTCAATACACCCCTTAGTATCTGGTTAGAGTAAATTCTATATCATTAAAAAATTTACATTTTACAAACATAAAAAGTTAGATAATTCAATGTTTTATGAATTATGATTATGGTTTCAAACCCAAAACTGAAAAATTTCATTACATCAAGTGGAGAACCAGTTCATAAGAATCAAGTCAGATAAACATAGATGTAGAATTTCCAATTTTTTTTTTTTTTTGTATATTTCAGAATTTTGAAGTATTGTATGATAAAATTAGACGCTAATGGATTTTAAAAGACTCTAATTATTTTATGCTTCGACCACAAATTTTTAAGAATCAGGACCATGATCAAGCGGTGGCCTATTTGCCAAACGGACAAAACCACACAGACAAGTATCATAATTTACAAGACAACAAGTGTATTGAACTTACAAGACACGTTCAATATCATTGACTATTAATATTGTTAGTCTTCATCATTCAAGTCGTTTGTCTTAACCTCACATAAACGAATTCACAACAATAAGACATTTCAAATAACTTTATTTTAAAAACCACTCATATACTCGGCAGAAAAATCTCTAAGTTCTTTCTTTCTTTTATTTCCATTGTAAACAAATCTCTTTCATAAAAAAAAAAAAAAATGGTCATGAGTAAACTTTACCTTCACTTCTCAACTCTATTATTTGTGTTTTCTCTTGTTACTATCCCATTCCTAACCATATCCGAGACGCCATGTCCGTACCCTTGTTACCCGCCACCGATAGCCGGTTACTATCCTCAACCCGCCGGTTATTACCCACCGCCATCGAGTAATGTACCAAATTACCCTTCTCCACCTTATTATGAAGGTAATCCCAGAAGAGGATATAATGGTCCTCCACCGCCTGATCCTATCTTACCTTATTTCCCGTTCTACTACAGAAAACCTCCTCATCAGACGGATCAATCATCATCTTCCGTGGAATCAACGGTCAGGATCATAATGGAGGCAAATCTGCTTGTGGTACTTATGTTTGTTTTTTGGTAACCTTTTTGTTTACTAGTTAACGTAAGCTTTACATTTAACCTTTCTTGATACAAAAGGGGTAATTTTGTTCTAGTTGAAAAGAATGTGCTCTAGTTTGTATAAATTGTGGCTATGTATTTGTTCTTCTTGTCGTTGAGGATTGCTTTTTTTTTTTTTTGGTATAAAAAGTTCTTCTTGTCGTTGAGGATTGCTTTTTTTTTTTTTTGGTATAAAAATTAATTAATTATACATCCTATACACTTTTTAGAATTTTTATTTAGTTTGTTAGATATTTATGGAATTTTAAATTAATACATATCTATTTAACAATCACTTAAGAATTCTACATATTTCTAATCCCTAACATATAATTCCCTATATATTATTTGAGAAGCAAAAAGGCTTAGATTTCGTCGTCAGAATCATTCTCACGGACCATATTTACGAACATGCCATTATAATTTAATTATTAAAATAATTATTAACTATATCACCATTATAATTTAATTATTAAAATAATTATTAACTATATCATTACAAATATTATTTTATTAATTTTATACTAATTAAAATGATTAATAATTTTAAGTTTTAGAAAAATATTTTTTAAATAAATTTTTATTTAATTGCGAAAATTAAAAATAAATTATAAAAAATACTTTTTGGAATTTTTATTTATTTTGTTAGATATTTATGGAATTTTTAATTAATACATATCTATTTAACAATCACTTAAAAATCCTATTATGATTTAATTATTAGGGAATACATCCTATTTACCCATGAACTATTGTCATATCATAATATTTTCGCACGAACTATTGTCCTCTTTTTATATCCCCATGAAATCAAAGTTGTAGACTTATTTGCCCATGAAATGAAAGTGGCAGACTTATTTGCCCATAAAATGAAAGTTACAAACTTACTTGTCTACGAAAGAGAGAGTTATAATTTTAATCTCGTGGGGAAATAAGTATGCAATTTTGATTTCATGGGGATATAGAAAGAGGACAATAGTTCGTGGCGAAATATTATGATATAATAATAGTTCGTGGGTAAATATGTTGTTTTATCTTAGAGTAATTATAAGCTATATCATTATAACATCTCTTATAAATATTATTTTACTTCATGACAAAAAATATATATTATTTTACTAATTTTAATTTTAAAATATTTAAAACGATCAATAACTTTTAAGTTTTAGAAAATATTTTTTTGAATAAATAAATCCGCACATGGTGCAGAAAATTACCTAGTTAATATATTATAGCTATGGTTTAAAGAGAGAGGTATTTGAATATTAATTACTCCATATTTTATCGTTACTAGAATTAATTGCTAACTGATTATTTTTATTTTTATCATAATTATTGAAAATGCAAATAGATTTTTATAACTTGACAAATATATTAACTAACGTAAATATTAAATGTTTCTGTGAAATTTAGAACAGAGTAATATTTAGAGTTATTCTTGACTGAAAGTAGTTAAAAGTTAAAAGAGAACTCTAAACAAAAGCAGAGGATGGTGATTGATGGCAATAATGCAGCCAACCGCAGATTAAAACCGCGACCTATTCGTTTAGTTTCAAACTCCTTGGAGCACCAATCTTTTGTTTTATTTTAACCGCCATATGATTACCCTTTTGCAAATCCGAATCTTTAGTCGCACTTAGTTTACTAGTACTAACCATCACCTTTATCATAGCTTCTTCAAAACCGTGTGTATGAGAAACTCTTGTGACCTCTCGTTTAGTAACTGAGGCTGAGGTCGTGTGTCGTGGTTTTAATGGTGCCACTTTAGTTTTCTCAGTCTGAAAACATTAAGAGAAAGCACGTTTAGAGTATTAAGTTAATGGGTGCTACTTTAATTACTTGTGAACAATTGAGAGATCAAAGTTCTAACTTCGAATACACTAGTCAATGGACGTTTAGGAGACTCATTATTTTTGTTCGGACAAAGCTTTGAAATTGTAGTAATATACCTTGTTATGAGATGCCGGCCTGGTAATGTTGTTGTAGAATGAAGGCATTGGTGTTGCTTTAAAGTTTAGGCTTTCCCTGAATTGTTTCATTTCAGCTTCTGCCTTTTTCTGAATCCAAAATGTTTCCAGTTAGCTACTTTTGAAATGCTATAGACATGTCATGTTTAAATTTCAAAGAGACTAGGAGTGGTGAAGATACCTGTATTTTGGCTAGAACCTTGTTCGTTTCTGTTTTCTTAGCATGTATTTTCTCCTCCAATTTTATATAGAACTGAAAAAAATAAAATATATATATATATATTTATATATCATAAGATCAACATACGACAAAGGTGAAGTCTTTCATATTTTAGAGAGAAATAAAACCTCTTTCCTCTTCTCAGCCAGTTCGGTACATTTGAAATGGAAACCTGTAGATATTGTACTCTTCTCAACCTTAGTAGAATTGGTACTTGCACCTACAAGTGAAACCATTAGATTGTTGAAGTTGATTACCAAGTAAAAACTAAAATGATCTTAGTATTTGAACCTGTTTGTAGCAATAGGAATTCGAGTCTCCGGGTTTTTTCGCTGTTTTTTAGTTGCTTTTCTCTATCACAAAACCAACAAGTTGCAAGTTGAAGACAAGGATGGGCAGGGTTACAACACTTCTCTATGGAAAAAAAAGTAAAGTACCTCTTAGCATCTACATTGGTCCTAGAATTAGACATTAACGAAGAACCCTTTGTCCTCCTTGTAGATTCTTTTGTCACACTCGCATCATGAGGACTGATAGGTTTTACATCTTCAAGATACTTCAATCCAGATGCGGAAGATGAAGAGGAGGAAAGTGTTTCCGTTGCATCAGATGGCTATATGAGTAAACCAAGTAACACAATGCAAAAAATCAACAAAGGTACACTCTTACCTTTTCTGTAATATGTTCATCAAGTTTTGATCTTGTCGCTTCAACTGAATCTTGAATCTCAATCTCTTGTGGCATCTCAAGAGGTCTAAGATCTTCACACTCAACCACAACACAAAGAGTCTCAAGATCACCAACACCTTCTTCTTCTTCTTCATCAAGCTCAATAACATCATCAGAATTCACCAAAATCTCATCATAGCTCATACATTGACTCTTTCCTTGTCCACATGTCTCATGTTCATGGCTAAAGTTATAAACAGTATTTGATTGACTTGTATTCTCAAAGAAACTTCCATCAGATTGAATTGCGTCGAAACTTTCGTCCAATTCACTAATTGTTTGACGTACTCCCCAAGTTTGAGATTCAAGAGAAGTTGGAAATCGGATTCCTTTCTTCTTGAAATGAGCTTCGAAATGTGCTTTCATCTCAGTAACAGTGCGTAGTTTGGAGCATTTTTCAACTTCTTCAAGATACCTATTGTGTGAAAATGATGATCTCTTCTCCCATGATATACCTTTTTTTGGTAAAAGATAAATATCATAAATAGTTATGAAAGTTAGTTTACAAAATAAACTAGGTGTTCATACTTGCCCCAAAAAAAATAAAACAACAAGTAGATTGAAACGAGAATAAAAATCCCTAGGTCAAGTGATCCATAATTGCATCATCCTCCTGAAAAGTCGACGGTGCCTGTTAGCAGTGATAATGTTGATGATCTCTCGTCTAATTTCCAGAAAGTCTGTTGCAGCCGGAATCACCTCCTGGTTATGAAGGAGATTGTTCCTCTGTTTCCAAGTTGCATAGAGGACTGATTGTGTAATGGCCCTTCTTAGTGTGACCGGAGCATTTCTGGAACTCCCCTTAATCCAGCTAAGTAATTCATCCCAACTGAAGAAAGATAGGCCGGAAAAGCCCACTCTATTCAAAGCTAGCCTCCATAGCTGACCAACGTAAGAGCAACTAAGAAATAAGTGCTCCCTGGACTCATCAAAGACATTACAAAGACCACAAACAGAAGGGATAGCCATTTCCCATGATACCAACCTGTCCTTTGTGGGTAGCCTATTTAGTTGAGTCACCCACATGTGGAGAGCCATCTTTGGGATTGAACATTTAAACCAAACGTTTTTATACCACTGAACCTCGTCTGATGTAGGAGAGATCGCCGCGAAAGTTTGGCTCGTGGAGAATTTTTGAAGGTGAACATCACCAATTGTCCATTGATAGAGGTCTAGTTCAATTGACAGGTGTGGAAGCGGTAGAGTAGTGAGATAGAGACTTAGTTGAAAAGCTTTCTCAGTTCTGGGGTTTGATAGCAGCCACCCACGGGCGTTTGAAGCTTCAGCAACCGAGGAATTGAGGGATACCTGAAGAGCTGACAGTCCACTTGGTCCTAAGAAGGATAGCAAATCGCCAAAAGGTGTCCAACAATCATACCAGAAACTAGCTTTAGTCCCCAAACCCACCTTGCACGTAATGAAACGTGAAGCATAAGTACGGAGCTTTAGAATGGATTTTCACGTCCAAGCGTCAGTTCCTTTCTTTTTAATTGCCCAAAAACTCGTCCCTCTAAGAGTGTGTAGAGAATGACATTTTACCCATAGGGAATCAGGTTTAGAGAACAATAACCAAATTAGCTTTAGTGCCAAAGCAATATTCCAATAGGAATATCTCCGAAGCCCCAAACCACCCTGCTTTTTTGGTAAACATATCACCTCCCAAGATACTTTGTGACCTCTATGTTGTTCCAAGTCTCCAGACCAAAGGAAATTTGCACAAAGCCTCTCAATAGCCCTGATACAACCTTTAGGTAGCAAAAATGCCGAACACCAGAAAGTAACAATACCAGTGATGACTGACGAGATTAGTTGAGCTCTCCCAGCGATGGATAGGCTTTTGACTGCCCAAAATCTGAAATGGGTTGCAATTTTTTCCAACATATTTGCGTATTCACCATTCTTAAGCTTTCTGGACATAAGAGGCAGTCCTAAGTACCTGATTGGGAGTGTACCAGTAGGAAAATCAAACCTGCTAATGTCAGTTAGCTCACTTGTGTTTAGGCCAGAGGTGAAAAGCTCAGTTTTCAGCTTGTTTGTCTTTAGACCAGACCATGATGCAAAGTCATCTAAAGTCTCCAAGATGGTGTGTAGGGAGTTGCTTTCTCCATCAAAAAAGATCATGACATCATTGGCGAACATAAGATGAGTGATGTTCAACAGTTATGTCCTTGGGTGGTAGCCAATATCTCCACTTCTGAATCTTGAGTTCAGTAGCCTAGAGAAAACCTCCATTGAGAGTAGGAATAGATACAGAGACATCGGATCTCCCTGTCGAAGGCCTCTGGCACTCTTAAAGAAACCCGAAGGAGAAACATTTACTATCACAGCAAAAGTCGGCGTTGATATACACTCCCTTATCCAATTTCTAAATCTTGGAGGTACTCTTATAGCAGTAAGAGCTGCAAGAACAAACTCCCAATGAACTGAATCGAAGGCTTTCTCTAAGTCAACTTTAAGCATTCCCCTTTTTTCAAGTCATTGTTTCTACCTTAACCTTGAATGATTTCAGTTGCAAGAAAGACATTTTCAGCTAGTAGTCTACCTGGCATGAAAGCTGATTGGGAGTTGGAGATGATGGGAGCCAGTATTATCTTTAGCTTCTCTGTTAAGAGCTTAGAAATCACTTTATATACTGTGTTGAGTAGGGCAATGGGACGAAAATCTTTGGGCTCTGCAGAGTTCGGCTTTTTTGGTATCATGGCCAAAAAAGTTACGTTCCATCTTCTGAGTAATTTCCCTGAGCCGAAGAACTCCTGAACCGCACTCACACACTCACCACCTAGAATGCTCCAGGAAGATTTAAAAAACTCAGCAGGATACCCATCAGGGCCACAACATTTGTTTCTTGGGAGACCAAAAAAAGCGGCTTTAATTTCTGCTGAAGAGAAACCCTTATCCAAGCTACATGAGACCTCATTGGAGATTTGATAGTTCAGAAGCGCGGTGATGTCCTCTTGGAAAAACATCTGCGCTTGAACTGGTTTTCCAATAATGGACTTGAAGTGGTTGCAGCAAAGATGTTTAATCCCTTCTGTTGTTGACACCTTATTCCCTTCTTAGTTGAGGAGATAATGAATGTGGTTCCCTGACTGCCTTGCAGAAGCAATGTGATGGAAGTAGGCAGAATTTCTGTCACCTTCCTTTAGCCATGTTACCCTAGATCGCTGGCAGTAGAAAGATTCCTCTGCCAAGGCAAGTTTAAGCCACTTTTCATGAGCTTTTATTTCTGCCTCTGCTAAAGGCATCGTAGGAGCTACCAGTAGTTGTCTTTGCACAGAAGAAAGCTGCTCAGATGCCTCAATAACCCGTTTCTCAATTTGAGAATAGTGATTCTTACTGAACTCTTTGATTCGTGGCTGAAGATTTTTTAGTTTTGAGGACAGCCTGAACATTTCAGATCCTTGGATTGACATAGCGAACCAACTGTCCTGGACCATTTCCATGAAAACTGCATCTTTGAGTAATATGTTGTATAGCTTAAAGGGCTTCTGTCCTGGACCATTTCCATGAAAACTGCATCTTTGAGTAATATGTTGTATAGCTTAAAGGGCTTTCGCAGCTTCTCAATTTCAGGGTTTAATATTAGTTGACTTGGAGCATGATCCGAAAACTCATTAGCACCAAATAACCCCAACGAGTTAGGGAACTTGTTCAGCTAATTGTCATTTACTAATACCCTGTCCAGTTTTTTGGCGATTGGATCACTTTTCCTTTTGTTCCACCAAGTGTAAGAAGATCCCCTGAACGTTAGATCTTCAAGTCCTGAGGTAATCAGACAATCACGGAGAATCCGCATACCCGCATTTACATTTGCAGAAGGCGAGTTTGAGTGTTCAGAGGGATCCAATGTTTGGTTGAAGTCCCTCAAAACCGCCCAAGCTTTTCTCTGCATATCAACAATCGTGGACAATTCCATAATCTCCCTCCATAAGTCAGTTCTTCCTTCTTCATCGTTCACAGCATACACCACAGAGATGATCACTGTTTCTTCCAAGTTTGGTAGTAAAACTTCACATACGAGCATCTGAAGAGACTTACTGATGATAATTACAGTGGTGTTCTGATGCCAAAAAATCCAAATTCTCCCATCTAGTGAGAACTCATAATTATTTTCAAAATTCCATCCAGGGACAGTAGAGTGGAGGAGCTTCTGTTGCTTATGCTCCTTCACATTCGTTTCTACAATGCTACCAAAAATTGGCTGATGGGTTTTAATCCATTTCTTTAAACCACGGCGGTGTGTAGCTATATTATACCCCCGCACATTCCAACAAAAGATGTCTGTATGCATCAGACTAATGAGAGGAGGGGCTTGAGCCCCCGGCATGATTCTCAGCTTCCCTGAGTCGTGATGATTTATGCTTATCCGGATCTGGTCTCAATTCACCTTCTTCATCCGAGCTACTTGAAGAGACATCAGAAGAGTCCTCAGAAAATTCAGAAGAAGACTCCTTTACAGACTTTCCTTTACCTTCTACTGGTGGCTTACGCCTTTGCTTTCGTGGGACTTTTGGCTCATTTATTCG
>CM071716.1:6203311-6216391 GCA_036630335.1 Physaria fendleri | reverse complement strand
TCCATATTCATTTTCACTTAAAACCTTGAGCTTGATTCAGTACTAACTCAGCTTTTGCTTTGTTGGGTGACAGAATCATGGTGGGTCTTCCATCGATTGAGAGCAGAGAGAAGATATTGAGAACCTTATTATCAAAAGAGAAAACAGAGAATCTCGATTTCCACGAGCTTGCGCAGATGACAGAAGGCTATAGTGGAAGTGATCTCAAGGTTTTTTGTCACTCTTCTCATCTCATCTTACCAACACCTGCATCTCCTCTTTATGAACTGACTCTTGTGAATGTTATACAAACAGAACTTTTGCACAACAGCTGCATATAGACCAGTGAGAGAGCTGATAAAGCAGGAATGCTTGAAGGACCAGGTTAGAACTTTTCCTTACATGCTCCAATCTATCTTGAACAAATATTTCAATGGTTGGTTCTAATAAACTCAGGAGAGGAAGAAGAGAGAGGGAACAGAGAAGAGTAGTGAAGAGGAAGCTGAAGGAAAAGAAGTATCTGAGGAGAGAGTCATAACATTGAGACCTTTAAGCATGGAAGACATGAAAGTAGCTAAAAGCCAAGTAAGTTTAAGGACATTAGTCGTGTGTTGATGATTATGATATTCTTGTGCTCAAAACACTAATATGTTTTGTATTTGCAGGTTGCTGCAAGTTTTGCAGCAGAAGGAGCAGGAATGAATGAACTTAAGCAATGGAATGATTTGTATGGAGAAGGAGGCTCTAGGAAGAAGGAACAGCTCTCCTACTTCCTTTAATACTCCATTTTCATTCATATCTACATCCATTACAATGCTATCTTCTCAAACATGTTTATTTTCATTATTTAGTATTATTATATCAAACATTAAATTCTGAATATTTTGTAAATAAAAAAACATGTACAGCTAATCTATCTTTTGTATCTTTATGATATAAAGTTTAACTGTTTATGTCTCACGATGTACTAATCAAAATTTATAGTAATCTTAGTTGAAAACTCAATATTCAATGATGCAGTTCAATCCATGATTTGATTATCATATGACATGAGAGTAATGTGATTACCTCCCACAACTTAGCGTAACCTTAGGTGAATGTTTTTGCCAAGGAAGGGGATGCTACTCCATGGAGAGTCAGAGGATCCAATAAATCCATCCAAATATCAGCTTCGTACAACATCTTGCAGGTCTTTTGGGAGAGAAACATCTTGGACGAGAATATTACTTTCATTATCAATAATGTAAGACACGTCTAGTCCCTCCAGAACCAAGTGATAAACGATTTCCGTGTCCGATGTATCTTGTGATGTAAGACACGTCTAGTCCCTCCAGAACCAAGTGATAAACGATTTCCGTGTCCGATGTATCTTGTGGCTTGTTCCTTTGGGACATTGATCTTATGTCCCATGATAGAACCTGTGTGATCAAGCTCTTAAACTCATCCGCTGAACTATAGAGAGACTTCTGTTCCTGTGCACATATCAAATTTTTTGTTAAAAGGGCAAATGCATAAGAGATGGTCGGGTCAAAGGTCACTCACTATCTGTTTCCAGCAGCTGGTGATGGAGGAAGAGAAGGTCTCTGAGAAACTAACAGAAGCCACAGCCAACAAGCAATCCTCCTGAATTCATGTTCGATTTGTTTTTTGTCTTTTAATTTACCTACTTAGGTAAGTACTCTCAAAGATTCTCAGGACTCAGCAGTGCTCAGTAACTTCAGTTACATAAATGAAAAGTTTAGAAAGGTCAAACAATAACAATGTACATATATACCTTTACCCAGTCTGGCACCGAGGCTCCTTGAATACTGTCCGAGTATGGTAAATAAGGTTTGATGTCTAGCACGGGCTGTCCAAAACCGTCAAGACAATCAATGAACTACACAAAAAGCTGGTAAGCAAAAGATGATTTAGCATGCAAGAGAAAGGAGAATTACAGTCCCATCCACTAGATCAACACCAGAGAGCAGAATCTTATCCTTTTGGATTTCCTCCACCTAAGGATTATTACCATTATGTATTGTTGGTCAATATATTCAATATTTCTTTGTTAACTACAAGATAACTGGATTTATGTTCTGAGACCTTAGCAACAGTGAGACCAATGGGACAAGGTCGATGAGGGGACCGAGTAGCAAACACTCCCTTCCGTTCCCCATTCAGCCTTGGTACTCTCACCTGAATTCCGAAAAAACCTTCAGACTAAGAACATCATTACATAGAAAGAATCAAACAAAAAAGAAGAAGCTGCGTACCTTTGCCTTGAGCTTAGACTGAGATGGCTTTCTCCATAGCTTCTCCATATCGGTGTTGAGATGAAACACATAGAGTATCCAGCAGTGAGAATACTCTTCAAGACCCTCAAGAGACGCAGGAGGAACCAAATTCAGATCAAAGTTCAAACATGCCCTAGCTAAAGAAACAAGCAGCGGCTGTCTTGGTGTCCCGTTCCTGAAAAACCAAGAAGCATCACCCAAAAAAAAGAAAGAAACAAGCAGCGGCTGTCTTGGTGTCCCGTTCCTGAAAAACCAAGAAGCATCACCCAAAAAAAAGCTAACATTTTAGAAATAACATTATACTACCCTGAAAGGAAAGCTACTAAGATCACTATACCTTGTAGAGAAGCAAGACTGTATAGTGCCAATTGGTCGCATCGGGTATATAGCTCTATGTAAATCATGAGACTCGGACTGTGCTAACACCTCCCGTAATGCCTACAGCTTTCAATTGAATCAGGTAAACATGAATACATAAATTCCCTCCTATCTTGATAAGAATTTCAGTATCCTTGAATCAGTTTTGATGCAAATTTGGATAATTTCATATGAATTGAATCTAATTTCATGTATTTTGGAGAGTCGTAGAAGTTAAAGAACTTCACCTGCTGAGCCTTAACTCGACCTTTCCTCTCAGAAGCACTTTTTACCATTGTAGATCCCAGAGACTTCTCAAGTTCTTTGATCCTATACTCCAAATCTTCTCCCCGTCTTCGCCATCTAGACACTTCGCAAGAACCAGCTCAATTAAAAAGAGTTTCTCCCAATTAGTAGCTGGGAAAGGAGTATGGGCAAAAGTAAGTGACAGAGAGGTAAAATAAACATTTACGCGAGACGACGGTGGACACAGATACTACGGCGAGTGTAATAGCTAAAGCAGTAGTAGTATAATTTACGCGAGACGACGGTGGACACAGATACTACGGCGAGTGTAATAGCTAAAGCAGTAGTAGTATATACGTTGGGGAGTTTCCTGCAGTAGCCATGGATGAGCTATTTTCTTCCCGGCGAGTGGAACGTTACGATGGCGGCGGGAATTTGTCGATCCAGGAGCCGATCGCGTTTTAGTTTTGGTTATGAAAGAGAACTCAAGAGGCCCACCAAAGGCCCAAGAAAGAAGCTCACCAACGGCCTATTGATCTGTTGATGTTGCCTTAAAATATAGGTTTTGTTAGCAAACATCATTTGAAAACTTAAATGGAAAATATATTTCTAATGGTCAAAAATATATATATATGTTTAATTTTTTTTTTTCATGTAAAACTTTTGAATTGGTGTTTACAGATATTTAACGAAGACTAATTACAAAGTATAATAATATGTTTTTAACAACTTAAAATCACGCGCGTGACAATTTATCAGGTTTTGGAGGTTCATACAGTTCCATTACCAGACCTCTCCTGCCGTATATTTAGTAAATCGGTAAGTGGTATCGGCTTTTGCCCTTTCAATACACGAAATGTGAGAAGCCAAAAAGAAGATCGGAGAAAAAAAGAGAATGTTGCATGTCTTGTCAGTGGACTTTGGAAGGTTCATTTTCTCTCGTATTTGAGTTTTTCTTGAGATCAGGTTGTATCCCAAGTCTCTTTATCTTGACTCGCTTTTGAAAATAGGGGTTGAGGAACTGTCGATTAAGGGGTCGATTTATGCTTCATCCTTATGTCGATTAAGGGGTCGATTTATGCTTCATCCTTAGCTTTCAGATGTTAGCTGGCACTTCAAATAGAGGATCAACTCCGTCAGTCCCTGCAAGCTCGGTTCTCACTCACCGAACCACTTTGCCTTAGAGGTTGGTTAACTGATTTCGAGTTAGACTTTAGTACCCAATAGGTCTAGAGCTGGCCTAACATTCAACTCATCTTCACTGAAGGCTGACACAACAGAGTCTCCACAACTGCCTCACCGTCAGGCAAGATCTCCACAACTGCCACACCGTCAGGCAAGATCTCCAAACAGTCGCGGTCCAGTCAGTCTTCCCAAATGTAAGAGAAACCTCTGGTGACAAGACTCACTCGACAGGGTAAGATGTGCATCCATTAAATATTTAAAGTGTAAAGACCCAAAAAGTCCCATAACTTACTAAGTTTCTATTAATATGTCTAATATATTTCTGAATGGTAAAAAAGGTTTAGGTCCAATCTTCGTTGCCTCGACCAAAAATGAAGCAAAAAATGATTTTGCGTTTTATTCTTTAATAAAAATAAAACAATGATCTTCATTGTCATCGTCAATCTCTCTTGTAGTTTGTTTTGAACTTAAAGTTTGTTAAAATTTAAAAATTTCAGATCGACACATGAAAAAAACATGACAAAAGAAAAGAGGGACGGAGAAGAAGAAGAAAAAGAATAAAAATTGATTATTTCAAAAATAAACTGAAAAACCGAATAAATTAAACAAAAAAACGAATACTTTTTTTCGGAAGAATTATTTTAAATCAAATAAACCGAAAATCAGAGCTAAAATCGTGTTAACATTTAGAAAATTTCAAAATTCGACCTCATCCTCCAGGAAGATCGGAATACGAACGATGAGAAAGGTTTGGTTCAATGGGGAAGACACAATCAATTGAAGATGATGTTTGCAACGATTCCTTTCAATGTTTGAGCTTCTACATGGGCCTAAACTCAATTAAGATTTCAGACCGGTTCGATGTCGGTTTCAGTTTAAATTTGAAAAGGTAAATAAATACTAGAGTCAATTTGATAGACTGCCATTAAGACTATTTGTCATTTTATGTGGATACTATTTCCATCTTCGATGAACAGTAACACCACATAAAGCCACAACCTACAGTGCACATACATGTCATTACCGTCCTTTGTGCTATAAATGGATAGCGCATATAGGAAACGACATGTGATCACGCATATAGTAAACGACATGTGATCAATGTCCATAAACGATCAAAACGGTCTCGTTTTGACACATTGTCTTTCGTAATTACTTAACACATGTGGGTATTTCAGTCTATTCGTCTCACGGGTGGCAGGCTCATAATATCCCATTTCTGTCACTTTTAAAACCTTACTTATCTATTCGTCTCACGGGTGGCAGGCTCATAATATCCCATTTCTGTCACTTTTAAAACCTTACTTACCGAAATGGCAGTTCAACGAGATTTGAAATTTATTTTGGCAGAATGAAAATTACTCTCTAGATACTAACATACGTTAAGAATCTAAATTTTTTTTTTTCTTTTCAAACCTTTGAAATATATATTCAAATTCTTTAAAAAGAAACTTTACCCAAAAGTCACTTAACATTTAAGCTTGATTCTTTAAAAAGAAACTTTACCCAAAAGTCACTTAACATTTAAGCTTGAAAGAAAATGTGGTAAGAATCCGAGACAATGATATCGGCTCATGTATTTGATAACAAGACACATCACACATGGCATGCGATGTGTATAAACCCGAATTAGATGTAATAACCTAAAACACGTAAAGAGATTCAAGAAACCTAAAAAAGAGTTCAACCTACATTAATCCGAGTAACAAGGAATCATGATAATTACATGACTTCATTAACCTAACCATGCATATATAACCAAGTCCACTATATATATAAACTAACTGAATACTAAATTCAATAAATAGGTTTTGTGATCGTATAACGAAAGATATCATGAGAGGGATGAAGATAAATGGTGGCATATTGGTGGTGACACTCTTGGTCCTGATGATGAAGAGAAGCGTTTCACAAAACCATAAATATCCGATGGAACAAGTGTATGGACGTATTCGAGAGTTTCATGCCGTGCATGGTGAAAACTTAAAAGCTTAAAGAGAAAGCTTTGAAATTCTTAGAGAATAAACTTTTCTTGATGATGATAGTAACGTCGTACACACAGTATTTAAAACAACTTGAGACAATAGTAAATCGACAGGTGTCCTGCCTCACATGTTTGCACAGGATCCAAGAGGTGAGAATCTGTTTGACAGTGTGATTGTCGACTCACACATTCCTTGTGACTTGATGGGCTTTTCATTATTCTTTCTTTTAGTGAAGCCCACTGTTTTTGTAACATTACTGCTGATACACCCCCTCAAACTTGGAGTAGGAGGATCGGAGACTCCAAGTTTGAACCTCAACTCTTCAAAAGGATCCTGCGCCAGGGACTTTGTAAAAACATCTGCAATTTGGTTCTGAGCAGATATGTGCTTCACCACCAAGGCTCCATGAGCAACTTGTTCTCTGACATAATGAAAGTCAATATCAAAATGCTTTGATCTAGAGTGAAGTGCAGGATTAGCAGTGAGATACACTGCACTTAAGTTATCACAATAGAGCTCAGGCACAGTTTGTGGTGAAGACCAAGAGACTTCATAAGAGATGCTAGCCACTTTAGTTCAGACGCAGCGAGTGAGAGAGTCCTATACTCAGCCTCTGTGGAAGACTTTGACACTGTAGGATGGCGCTTTGCCGACCAAGAAACCAGATTGGTTCCCAACAAGGCGCAACATCCTCCAGTGGATCTTCTTGTTTCCTTACATCCTGCCCAATCACTATCACTATAACCTCTCAGCACAGAATCTGAATCTGCATTGATGTTGATTCCCATTTGAACTGTTCCTTTGACATATCTCAGAATGCGCTTCAAGAGAGTGAAATCTGCCATTGTAGGAGAGTGCATTCGTTGACAAACCAGATTGACTGCAAATTGAATGTCTGGTCTTGTCCACGTTAAATACTGCAATTTACCTGCTAAACTTCGAAAATATGTTGGATCAGAAAAGCTTTGGTCTTGTCCAGCGACTTTATCTAACTGGAGAGGCAGAGGTGTTGCAACAGAAGCACATTCGGCCATCCCAGCTGTGATAAGAAGATCCTGAGCATATTTAGCCTGATTTAAAAAAAGCCCTTGATCATGGAAGTGAGCCTGTATACCAAGAAAGTAGTGGAGAGGTCCCATATCCTTCATTCTAAATTCTGTATTCAAACCACTCAACAATTCTTCAATTAACACATCATTATTTCCAGTAAGCACCATATCATCAACATAAAGTAGCAAGTAGATCAAATCTCCATTCTTTGAGTAAACAAACAGTGATGGATCAGGAATGCTGCAAGTGAAGCCATAGTTTAATAAGTAAGAACTAAATTTATCAAACCAGGCACGAGGAGCTTGTTTAAGTCCGTAGATTGCCTTTTTGAGCTTACAAACGTAATCTGGTTTATCTGGATTCTCAAATCCTGGGGGTTGAGCCATATAGACTGTTTCTTTCAACTCTCCATGTAAAAAGGCATTCTTCACATCTAACTGTTTGATATTCCTCTAACTGTTTGATATTCCAATTCTTTGTAACAGCTACATGAAGAACCAATCTAATGGTACCTGTTCTCACAACGGGACTGAACGTTTCAATATAATCAATTCCTTCTTCTTGATCATAGCCTTTTGCAACTAACCGGGCTCTCAGTCTATCTAAACTACCATCACAATATAACTTGGTTCGAAAGGTCCATCTGCTCCCTAATACATTCTCAGCCAAATCTGGAGGAACTAATTCCCAAGCATCAACTTCATCCATAGTATCCATCTCTTCTTGCATTGCGGCTTTCCAGCCTGAATCTTTGAGAGCTGATTTGACTGTTTTTGGCTCTGGATGATCAGACTTAACAGAAAACAACACGTATCTTGGGTTAGGCTTCACAATGCCAGACTTGCTTCTTGTGACCATCGGATGCACACTCTCTGTTGTACTAACAACATCCTGTGGAATATTCTCTTCACGCAGAGACGCACTTTCTTGCGTATTAAGTGATGAAGAGTCGGCTCTATTAGTACTTGGAGAAGCGGGAAGAATATTTTCTGCATCCGAGATTAGACCTGCAGGTTCTGCTATATTCAATGCAGATTCTTCTGTAACATCGTCTAAAACAAGGTTCTGCTATATTCAATGCAGATTCTTCTGTAACATCGTCTAAAACAGCTGGTGTACTTTGTTTGTTATCATAAATAGGAGGGTTGTTACTTATAGAGGCTGGATCAACACCTTTTGTACATTCCGAAATTTCAGATTCTATAACAGATGTTACAGTATCATGTTGCTGAGAATCAGATTGAAACCCTGCATACCAAGCCTCCATTAGTGGTGTACTTTGGTGGATCCTGTACTGAGCATATATACCAGAGTATGGAAACTGTGTTTCTGAAAACAACACATGCCTGCTAATGTAAACTTTACCAGTAGGAGGATGTAGACATCTATAACCCTTGTATTTTTCATTATAGCCCAAGAATACACAATGTAGAGATTTAGGATCAAACTTATTCTGACCATAACTCCTTAAATAGGGATAACAGGAACATCCAAAAACCCTTAAAGATGTGTATACTGGAGTTCTGTGATATAGCATTTCATATGGACTCACATTGTTGGGATGAACCGATGAGGGCAGCAAGTTTCCTAAGAAAGTTGCTGTAAAGAATGCTTCGACCCACAGTTCTTGAGGAGAATAACTCTGAAACAACATTGACATACCAAGCTCCGTAATATGCCGATGCTTTCTTTCTGCAAGTCCATTCTGTTGGGGAGTATATGGACATGAGATAAGCTGCTTAATTCCACACTTTGCCAAATGAGTGACAAAACGTTGACTAACAAATTCACCTCCTCCATCACACTGAAACATCTGAATTTTATGGTCAAGTTGTCTTTCAACTAGTTGCTGAAACTGTAAGAAGATTGAATAAAAATCAGATTTCTGATGAAGAGGGTAAAGCCAAGTGAATCTGGAGTAGTGATCAATGAAGATTGCATAATATTTAAAGCCTTGTGTAGATACAACCGGAGAAGGACCCCATAGATCACAGTGTATACGTTCAAGAGGCTTAGAAGCAACATAATCTGAAGATAAAAATGGAAGTCTACTGATCTTCCCTAACTGACAAGCTTCACAAAACTGAAAACTAGTTGTCTTATTCATTACTATAGAATTATTCCTTGATAGTAACTGAAGCACTTCATGATGTGGATGTCCAAGCCTCCTATGCCATACATCTTCATTTGCTGCTTGTTGTCTATTGGAATAAAAGGCCTGAAACTTCATCTTGGAATCCTTCAGTACATAGAGGTCATTCATTCTGCTTCCTTGCATGAGGAGCTGCTTGGTCCGAATGTCCTTAACACGCACAGAATCAGAGGTAAATTCAAAAGAGCATGGGTAATCAGCAGTTATCTTTGAAACAGATAATAAAGGTTTTGTTATTCCAGGACAAACCAAAACATCTTCTAAAGGTAAGGTACCTTGTAAAACAGTGGATCCTGTGTGAGTAATCGGTAAGAACTCACCATTCCCAACTATGACAGAATCATCACCTGAGTAAGGTTTAGAGTTTTATGTTGGCCGATTCTGGGAGTTACTGAACTGCTGTTGAAATCCTCTTCCTCTAGTAGAGTATGAGTTTCTTCCTCCTCTATAGCCTCCTCGACTTTGACCTCTTCCTCTGTTAGAGTATCCACCTCTATTAGTGTATCCTCCTCTGTTACTGTCGGTATACCCCTGTTGTTGCTGTCCATATTCAGATTTCTGTGTATTGAACGCAAGATGAGGAGTAATATTGACAGATGACTCATACTTTTGAATCTTATCCTCAAAATTAGTCAACTTAAACACAACATCCTCAAAACATGGACCTGGATATGTTTCCATAGACTCTTCAATCACCAGTTGAAATAGATTCATATTCCTTACCCAAACCAGTCAAAGCACCAGAGATCTTCTCATTTTCAGATATAGGAGAACCAATAGAGTCAAGTTGATCACAGAGAGATTTAATTTCAGCAAGATATTCAGTCATAGTTTTTCCTACTTTGGTTGTTGACTAATCTTCCTCTGTAAATCTAACTTCCTAGTAGCAGAGACACGGTTGTATTTCTTTGCAAGAGAAAACCATACCTCATGAGAAGATTTCAAGCCATAGACACTTCTGAGAGCATTTTCCGAGAGAGATCCATATAACCATGCCATTACTAGTTGATCTGACCTCATCCATTTGATGAACTCTGGATTGCTAACTTCAACGATCTGATCTCCATTCTTTGTGGCCAAAGTTGGTGTAGGACGTTGTGTAGCTCCGGTTACAAAACCTAACAACATTTGGCTTGACAGAAATTGTTCAAACTGAAGCTTCCATAGAAGATAATTGTTATCTGTCAGCTTTAGAGTAACACATTGAGAGATAGTAACAGAGGGTGGAGAGAAAGTTTCCATGACCTGAGATGAAGGATAACTCTGCAGATTTTGAACAGGCGGGTTGATCGCAGCTGTTGTATTAGGCGGATCTGGTGGAATGTTTTGAGCTATGTTCTCCATAGCTCTGATACCATGAAAACTTAAAAGCTTAAAGAGAAAGCTTTGAAATTCTTAGAGAATAAACTTTTGAAAACTTAAAAGCTTAAAGAGAAAGCTTTGAAATTCTTAGAGAATAAACTTTTCTTGATGATGATAGTAACGTCGTACACACAGTATTTAAAACAACTTGAGACAATAGTAAATCGACAGGTGTCCTGCCTCACATGTTTGCACAGGATCCAAGAGGTGAGAATCTGTTTGACAGTGTGATTGTCGACTCACACATTCCTTGTGACTTGATGGGCTTTTCATTATTCTTTCTTTTAGTGAAGCCCACTGTTTTTGTAACATTACTGCTGATACACATGGGTTACGTCGAGGGAATATATCAGCAACCTTCTCCTGATTGCTGCAGAGGCGTCAACGATTTGAACAACCTCGTCAAGTTTCCGCCTACCGTACTTACTTACTAATTACTATTTCGGGTTAATTTCTTGTTTTACCTCTACTTAGTATAATTAAATAACGTACGTAGGGGTCGAGGAATAAGAGGCGAGGAAATGGAGAAACAGAGAGAGTGTGTGAATGCATAGAGATAATGGGAAACGCTAATCATCTTCCATTTCTTCCCACTGCCATTTCTAATCTTCCTCAACTTTGTTATCTTACCCTCAGCTTTCCTATCTCTGTTGCTATGGACTGTTCTCAGTTATTTTCCTTCTCTTCCTCCATTTTTTCCTTACTTTTTAAAATATATATATTTTTCTGAGGAAAAAAATATGATTTGGTTACATTTTTGAAGAAGAAACTAACAAGTACTTCATTTGTTACAGGTTTAGAGACACGAAGGATCTGGAGACTGAAAATCCAAATTAAATTACCATGCTATATTGGGAGGAGAAGGCTTGTAATAGTTAGCTATACAATTTTAAATGATATGTAACACTAATTCAAAAAGAAAAATAATGACTAATATTAAAAAAAAAAAAAAAAGCAAGTATTATAAGTTTAGTATTATAAGTTTCTTTAATATATATACTATGTGCATGACTATGAAATTAGAGATTAAAATTCACGAAAAATCATGTGTTGGAGTATTTTTGGATCTACATGTGTTATTAGGGTCCAAATAAACAAACATATCCGAAGAACTAAAAAAAAAAATACTATTTGAAAACCAGACTACCCGAAATGTATTGGTTCTATATAATATTGGTTGAAATTTGAAAACGGCCTATTAATTTTATTACCTATAACTAGTGTGTTAGAACAAAGACTAGACGGCAGAATCTACAGTTAGATTCCGAGGAA
The DNA here is from genome assembly GCA_036630335.1 of Physaria fendleri. Lineage (NCBI taxonomy): Eukaryota > Viridiplantae > Streptophyta > Magnoliopsida > Brassicales > Brassicaceae > Physaria > Physaria fendleri. The sequence continues at coordinate 6,204,527 of CM071716.1, read as the reverse complement.
AAGAAGAAGCCTCAATAACAAATGACTCGCCGGAGGAATAGTTGTCGTCGACGTGGCCATCGCCTTCATGGCCGACAGTAGAAGAGCAGTCGACATAAACCTAAGCACCAAAGAATCCTTCTTTTTTTTTCTTTTCTGAATAAAACACACAAGCTTTATATTAAATTTGGCCGTTGATAACACCATTTCTTTCTGTAGAAGAGGATAACAATTTATCTCAAGTTTGGATATGAACCGATCAATGCTGACGATCACTGATCTTTTTACTGTTTATGAGAGCTAACCCTCAAAAAGATGGATTCTGGTTTTTACAATCAAGGTCTTTGATCAAAGTCATGACGATTGTGTGATTGGTCCGTAGTAGATGCTTGTCGGAAGGCTTCTTTTCTTACCTTAAAATTTGCAGTTAAGGATTTTCTGTGAGAAAACTTGTCTACTCTGCTATAATTAGACTTAAATTTCTGTTGATGTTAAGACCAATGAGATCTAATTTAACACTGAAATTATATTTCATAGAGGCTCACAAGACAACAAAAATGGTTTATGTTCCTTACCCTCACTATATCTATCTTTCATAGAGGCTCACAAGACAACAAAAATGGTTTATGTTCCTTACCCTCACTATATCAATACAATTGAGTGAAGAGTAAACTCACTCCACTTCTTTGATGATCCTTCTTTTGCGCAGAGGTTTTGTGACAATTGTTCCTGGAGCACTGTGAGCTTTCCTTCGGGCTTCTTTTCGTCTCTTTGAATCGTTCACGGTTCGGATTATCCCCATTGCTTTGTATATTGGTTTTGGTAAGTGCCTGTGTCTGTATTTCACAGTATCCAAAACATTACCATGTTACTATGATTATCTTTTGAAAATCTCCAATGTTAGTAACCTAGGATAAAAAAACCACCGCTGTTTTTGATTATGTACCTAACAATGCGCTTGACCTCAGGAAGATGCTTGTATCGATTCTTCACAGCCTCGTGGTACTCATGCTTCTTCTGTTCCCTTGGAAGAATCTACAACAAAATGAAACTTCTTAAGAAAGCATGTACGTGTAATATCCCATCATCAAATGCACCACTGAATCAATGGCTTATTAGCTGGTACCTCTTTTCTGTTTTTATTTTCTATATAAATCAATCTACTGCTAAGTGTAACAAAAAAAAAATTCACAGATTCTTACAACTCCCAGTTGCTCTGATGCTTTGGCCTTCCATA
>CM071716.1:6144545-6155002 GCA_036630335.1 Physaria fendleri | reverse complement strand
GTAGGGAACGGGTTAAACTCCTGGAGAAATTCAGGTGAAACTCGAGGAAGCTTTTGAGCTCATCAGGTCTATGCTCATCATTTATATGGAATGGGCCGGATCTACAATCGTCATCAGCTAAGATTGCTTGGGAAAATGTTTCCTTGCCAAAGAACGAAGGGGGTCTCGGTCTTCGCAAGTTCAAAGATGTCAACCGGGTTAGTTCTCTGAAACTGATTTGGCGTCTAGTTGCTCGAAACGAATCTCTTTGGGGTAAGTGGGTTTCCTCTTATATTCTCAAAGGTCGCTCTTTTTGGGAAGTTAAATATTCTACACTTGGCTGGTCTATGCTCATCATTTATATGGAATGGGCCGGATCTACAATCGTCATCAGCTAAGATTGCTTGGGAAAATGTTTCCTTGCCAAAGAACGAAGGGGGTCTCGGTCTTCGCAAGTTCAAAGATGTCAACCGGGTTAGTTCTCTGAAACTGATTTGGCGTCTAGTTGCTCGAAACGAATCTCTTTGGGGTAAGTGGGTTTCCTCTTATATTCTCAAAGGTCGCTCTTTTTGGGAAGTTAAATATTCTACACTTGGCTCCTGGGTTTATAAAAAGTTGAGAAAGCTTCGGCCTTTGGCTATGAATCTACATAAAGTAGATGTTGGGAAGTTAAATATTCTACACTTGGCTCCTGGGTTTATAAAAAGTTGAGAAAGCTTCGGCCTTTGGCTATGAATCTACATAAAGTAGATGTTCGTTCGGGTCATGGGACTTCTTTCTGGTACGATGTTTGGTCAGATTTGGGGACTCTCATTGATATTGTGGGTTCACGTGGGGTTATAGATATGGGAATCCCGATCAAGGCGACGGTGGCGGAGGCTCTCACCTCGCGGAGACGTCGAAACTACCGGCTAGACATCTACAGTCAAATCGATGAGCAGCTGATCCGTGTAGCTCATCGTGTTGGTGATGACATTCACCTGTGGCAGCGCGTTCGGGACATGGGACTTCTTTCTGGTATGATGTTTGGTCAGATTTGGGGGCTCTCATTGATATTGTTGGTTCTCGTGGGGTAATAGATATGGGAATCCCGATCAAGGCGACGGTGGCGGAGGCTCTCACCTTGCAGAGGCGTCGAAACTACCGGCTAGATATCTACAGTCAAATCGATGACGGCTAGATATCTACAGTCAAATCGATGAGCAGTTGATCCGTGTAGCTCATCGTGTTGGTGATGACATTCACCTGTGGCAGCGATCCATGGACAAGTATTCTTCAGAATTCAGTAGTCCACACACATGGGATTTGATCCGAGTGCATCAAGACCGAGTGGGGTGGAAGAATTTAGTGTGGTTTTCTCAGGCAACTCCAAAATATGGGTGGAAGAATTTAGTGTGGTTTTCTCAGGCAACTCCAAAATATGCTTTTATTTTTTGGTTGGCTTGCTGGAATAGATTATCAACTATGGATCGAGTTCTAGTTTGGAATGCTTCGGTTGAGAAGAATTTAGTGTGGTTTTCTCAGGCAACTCCAAAATATGCTTTTATTTTTTGGTTGGCTTGCTGGAATAGATTATCAACTATGGATCGAGTTCTAGTTTGGAATGCTTCGGTTGACGCTTCGTATGTTTTTTGCACTTCTACAGTGGAATCGAAGGATCATATGTTTTTTGAATGCTCGTTTACAAGCAATATTTGGTTATCACTTCTTGGTAATCTTATGGGTAATTCTCCTCCAACAGATTGGAACCAAATTTCGGCTTATATTCAGACTTGCTGGAATAGATTATCAACTATGGATCGAGTTCTAGTTTGGAATGCTTCGGTTGACGCTTCGTATGTTTTTTGCACTTCTACAGTGGAATCGAAGGATCATATGTTTTTTGAATGCTCGTTTACAAGCAATATTTGGTTATCACTTCTTGGTAATCTTATGGGTAATTCTCCTCCAACAGATTGGAACCAAATTTCGGCTTATATTCAGACATCACGTTCGGATAGGGCTGTGCGTTTCCTTCTTAAATACACCAAATTTCGGCTTATATTCAGACATCACGTTCGGATAGGGCTGTGCGTTTCCTTCTTAAATACTCTTTTCAGGCAGCAGTTTATGCGGTGTGGATAGAAAGAAACAATAGACGACATGGTCAGATTCCTCAGACTCAGGAGGTCCTTTTGAAGATGTTAGACAAGGGAATTAGAAACAAGATTTCTTCTATGAAAGAACATGGAATTCTCTGGATGAACCGGGGGTTGCAGCTATGGTTTTCTCGGAACTAAGATGTACTAGTGAGGGTTGGTTGCATGGTAGCTTTGGTGAGTCAAAGATTTAGGCAGAGAAGGTTTGGAGTCTTTGATACCAAATGCTACAGATGCAAGGATAATAAATCGCTGTTTTCTAAGGTTTCCTCTAATTGTGTTTCATTGTAGTTGGCTATAACATTGTGTTGAACCGTTTTTTTGGGTTGAATAAATTTAACATTCATTCAAAAGAACCGTTTTTTTGGGTTGAATAAATTTAACATTCATTCAAAAAAAAAAGATATAAGTATTATTTATACATGTTAATACCCATATTATATATATAACTAATCATAATCTATATAGATTAATAATAATTTGAGCGGAAAATGTCTAGATTGTTTTCGGACATGTTTTATGATGTTTATAGCTGTAAGTACGTGTAGTAATCTTACGTGGATTCATTCGTTTATGATTTTACCGTTGTTTTGGAACTTATTAACTTTGCCATTAACGTAGTGATGGGTATGGAAGTATGACTGATATATTGAGTCTTGGATGCACTGTCCTCGAAATGCTGACATATTCCCTACGGTTATACAACATGTAAGTCTTAAACATTCTTAAATGTTCCTCATATAAATTAAGGAAGTTTCAATACCAATAATGGTTCTTCATAAAATTTCAAAACAACAAATTAAGCCTTTTATAATTTTAGATTTATTGTAATCATAACTAAAATACAGTTAACTATCATTAATGGTTATTATTTTTTGTTTTCAGTTGAACATTTATACAAAAAATTAAGTACAAATTTATAAGCAAAAACTATAGTAATCAAAAATCTACTAAAAATATAATTTTAAAAGTTGTAATTAGATTGAATCTGAAATTTGGGATAAGAAAATTAACCATTTGATATTATGTAATTTTTCTTTCTAACATATGTTATATCAAGGTAAAAAAACTATAGTTAACATATTGTAATTTAATTATATATGAATAAATAAATAAATTTAAATTATTTACTTTTTTTTTTTGTCACGGATTTAAATTATTTACTTAATTATCATAATCAGTGCATGCACATGGTTTATAATTTCTAGTGACAAATAAATAAGGAGAAAAAGAAATGACAGAGATCTCGTTTGCTGAAAAAATATCCAACTAGTTCACCATTGATCTGAACTGAGAAAGATGCTGTAGTGACACATAGCATAATTTAATGAATGAATTGGCTAGGAATATCCATAGTTTTGCAGTGTAGTTCGAAGAAAAGGTCAAGGGACCCTATCAAACAATTTTGAAATTAAGAGCACATCTTTGGGAGATAATGTCCTTGTGATAGATACTCTTTGACCAACTCAGTTACAAGTAAGACATTTTTCATCAAAAAAACAACCTTCAACAAACGCGGACGGATTTCGAAGAATGAGTCGAAGAAGATTATATAATGATATTATTAATATTTGGGTTATATATCAAGAATTTCATTTACTTGCCCGATTCAAGACTCGTTGGATTTCAAAACTCTTTTAGATATCGAGTTCAGATTTGACACAAATTATTTGAGTATACACTATAAGTAAACCAGATTACAGATTTACTGGTTTAACCCACCAAAAATGGGTCTGGACTTCACAAAAAGAAAAAAAAAAAGGGAAAAGAGTGCGCCATCAAAGCATTTCCATTTTTATTTTCTCATATATACAAAGAAAAAAAGAGAGGCCTAGAGACCACAAGACCTACAAAATTATCACAGACCTTTCTTTTCTTATTTATCCTATAAAAAATCTATAATCCTTCCTTCCTTCCTTCTTCCTTTGATCCCCAGATTCACTTCAGGAGGTGCTTCTTCTCTGATCGTCCCTGTCTTCTTCTTCTTCTTCTTCTTTTTCATTATCTCTTATAACGTCAATAACCGTAGCATTACAGAAGAAACATCTCTGACAGTTGAGAAGATGTCTAGTAATGCAGCCATAGCATGATCTATGTGAACACGTTGCAAACATCGCATTAGCCTCTGTCGCGTAGCAGATACAGCAAGTCTTATCTTCTATATAGTCTTCTCTTGCTGCTTCTTGCGTTGATGATGATGTTCTGTTTATGACATGACTCAAGAACTTCTCTAGTTGTCCAAGTTTCTTTCCGTACGCATCCTTCCCGCTTAAACAACCGTCCTGAAAACTGTTGTTTTTAACAACCTGTGTCCGTAACAGATATACAACAAGCAGAAACCAAATTCAAGAGCTTACGTACCCAATTATATTCTAAGAGATGCTGAAACCCGTAATAGACTGTATCAGGACAGTCCATGCTTGCGAATACACCAATTACATCATGTTCTTGCTTCTCTTTTGAATCTTCACTAGCCTCCAACAGATTCAAGATTATACCAACCAAAGGAGCTAATAAGATCCCTCGCCTTATGTTCTCTGTAGCTTGTCCTTGCCGTCTCTCCAACCTATCCTTGCCCAAACAAGTTATCAATTCAAAATGACCCCTTTTTCAACCATTTTTATTTTAGATGTTTTAATTTACTTACAAATCAAAGAACTCTTCATCTACTGCTGATGTCATGTGATTCAAGATGAAGAGAATCAACTCAGTGAGCCTCCGAAGATTTGTGTCCGTCCCACCAAGAAATGCTTGTGGTATGGCGTAAGTGCAGAACTCTAACACCCTTGCAAGATTGCTTGAAAGCTCAAATATCACGGAACATTTCCTTTGCTGAAACTCTATTACCTGCGCCAGTCAAAGAAAAGCACATAGAAGGCTATTCAAAATCACAATCAATTCCTTTTTCCAAATCTCTGAGTCAACTAGCTCTTCTGGTAGTCAATCTTATGTAGAGTGATTCGGTCCCCAAGGAACCCCCGAAAGGGCTGCCATCTGATGGGTACACGAATGTGAGATACTTGCACGAGTATCACAGATTAAGCAATACAATCATCCAGAGTGAAGTAATCAATTACTACAAAAAGTTGATCAATGCAAAGATTCAAGCTTATAATCTGACCTGATACTTTTCTTGCATTTCTCGTACCGAGACAGAAAATTCAGTGATGGTCCAGCTCAGAGTGTTGAATAGCCGGTTAAGAAAAGTTGAGAATAATTCACCATCAATAATACAAGCATCTCGTAAAAGCGCCTAAACGAAGAAGAAATTCAAAATCCAATATGTAGGCTGAAGATCATAGAGGAACAAAAAGTTAAATCAATCTAATTAACCTGAAATACAGTAGATGAAAACGAAGATTCCCCCTTCATTGTAGAACTAAACCCAGAGCCTTTGCAAAGACGAAGAAATATAGTTGTGACAGGGATCCAAGATCTGTTGTCAAACGCTGACAATAGTGCTGCAGGCATGTGTCGAGTAGCTGCCTCGTTGTCTTCAAAAGCTTCTAAGTACTCTTTGTACTGTACCAGGACGGATATTGACTGGAGAAGTAGATCTCTAAGATCTGTGTTTGATATCCTCGTATCGTTGAAGTGCGTAACTACAAAAGTGATCTGGAAACCCCAGAATTTGCAATGACCAAGTTAGAGGCATTGTGCAACTGATCTAAAGGTAACTAACTAAGCTCAGGCATGAGGAAAAGAAGAAGATAAAAAAAGATAGTGTGATAATTCAGGCATACAAATGATGAAAGTCCTTGTTTGATAAATATTGTTGATGGGACAAATGGAGGATCGCTCTTGCGAAGCACATGGAAACAGTCTACCTGGTGAAAACATCAAAGAGAATGTAAACTTAAGGATTTCACCGAAAACCAGAGATAATGGAGGAAAAATGTTTTTGGAACATCTCGTAGCTTTCTGATCAAATAAAAACTGAAACATGTTCATAAGCATCGGAAATTAGCAAAAGCTATTTACCAAAGATTCAAGGTAAAACTCTGGAATGTAAACAAACACAGAATCCATTTTGCTGAGAACCAGAAGTAGCTGTACAACCCACATGCACAATGCATACATTCCTCTTTGCTTCCATCGAGAGAACAATGAGATGCGGAACCTGTACAAAAGATTAGGTATGAATAAAGGCAAAAATTTAGAGATTTAAGCATTTTAGCATTGGCTCACACGAATCATAATTGAAACCTCTTCGCTACAAACTTTGTTTGGAGTTTATGCAGCAATCCTGAGCTAAGAGAAACTTACCATGCAGAATGTCTAACACAATCTATCACGTCTGCCTTGTAGTTGTTGCGAGCTTCCTTCAAGCGCTTTAATTGGTCGCCCAAAGCCCGTCTTCTTATCTCATTATCTGTTTCTTCTAGAAGTGATATTGATTGTGATTGGTGAGACATGTAATAAGATGCCTAAGTTAAAGAACAATGTATCAGCCTATCTAGCACGTATTATACAAATAGTAAAACAGAATCTAAACAAGAGGAAAAAAACTAAACTTACCTGCTTGAAATTTGGAGCGACAGCTATATGGTATAATAGCAACAAAGCATCCAATAGTTCTTCTTCGCTTAGTGTAGCAGATGAGATTCTCCTCTCTTGTAGGGTAGTCTGCATAAATCTTACTGGACGATAACCAAAGTCACAGTCAGACTGATTACTTGTGCTAGGTTTGTCCTCTATTTCTTCACTGAAACTTCCAGCACTACATTCTGCAGTTGCATGTGTGGATCTCTCAGGAATGGAGCTGCAGTGACCACGAGAACTTTGAGGAGTATCTTTTCCTCGATCCTTCAAGGATTTAGTAAGATCAATATCGTAGGTTAAACAACAGCATGGCTTCTTCTCAGTCGCGTGGGTAACTTTGTTCTGTTCATCATCCATACAACCTTCTTCCCACCGCATTATTTCTTCTTCTTGATCATCTGTGGGGTAGGACTTTGATATATGACTGAACAGCCCGCCAAGCCTAGTGATATCATCCCGATGTGGATCATTTTTCAGAAACAAACTCAATGGAAATTTTTGCTGACCACCTCTATGAAGAAACCCAACATTGTGATGGACGGATTCACTAGTCTTCAGCATTGTGAAGCCTTCAGACAAAAAATGAAGTATAACTGAGAACAGGGAGACAAGAACCGAATTACGTGTAACTCCAGAAGGGGCCAAGTTTCTGTCTGCTCCTCTGTTCTTCAACAAGAGGTTCTGTAAGAATCCCCTGAACGCTGAACCAGGAAGCTGGGAAGGCAATACGGGAGGTAAGAATTGTATGACCAAGAGACAGAGGTTCCTCTGCTTCTCCTCGATCTGAATTCCAAGTGAAAATAAATAAATAAATCTATCCCTCGTAATATCACATTCCAAACAACCGTTACTACATTTAGAGGAGAGTCATGCCTGCAATTATTTTAAAATCAAAAAAAAAAATAGTCAGATATATTCTATCATACCTTGTTAATTGCTTCAGAAAGAGCAGAGATCGTAAGCTCCATGCTATTTTCGTAGGACATATCGTCAGAGGATCCAGGCCACCAAACAACAGGTATTAATTGTTGTAAGTCATGTTTGGTGGAATTCCTGCTTGACAAGAAGCCTTCAAACAAAAACTCAAAATACAAAGATTTCCACCATTGTACCATCATTTCTTCGCGTTTTAACAAATGACAAGCCAGCGAAAGATAGGGGTAAGGTCCTGAGTATGGACATTCGGTTAATATCAACATCGCTGTTTTGCAGCCACAAGCAAGAGCGTTTAGTAAGTGCTCAAAGATCAAGTTGGATTGTGAAAACTCAAGAAGCACATCAAGAACTCTGTCTAAACTTGAACAATCATGCGGTGCTTGAGTTCTGAAAACCTCCAAAAGGAATGACAGAAATACACCACGTCCTAGGTACTCGGGCAACAAAGGATCTTGCTCAAGTATGTAAAAGAACTCATCACATAAGGCACGGGAAACAGGGGAAAAGAGTTCTTCAACCAACGCAAGTCTCCTCAGGCTACATAATTTTTCACCCAATGAGCCATCAGGCCTATCCAGCAGTCTTGAGAAGCATCGTAGTAGCTCTGTCGCAAAAGAAGTTCGAGGTGGGGCTTCTTGAAGAGGTTCAAAACCTTTAACAGGGTACTTCAAAGGGTAAGCACCAAAATTTAACTCGCATCTCTCACCTTGGGAGAGAGATATAGCAGGGTAATACCCAAATCCAGGTCCAAGTTTTCTAATACCAGTGAATGCAGCCCCAAGGGAAATACCATTCCTGTAGAAGGATATCTCATCAGAATTTAAATCTATGCAGCAACCGATGACATCCCCAGCTACCCATGATTGCCCATAAGGTTCTGCTTCCTTGTTCCATTTGCTTACTCTTCGACCATCAAAAGCATATGAATCAGCAGAATCACCGACACCTTTCTGGTCTGTGAAAGGACAAGCGAGTGTTGCCCACCCAAGTTGCTGAATTCCCGAGGTCTCTAAAGTGACTTCATACATCCATTTTCCTTTCCAGATACAAGCATTAGCCCTGGCACTGCTAAAGAGTGATAAGCTCTCCAATACAAGAGGTGGCTTCACAATCCTTATATCACCACATATGCTATATTCTTCGAGACCAACAATAGGATATCCAACACCATGATGAACTACAGAGATTCCTTCTCTCTGACTAACGGAAGCATCCAGTTCCCCATGAAGCTTGGAGAATTGGTTCCTAATTACGTCTCTAATGAAGCTACTGTCTACTTGGCCATCCAATGGACCAACCGACTTTTCTGGTAGACCAAATATGAATTCGATAGTCCGTTCTAAAGGCCGGTGACCGGGATAATCAAAATGTGGAACAATACGAGATCTACACGAATTTTCTTTAGCATCTTCACCATTCAGTAAAACAGCCAAACCAGAAGAAACCATACCAACCCGTAGGCTGTCTTCAGCCATATGGCATTGATTGGGAATCAAACGAACAAATGATTCCTAACTCAAACGCTATTCAACAGAACCAATTACAAGGAACCAACGCAGTCTAAAAATTGAGAATCTTCAACACGAGGAACTCATCAGAGCTAACTGGAACATGATCCAGAAAAGCTGTGGAAAGAAGAACAAAAAGAAAAAAAAAGAAGGGAAATCCAATCAGTTCTTAAATCAGAGCTTTCAGATTATTGTTACCAAAATTGGTGGCTGCACAGAGATTTAACCATACAAAAAAAGCAGAAAATTATTCAATTTCAATTAAAATTGGAATTAAAAACACAAACACAAAAATAGAAGGGGAATTTCCAAACTCACGGAGAAATTGACATCTACAGAAGATTCAGAACAGTTAACCCAGACGCCAAATTCAATCAATCGGCAGATTCTTCGAACCAAAGACGGCGGACTCGTGTTAGGGTTTTCCAATTAAAAAAAGAACGTTTAAGACTTTTCGATTTCTTCTTCCTTTGAGGCGAGAGAGAGAGAAAGAAAGATTTTGTGCCCAATATTTGTGGGAAAGAGAGATAGAGATAGAGAGAGAGAGAGAGAGAGAGAGAGAGAGAGAGAGAGAGAGAGAGAGAGAGAGAGAGAGAGAGGAATGAGAATCAGAGACCGGAGGCTCAGACCAAACGAGCCAATGGATCGGGTGGCGTGTAGGACTTTAACTGACACGTGGAGGTGGTGATGATGACGTGGGTGGTGACATACGCAGATGGAAGGTCAGTTTGTTTTTGTCAAAAGAGAAAATCAGATTTTATTCACATCAAAACAAATTATGTCCCCAAATAGACAAAGAATGGCAACTTCTTGAATTTATTGCACCCAACATTTCGCCATGTTGAAGAGATTATGAAAGCTGCTCACCCAAATTGAGAAAAAAGAAAAAACACGAAAAAGGTACATATTTTTATATGGTAATTTGTTTCGGTTTGAATCGGTTTGTTAGTCCATCTTTTATTTGGTTATTGGAAATTTAAAAGATATTGATTTGAAATGATTTTTTTGATTTAATTATTTGGGTTTAATGCAAAAAAACCCTCGATCTCTAAAAAATTTGCAAATTTACCCTCCACCTCAATAANAATTTGAAAGCCAAAGAGAAAATCTTTAAAGAAGAGCAAGTTTAAGAAATCGATTTCATTTAATGATCTTGTATTTGCTTACACCTCTCTGCTCATGTATACTTTTCTAGTCTAGGGGTTGTCATCACCCACTCCAGTAATAATAATAAAAGCTACAAATTTAGGGTTGATTTGAAAGCCAAAGAGAAAATCTTTAAAGAACAGCAAGTTTAAGAAATCGATTTCATTTAATGATCTTGTATTTGCTTACACCTCTCTGCTCATGTATA
>CM071716.1:6106263-6119504 GCA_036630335.1 Physaria fendleri | reverse complement strand
CCTGCACAAGGAAAAAGCACACCAACGCAGAAACCAGTCAATTCCAGATGTTAACATTCATTCTGCCTTAACACAACCCATCATCTGGAGATGTGTAATAGCTACTTAAACTATGATTAATAGGGCTACTAAGACATCATAATGCAATAGTCTAGAGACTATGTCTAAGTTTAAAACATCTCATAAAATCTCTGCAAAATTCAAAGTCACCATGAAATCAAAAACAGACTATGTGAAGTCATAGATATGCATAAGATTTTTCTGCTGTAAGAAGTAAGAACAATCAACACACAAACTATCTCACCCGGAGAACAGTGGAAGCAACAATCATTATTCCTTTCACAAGGAGACGCATTGGAATGCAAGCAGCATCCTAGAGATCTTCCTCTGTCAGATGCTCCATTGGCTACACAACAACCTTAGGGTAATAAGATAGACAATACCACCAAATTATAAGCCATGGAAGCAGTAAACTAATTTCTAATTCACCAGTGCCATTGGATTGAGGTTTCAAACCAATAGATTGCTTTAATTTGTAGACAAAACGAATGGACAATGTGCTCAACAAAGCACCCCCTGCAATAAGAATCCAGTTTGGTCCTTCACCACGAAAACTCTCAACCCGTTGATGCCGAGAAATCCCATTTCTTCGTGTAGTCATTGTAATTAGAAAATCAAGTGTTGCTATCATCCAAGCTTAACCTAAAATACTGAATCAAAATTGAATATCCCATCAAACAAAATTTCCAGCTTCCAGTTTTGAGAAATGTCAAGAATCACAAAACAAAAAAGTTGCAAAATTCTCAAATTATGGGCACAGAAGAGAGGCCACTAAACCTCATCAAAAACCCCTAAGCAAAAGGAAAATGACAATCGATAAAAATACGGAAGAAAAACTCAAAACCGTAAAAAAAAAAAGTGAAGATAATCCTAATAGGAACAAAAAACATCATCGGAAAGGGTAATAACAGTTCTCCAAGAAATTAGGGTTCATATGTCAGAAGGATCGATCAAGTAAATCGAGACTAATAAATAAAAGCTAAAGTTTTTAGAACAAAACGAAGATGATTATGAATTTACAAATTGTTCAAATAGGGAGAACGAAGAAGCGAACCAGAGAGACACAGGAGACTCAATGAGGCCGTTGAAGCATTTTTATTCTCTTTTCACCCGCCGTGAAGCGTCAAAGAAAAAAGAGTGTATGTGTACACACCCGCCGTGAAGCGTCAAAGAAAAAAGAGTGTATGTGTACATGTAGAAGAGGTAATGTTGTGCTTGTGCACACATATTGTAGATATTGTTGTGTACTGTAATTATGTCATTCAAGTTGACCCGGCCCAGCCGTATTACCCGATACCCGAAATCCGGAAAACTTTTACATTTTTGTGTTTGATTCGATCCGGCCTAAAAAAAACAGTTGAGACAGTATTTTAAAACCCGGTCTGGCTAGAACAAAGTAGTAGAGTTTTTCCAAACCTACTCACGTTTATTACATCTCTTCGATGTTAATAATGTTGATTTTCTCACTCGACTACTCATCTTTTTTTTGGGGTCAAGGAGGGACTACTCTTTCTCTTTTTTTCCTTTTCCTTTTTAAAAAGTATTGCATGGAAGATAAGGTGTGCAATTTAATAAATTGATATATATATATTAAAGAATGGAAAAAGAAGCTAAAAAGATCATGTTAAAACCAAAGTCAAGTTAATTAACTTCAAGGTTATATATAATAAACTCAAGTTAGTAACTTCAAGGTTATAAATCTCACCTCTTTACAACTAATCAGCTAATCTCTCTCATACACAAGACATCTGATGGAGGAAATAACTACTAAATTATCCTTCCAAGGTAAGAGAATGTACATAAGTAGTATTTGATTCAAGTTCTTTCATTTAGATCAAAATTTTAATCACAGCCAATGCAGAGGAACTTACAGATGCTTGATTTGCTCAGTCGATTGGGTGCTTATCAATTTGTCGAGATGTGTAGTGCGCAGAAAGCAGAAGTAGAGAAAGAAAGGCACTGGCCACGAATATTGCATCAAACCATCGATGATAGAAATCAAACTGAATATCTCCACCTAATACATCTGTTATTATCCCTCTGTGCCAACATCAAAGTAAAGCTTTCAGTAATAATCTACGTTCCATCTTTTTGACAAAACAAGAAAGAGAAAAAAGAGGTATATCTCATCACGCATGCAAATCTACGTTCCATCTTTTTGACAAAACAAGAAAGAGAAAAAAGAGGTATATCTCATCACGCATGCATCAATAAGTTTATTATTCACTTTAGTTAAGATGAGAGAACTCTGCGTACCTGTACTCATTTCTCAAGCTTTTTCTTATAAGAAGAATGGAAGACAGAAAGTACATTCCCATGATCTCTGATAGAAAAAGCACTACATTGCTGGAAGATCCACTCCCTACCCTCGACACTGCAAAGAAGAACTGTACAATCGAAAAAACTCCCAGGTCATCCATCAAAACTTACAATAGCATTCGAAAACACAACCTTTCAGTCATATTGTGAGTTATGTTCAATAAAATACTAATATGTAAAATCATCATACTACTGCCAATCAAGCAGTTATCAATTTGTTTTACAGGCAGGTTGAGATTGAATTGAGTAGATCCGTAATGCTACTGCAACAACTACTCAATTTCAATTACAATACATCTGCTATTGACATATACGTTCATGTGATTTGCTCAAACAACTATGCTACTTCACAAGGAAAGTTGGGACCAGCGCAAGAAAGTGACTGACTCTCTAGTATTTTAAACATGTTCAAAGTCTGAGAAATAATTTCTCACAGACACTAAAGGTTCAAAATTAAGTGGATAACAAGCACACCTGTGAGAGCAATGCAGCATCTACTCCTATATCAAAGAACTGCAAAAATATACTGATCATCATCGTGACAGGATCTTTTGTGCCCGCCTGTAAATAAATTGATTACTACTTCATGTCGTAAATAAGTAAAAAACGATGATAACGGAACATTCATCATAAAGTGTAACATGAGATTCACCTCCTTGAAAACGACACTTTGTAGAGACTGCAAATAAAACAAAGGAAACAACAGAGAAGTTAGAACCAGTGGTTCACAGTTTCATCTAACAATGACAACATTTTCATCTAATGAAACCATTGCTCAGAGTGGCATTTCATCTAACAATGACAACATTTTCATCTAATGAAACCATTGCTCAGAGTGGCAACAAACTTCACATTCCAGAACCATATACAATGTAATAAGATCCACAAATTTTACATCTATCCATCTACTGAAATCTTTGAAAATCTTGCACAAAAATCTACATCAAATCTCTATTATATAAAGTAGCACTAACCACAAGAATCCGTTGTTACATGTATGCAGAAGAGTTTAACATAGTCTTTCAGCACTAAGATACATAGTTCAAATTACTGAAGAAGGCTAGCACCTCATATAAAAGTAAAATTTACCTTTAACATCTTATACACACAGTAAATGGAACAAGCATAGCCAAGTAAGTTCTGCACATGACCCTTCCAAGTTCGAGAAAAAGCAGCAGCATCCTGCAAATGAAAAGAAGTTAGATAGCTTATAAATTGTTTATATTTGTAACAACACCAACAACAAATAAATCATTTTCTCGAAAATGTCATTGTCATGAGAATGAGTAGCATTCTGAAGATAAACTAAAAACAGATGGCACAGTGCTACAGGAGAACCTTTGCTTGACGGAGTTCATAAATTTCCAAGAATAGCTGCTTTGACAGCTCTTCTAAACCTTCAACCTCCGCCTCCATTAGTTTGATATCTGTGAAAGAAAAACATCAATGACATCGCCAGATGGTAATTAATATGCTGAACTAATATCTCATATTATTATGTACACTATAAAATTCCAAGGAAAATGCATAATCCTATGCTAACCTTTAATCTGGTAACAGGGGACAAACTGTAACAGCCCAATCTATTCTCTATCGAAACATCTAATAATCCTATGCTAACCTTTAATCTGGTAACAGGGGACAAACTGTAACAGCCCAATCTATTCTCTATCGAAACATCTAAATTCTAAGCTCACAGAAACAAGATCAAAAATTAATCTGTCAGATACATTTAGATGGTTTATTTTACATAATGTAAAAACTAATGGAATCAAAGATATTGCACATATAAAATCACTACTAGGTAGATAATTTTGTTCAGCCACAACTGCTTCTGAAACTAAACCACATCAACTGACCTTGCTCCAGACCTCCCCTTTTCATGCTGGAATCCAAAACCACCAAATGATTAATTCCTAAGCTCATTCCACAATTAGCATTAAGAGAAAGTACTAATTTTTGAAATATCTCTTATCAGTCTATATTGAACAAAACTAATGTGGGAAAAATGTTTTTAAGGCATTTCGACTGATACCTAGAAAAATAAGTGTTATGATAACAAAACGCATTTTAGAGCCTGAAGAACATTTTAACGTAGAGCATAGAAATACACAGCTCTGATAAGAATCGTAAAGACCTCCCCTTTTCATGCTGGAATCCAAAACCACCAAATGATTAATTCCTAAGCTCATTCCACAATTAGCATTAAGAGAAAGTACTAATTTTTGAAATATCTCTTATCAGTCTATATTGAACAAAACTAATGTGGGAAAAATGTTTTTAAGGCATTTCGACTGATACCTAGAAAAATAAGTGTTATGATAACAAAACGCATTTTAGAGCCTGAAGAACATTTTAACGTAGAGCATAGAAATACACAGCTCTGATAAGAATCGTAACCCAATAAAGAATGCTAGGGTATATGAAGAAGAAGGAACATACCTCTTCTGATACTTGACTTCGTTCCACCTCCACTTGACATAAAATAATTTTCTTCTTTTTAGCTATGCAAGACTCAATTGATTGCATCAGTTGCCTTTCTAACGATTTTATTTCTGATTCTTCAATCTCCCTATATGTTTCCAGAGAGAAAGAGAGACACAAAAAGGTACTGTTAGATCACAAACTTCCCAAGCTAGCTGCTCTTCAATCAGTGTAGATCCATTTATATCGCAGAAGATGAATCGCTTCCATTCAGAGCTGAACTACTTTAAATCAAATCCACAAAACCATTTGCCTCATCAAAGAATAAGTGTTTAAGTAACATATTTTATGTGCACATAAACCCAGTATCTCTTACTTTCTTAAATTTGCTCTCGGTTACATAGGAAAAATAAAACTGGCAATTGACGCATGAAGAGAAAATTATGTCTATCCATTTTCTACTCCATTTAGATAGCCGAGACAATAATAAATAGCAAAACCAATAAAGATTAAAGCACAATTTAGAAGAAAATATAGCAGCAATTATATAAGGAATACCTAATGAAGAGTGATATATAACTGTAAGGCAAATTCACAGCTCCAAAACCCGATAAGACGGCCATGAGTGTCACACCAATGACCCCGATTCTGCTGACCAGTTGAGGCATTGAAAAAAAACCTTCAAAATAATTGGGTGTTTAAGTAAAGTAGTCCAACAAACGGCAGTTGAGGCATTGAAAAAAAACCTTCAAAATAATTGGGTGTTTAAGTAAAGTAGTCCAACAAACGGTGACAAGACTTAAAAGATCCATAACAGAAAGAACCAAGAGCATTTGTAAATATAAAAGCCATTGTATAGCAAAAATAGACACAAGCATAAACGGGCAGGAAGATTGATTCTGCAAAATTCTTTTTGAAGGTATTTTCTACAGTCAGGCAATAATAGTCAGAGTCAACCTGCTCAGGTACTCCTTTCAAGTTTAAGCAACATATCCCTAGTCCACATACTTAGAAATACACTTAGTTCACTAAAATGTTAATAAGATCTAAGTGAAACTTTCAATCAATTTGCTTCCTGCCTATATATTGTTGAATGGAGAAAGAGAGAGAGTGTGTGCAGAAAGCTCAAAGAAGTACCTTTGTCTGAAGGCATAGGAAAATGAATTCCCATGCGCCAAAAAGCATAAAGGAACGCTGTCAGGAATAACATGGCCCCAACAGCAGCTCGTTTCCTTCTAACACCTGAAATATGGTGCTATGATATTTAATCAAAAAAAAAGAACAAAGGATGACTTCCACAAGGGAATGACAACTTTCTAATACATATTCCTCCATATCAGTCCAAACAGAAACTCGTGAATGGTGAGAAAAAATAGCAAATGAATTTACGCCAAAATATAATACACTGTTAACCATGGCCATACTATTTCTAAAATACAAAATTACTATTGATAAAGCAAAAAAAAACAATCCATCATATGCAGAAAACAGTTGATCCCAGGTTAGTATAAGACATGTAATATACAAATTTAGGAACTCCTAGGAAGCCCGAACAACATTCAATATTGAAATTTGAAAAGGATAAAAAGAAGAACATTGCTAGCAAATAAAAATTTGAAAAGGATAAAAAGAAGAACATTGCTAGCAAATAAAATAGAGCTGACAATGGAACAAGTAAAAGGCTTACCGATATTTTGAAGCATCAAATAGCAATGATAATACGGCAACATGAAAACAAGGAGTACTATCAAACAAAAGAGATCCACCTTCCAGTTTACCATCCTTGTCCAGTTTACCATCCTTGCCCTGCAAAGCCAAATAAATCTCAATAAAAAATTCCGAAGGCTTGAGCTATGGCTGATATAAAAGAGTTATAAGTCCCATGCTATGTCTCAGACCTAATGCATAACTAAATGACGTAGTTTCTAGAGCTTAATGCATACATCCACAGACCTTCATATTATGTCAAATGATAAAATTCATCCCACTTTGCTACACATTATCCAGTATGAACAAATTTCTCATTCGTCTGAGAGGAGCAGCTAAACAGTTGCAAGAAATTCTTAACTCACCAAACGTAAGCTAATTCTAACCCCAATTAGAAAGTGGTTTTGGCACAGAGAACTTACTCTCTTGATAAAACAGGGATGATCTCGAAGAGAACGAGCTGTAAGAGGTTACAAGAAAATGCGAATACGATACTGAAAATGATCTGAACCAAGACACGCTTCTCTTCGTACTCCTTGTACAACCTCCGATTGAGGAACCAGAGACCAGCCGATCCTAAGAAACACAAAGATCCTATCACAAGCAATCCCTCGAAGATCGCCCATCCGTAACCCATCTCTCTATCAAATAAGAAACTCAGAGCTTTTACTTTCTCCCAACAAACGCTTCACTCTCATCAATTTCAAGCTTCTGCAATTCGATTCATGTTCGCTCGGTTTGATCAGCCAGACCGAGGTGAGAATTCGGTTTTTGCAATCAAATCGATTCGGGTTTTGGTTTTATTTAAAATAAACCAAGCGTTTTGGTTTGGTTCGAAAATTGAGGTTTTCGGGTTTGTTACACCATTTTAAATTAATTTCGATTTACTCGAAGACCAAACATAAATGTTATTGGGCTCTAATGTAAATGGGCTAAGAAATACAAACCCTAAAACGAAAAATGAATCTGAAAATATCTTCTGTGAAAATGTAAAATGTAAAATACATACCCGTCGCGGGGCGGATTTGAGCATAAGAAAAAAAGACCACTCATTTGCGGGTCTCGCGGGGCGGGGATGGGTGCGGGTTGAACAATATATGTCCGCATCTTAAGCGGGACGGGTGTGGGCATGTGGAAAAAACGTAAAGTCCGCGGATTTTTTCGTGGGATGGGACGGTCGGCCCACTTGACAAGCCTAGTTGTATGTATCATGAAAGACTAGCATATTAGGTCAAGGCTGAGATAATTAATAACAATATCATTGAGATTGTCACAATCTGATTACAACTCATATTAAATTAATAATTGCCTGACTTTATATGATTACATATTATTCATTAGATTATTGTTATGTGACTATATAACATCGGCCAAGTTGTGAACACGACAAGCTTGTTATATCGTAAACAATTTTATAACCAAAAATATTTTTATTTTATTTTATTTTTTCTTTTTGTGACAAATTCAATCATTTGTCAGATACTATGCGCAAGTAAATTCTTAAATCCATCTCCTTGTGGCTTGTATTGAATCTGTGAGTTGTTCCAATAAGACAAATATGTAATGTGCAACTAAACCTACGACCAATTAAATCTATCATCCAGTTGTGTCCTAACAAAACATATATATAGTACACAAATAATTTGTAGTATATAGATCATTATTATTTGCAAGTTTATGCAAGTAGCTCTTTTTTTTTTTTCACTAAACATTGTGATCATTTTTTTTCACAAGTAGCTCTAGATGAGAAAATTGTCGCGTTCTTCCAAAGTCATGGAAAATATATATATATAATTCTTTTTGGGGACAACCTTGCGAATAACCTACTATCCTAAATTGTTGGTTATAGAATCAAAATTCAACAAATTTGTATACAAGATTCATACATTGTAAGTTGAAAAAAAAAAACTTGTGATCGGTCTCCATGACTTTGTATTTTCAAGTTTGGCGGAAAAAATAAATAAAGAGAATTTGACAAGTTTACCGTGACCATTGGTATTATTAGTGAAACATTCAAATGTCTTCAAATCATTCAAGTTTACCGTGACCATTGGTATTATTAGTGAAACATTCAAATGTCTTCAAATCATTTTCATTATGACAAAGCCTTAGACTAAAATTTAATATAACTAACTCAACTACACTAAAGCTAAGATTATTACATTGACTAGTCGTCTTCACCTCTAGAAGACACTAACTGTAATTTCTTGATAACGACGCATTGCTGCTAATTTATAATTAAAAGCCCGGAAGGTCGTGGCACGTTGGTTGGGTATAGGACCGGGTGGCTAACACCATCCGGGTTCGATTCCTCGCCAGCGAACTAATTCACGATTTTCTCGGAAAATCTGGGCTTCGACCTGGATGGCTACCACCATTTAGGTTCACAGCAGTTATACCGGTAGTCCAGTAATAGGCGATCTGGCTACCCCCAGACCACTAGAACACAGGGGTCCTTAAGTGGAGGCTTAAAAATCTCTGGACGTGGGCTTCGGCCCGGTGGACTAGTCGGTCCACGCTTAGTGGTCCGGATACTGGATTATCAAAAAAAAAATTATAATTAAAAATTAAAAATCATTTTGTTACTTCTTGAATTTATTTGTATTTTTTCACTTTTTTGAAATAAAATTTAATAATTTAACTGTTATATACAGTATTGGATTGGTTTAATAATTTAACTGTTATATACAGTATTGGATTGGTTTTTACACAATTTTTTTATTTTTTAAATTACTTCCAACTTTTTGGATTGGTTTTTACACAATTTTTTTATTTTTTAAATTACTTCCAACTTTTTTTTTACCGTTGGACCGACACATTAGAGAGGCTGCAAAACTCTAATTGTAGTGCGCGTATGACGCGGTTATTTTTCTAATCTTTTATTTAATTGATTATATTAATTAATATATGAAGAAAAACACGACACCGTGTCACTGACAGAGAGACCTTAACTCATATATAAAGACATAAATAGGTCTTCACATCTCACAAGCCACACACCAAACCAAAATTTGCATCTCTCAAAACCAAATCGATCAAAAAGACCTTTCTAGATCCTTCCTTTTTCTTCAAATCTCTAATCCGAATCTTCCAATTTTGTAAAATCAATCATGATCTCCGTAGTAATCATCACTCAACTATTGGTAGAGTACACATCAGCTCTGGCGAAACTCACCGCTACGATTCTTCCACCGAGACGACAAGGCGGAAGCAACGTTTTACGAATCGGTGGTCTCTCTCTTCCTTGTCCTTCTCCGTCGAATAGATCTTCTTCTCCTATTCCTGATTTCTCTTCTCATCTCGTTGATTTTGTCCTTCTCCGTCGAATAGATCTTCTTCTCCTATTCCTGATTTCTCTTCTCATCTCGTTGATTTCTGATCTGTGAAGTTATGATTGAAGAGCGGACGGTTGAGATTTTTCCACGTGTCTCTTTTTGTCTTCCTCTTCATTCGATTTTCGAATCGCTTAGAGCTTTGTAATTTGTATATCGAAATTATTAATGGAGATTAAATTTTGTTTCCTGAATTTTAACTTTTCTGTGTTTTGTTTGTTCTTTGTGATTTCTATTTAATTTAGGCAAATGATAATGATGAAGCATTTAAATATGAAAATGACGGATCATTTTATGATTAATGGTCTTATTTTTAAGTGAAGTCAGAAAATTATAATAGATATTAGTCGCTTTCGATCTAATTAAGTCCATTATTTTTATGCCCCCACTTGGATGTTTCGAACTTTGAAATTTGGTTTATTGAACGATTGATAACGATGTTAAGTATAATTAGAAGATAAGTAGAGGTAGTCAAAATCGATTTTCCGACAAGTAGACAGAAACGAAACGGAAGTAGTAACTAGGGTTAAAAATTAGCTTTGATTTTATTCAAATAATTCAGTTTAAAAAACAAAGCATAATAATTAATCGAAAATTATAATAATTCGCTTTGTATTACTCTCCGAATCTAACATCAATAAATATAAATCAAACTTTTTTTTTGTTAAAATCAAAACTAATTTTTATATGCTAAACGTTTGATGGGGATATAAATCTAAGGTCCAAAAAACTGTAAGTATATAAACCGTTATGTTTAAAACCGTAGAAATACAGACTTTAAGGCTGTGAATGGTTGCTGCGGACTCTCCAACTCCGGACTTTCCATACTAATTTTTGTATGGAGCAGTATGGAGAGTATGGAGAGTATGGAGTAGTATGGAGAGTATGGAGAGTATGGAGCAGTATGGAGCAGATTTGATGCAGACCGAAGAAGTGCATACCATAATATAGTTTTATGGTATGGAGAAGGAAGAAGTGCATACCATAATATAGTTTTATGGTATGGAGAAGTGCGGACATGGTCCGACTTTTCGGTATGTACAAGTTCGGACCAAAATAATTGTGTTGAATGGTGAAAATTGCGGACTGCTCTGGAGTTGGTCCGAGCCGCAACGGACGGACCAACCATTCACAGCTAAATATATGATGTAGTTATATTCTTGGTGTATTGCAAAAAAAAACTTAGAGCTGGATATAATTTTTTCATGAGTACACCAAATTTGTTGTATTAGCAAATGGGTTAAATGAATGATTTGAACAAAATAGTGGTTTAATTAGAACATAAGTCTTAACCACTTGGATATAATAATTAAGAAAGTTCTACTACGATGGCCACGGTTACAATTCTACATCACTTTTTTTGACCGTTGAATTATTTTACTTGTCTAAGTTGTCTAGGTCATTTTGGTTCACTCGTAGGAACATGTATCATGTTGTACCTGTCTCCTTCAGTGGACTACCACTAGAGCTGTCATTTTAGGATATTAACTACGGTCCCAATTTGACCCACTTTAGAATTAGTACGTAAATATATATTAAAATATATATATTTTTTCAGATTATTTATAGTATTTATTATAATATATGGATGGTCCATACAACCAAACTCCAGCTACGCTCTTTGAATTATAATTTTGATGAATCTTTCAGATATAAATTAATTGAAAATAAGTATAACCATAAAAAAAAAAAAAAAAAAAAAAAAAAAAAAAGAAATCCATTTGATTACCATAGGATTAGAGGAACAGCTAATACTAATGTGAACTGCGCGTAAGACGCGCTTCTATATTATTTTAATGTCTGAACCAAACACATAAAACATTAAAATATGAAACACGAGTCCGAGTAACGACATAAGTTGAGAACTCGTTTAAGTCTTAACTCCTATATAAAGTCTTTACATGTCTTTCTTTCTCACAAGTCATAACAACAAAATTCTATTGTCTAAAAAAAACAGAGGGAACTCGATAGTCTCTAAGTCTCTTCTTCTAGATTATTCTTCTACTGTGAATCTTCTGAATACTTTTGAACATGATTTCTATCGTCATCATTGCTGAGTTACTAGTGGAGTACACGACAGCTATTGCTAAACTCACCGCCGGGATTCTTCCGAGGAGGCAAGGCGACGGCGATGTCGTTAGGATTGGTGGTTTCTCTATGCATTGTCCTCCTAGATCTTCTCCGATTCCGGATTTCTCTTCTCATCTTGTCGATTTCTGATCAGTGGCGATTGCTACTTTATTTATTGTTTGACACCTTATTTTTTTTTAGCGAGTTGAAGAGTGACAGCTAATGATTCTTTTTCTCCATTTTGGATATTTAATAATCTGGATAATTTGTAAACCTGTATGAATTATATAATACGAAATAATTATTTAATCTACTGATTTATTCTTAATCCACTTGTTGGTGAAAAAAAAGAAGATAAGTATTCCACTCTTTCCTATTCTTACATTTCACGATCAGTGGCGATTTCTAAACGCTCATGACTACTGACGTATGATGATGAGGATGAGATTGTTTTTTATTTTTTAAACGCTCATGACTACTGACGTATGATGATGAGGATGAGATTGTTTTTTATTTTTGGTCTAAACGGGCTTGTAGCGCAGGGGATTAACGATCAAACCATATAAAGGCAAAATAATAAAACAAATTAATTGCGCATTGGTTATTAAAATTTCGATTTTGGTTAAATATAAGATTGTTCTCAAGATCCCTGACATAAGTCAGAGGTCGCCAGTTCGAGTCGCCACCTGGAAGAAATCTCCTCCTTCGGAGTAAATTTAACCTGGTCTGGACTTCGCTCCAGAGAAATATAGGGTCTACGGGCTTGAACTTACTGGTTATACAAAAAAAAAAAAAAGATTGTTCTCAAGATGACTAATGAAAAATTATATATTTAGTGTTTTTTATGTTTTTTTAATTGGTTAAATTAATTTTAGATCACCAAGAAACTTTTGACCATAGTAGTTTTGTTATAGTTTCCTAATGCTAATGTTCAAACTAAATTAAAAATTCATTTTAATAACATAAATAATCATATTGCTTATATAAAGATAATGGGAAAAATGTCAATTAAACCATGAACTTCTGTATTTCCCCATTTTAATACATGAATTAGGTCGTCCCTTTTTTAAAACACCAACTTATATATCGATTCCAATTTAATATATGAACTTTCAAAAATTTANTGGCAATGACTTGAAAAGTCAAATAAATAAAAACGCATGAGATAGACTCGAACCCGCGACCTCCCTTACGAACACAAGATAAGTAACCATTGCACCATGAAGACTTATCTGTACTGGTTTCATATGCATAAATAGATGAAGCTTAGTTTAAATTAGTGTAATTATAACAAATAGTAATTAATTACTATTATTTATGTATAATTAT
>CM071716.1:6093353-6105361 GCA_036630335.1 Physaria fendleri | reverse complement strand
TGCACAAAACTCATATAAATATTGACTTAACTTTGTGGTGATGCAGTGAGTTCTGCAACATGGTGAAGAGAATATTCATAAGGTCAAAAGAGGAAGTGAAAAAAATGAAATCGGGGAAGCAACTCCGGATGCTGGTAAGTGAAGAGTGAAGTTGATACAACAACTTCCAAAACAGATAATCACTTCAACTAAAACAGGGACCTACATAGGCTTTGAAAAATGGTTCGTTTTTTGGAGTCTCTTGTGGAATAAGAAGGCCCTATGGGGAGAGAGTTTTGAGTTTTCTATCTATCCTTTCAAAAGTAGGCTTTTGCAGGTTTTTCTTTATATATTATTTCTAATTAGGAACTTGTGTGTGTGACCAAAAAAAAAGATTTTCTATCTATCCTTTCAAAAGTAGGCTTTTGCAGGTTTTTCTTTATATATTATTTCTAATTAGGAACTTGTGTGTGTGACCAAAAAAAAAGAACTTGTGTGTGCAAAAAAAAAGAACTTGTGTGTGCGAAATTAAAGATGTGAAAAGCAAAATTTCGTTGTAAATATTATATTACCTTCGTTCTATTGTATTTGATGTTTTAGTTACTTTTCTTTGTTCCATATTATTTGATGTTGGGTAATTAATTAGTTTTAAAAAATATATTTATCACTGAAAACTATAACACAGATAATTTCTTATTGGTTGAAAGAGGGACAAAGAGAAAAAATAGAGTTATAAAATAAATATCAATTGTGTTTCTTAATACGTGTGAAGGAATAGTTAATTTGTCTTTTTAAAATTTGTTTTTGATTCCAGCTTTTCGACTCTCTTTGTACATAAACTTTACTCATTAGATTAATCAATATAGCATTTTAAATTAAAATAAAAATATGTGTGAAGGAGAGATGAAATCAAATATTATGGAACGGAGGGAGTAATTATTATGAGTATAGGAGTGGTGATGTGATGGAGATGTAATATGAGTGGTGATGTGATGGAGATGTAATATAGCGAGAGGAGTGAATAATGAAATTTTGTTTTCATGAACCGAAATTTATTTAAAACCTCAATCGTGGAAATGGAATCAGTTACGTAATAAACTAATAGTGTAAATCTCAAACATCGACAGACAAATACGCCCTGCCTCACATCAAAGCCGTTCAAAAAAAAAAAAAGGAGGTTCCATAACACTTAAGAGAAAGTAAAAGACGAAGAGAAACACCGGAAAAAAAGTCATCTCCGATGAAAAAAAGAAAAACAAAAAACAAAAACTGAGATCTCCGATGAAAAAAAGAAAAACAAAAAACAAAAACTGAGATCAAAACTCTGGGAGGGAGATTAGAAATCAAGGAGATGAGAAGAGAAATCAGGAAAAGGTGAAGAAGATCTAGGAGGACAAGGCAGAGAGAAACGGCCTATTCTTATTCTTACGACATCTCCATCACCTTGCCGTCTTGGAAGAACACTGGCCGTGAGTTTAGCAAGAGCCCTCGTGTACTCCACCAGTAACTCAGTGATGATTACAACAGATATCATGATTAGAAAGATTTCTATTAAGATTCGCCGGAGTAGAGAGATTGTATAGAAAAAGCTTAGTAGAAATGAATGG
Organism: Physaria fendleri; assembly: GCA_036630335.1. Classification (NCBI taxonomy): domain Eukaryota; kingdom Viridiplantae; phylum Streptophyta; class Magnoliopsida; order Brassicales; family Brassicaceae; genus Physaria; species Physaria fendleri. Next base: position 6,103,775 of record CM071716.1, on the reverse strand, counting down.
TGGTCGGAATGGAGAGACAAAGAACACTCATGGTCTTTAAATAGACCAATCACTTTAAGCTCAAGTGGTTCAGAAGCTACTAACTAAGTACACGTATTTAGGGCTTTTTATCTTTCTGGAAAATGTAACCTTTTTTGAATAATCGCCGTGTCACGCGCTACGTTTTGGATAATTTAGTTAAGAGTGTTGGGAAGAAGACAAAAATGGGTTCAGTACTCTTACATAGCAATTAAAAAAAACATGTATAAAATATGNTTTTTTTTTTTTTTTTTGTCAGGAATCACATATATACATATTACCTGTAAGCTGTGTATATTATTTCTTCTTCTTGTTTTATCTTCAAGCAAATTGTGTATTATTTCATAAATTTTATCCATCAAAGATATTTTTATTATGTAAACCCTTTATTAATTTCCGGATTGACATTTAAATTCTATTTCTAGTGAATATGTAAATAAATATTGGAATGTTCATATTTTTATCTAGAGTTGGACTGGAATCAGTTGCAGAGCTAGGCTTGGGTACAAGCAAACCAAACTCCAGATTGCGGCCTTTAAATATTATAATTTTGTTCGGCCGCTAAATTTCGAAGAGTTATGCGTGGAATAGTGGTCCATCCCAGGGTTACGGGACCTTAATAAGTGCTTGGTCTTAAGTTCGAATGTCCTCCGAGTCTTTTTTACCTATTCTTGGTTTTTTTCCCCTTTTTCCTTTGTTTTTACCTTCTTTCTTTCTAAACATTTTTTTCCCTATATATGTAAATGGCCTATTTTCCAGTCTTGATTGTGGCCTTAAAAAACTTGAGCACGGCTCTGGTCAGTTGTATCAAGGTTCATAACATTTTTAATCGGCCTGTCTTGTTTCGGTTCTTTCATCTTGTTTCATATCGGATAGTTGGTAATATATGAGGAGGATTTATAAATGGTTGATTTGGCCACCTAGGTCACCAAAGTGCACTTATCTGGCCACCTAGGTCACCAAAGTGCACTTATCTTTTCCGGTGCGAGTGAAGCTAAAACAGTGGACGAGATCATGTGGTGATTTGTGGAGACGGTAAACAAGTCTTAAAATCCTCCAGAAATAATGCACCGACCGTCGGGCCAGACTGGGGCCCATGGACCTAGTGATAAGTATGAGTCCAATAAGGATTGTAGACTGTCGGAGTGTTACAGTTTTAAATAAACGCATTACACGGTAAGTTGACGTTGTCCCCGAAACACTAACAATTGTTGGTGGGAGGACAACTTGTATATGATTCCAAAAGAACTTGGAGGAGTATGTTTTAGGAAAACACGAATCACCCAAAGACGTTAATTTTTGTAAAAAAAATTATTTTCGAGTAATTTTTATTTTGCTTAACGTTCTGGCTTATTCTGTCAAATTACTGATAAAAACACATAAATATATGCTGATCGTAATCGTCATGCGTTTCGGGACAAGGTAGATCAGGTGGTAACGACTATCTTCCCAAATCCTAGAGCACAAGGGTTCGAATCCACTTCCCTCACCCTCCTTCTTTTCTTCTCCCCTCTAATTTCTTAAAAATGTAAAGGCCATTATACGAAACGGAACATTACGAAACAACTAAAAGTAAGTTCAGTTAAGATTTTCTCTTTTATCAACTTATTGGCTCTCTTTATTTGAAGATAATGTAGAATTTGGTTGTTATGACTAGTAAGAAAGAGAGGAGGTCCCATCATCTACTTTTATATTGGTTCTCCTCCACTTGCATCATTACTCGGACTCGTGTTTCTTATTTTCATATATTAGCTTTATACATTAACAACAAACAATTAACATATGGCTTATTGTTTTAAATAGCATGATGGAGAAGAGAGATTACAGAAGATGAAACGGTTGTCTTCTAGGGCACTTCACATGTTTCCGGTATGTCAGGTTCGAGTTACTGTACAGGTAAGTGGGAACACTTTAGATCCTCTTTGGAAGAAGGGAAAAAAAAGCAGAAGAGAGATTAGAGAAATATCCTAAATTTTCAAAATTTAGACAAATTATCATAGGTTCCACGCGGTTTACAAAATATTGACAGTTTTACGATTTACAAAATTATATATCTACAAAAATATCTTCATCATCTGAACTACAAAATTGCAAAAACTATAAATTTGTGGACCATATAATTTTTTAAACCGCAAAAGGGCAAAACTAAGTCTGAGCAATCGAACGGTTCAGTCCGGTATGGTTTGGTTGTATCGGTATCCGGATTTTTTTAATTTCAAATTTTTGACCGAAATAAACCGATTAAGTAACTCGGTTCGGATCGGTTTGATATTAAATTATTCGGTTCGGTTTGTACCAATTTTAATTGTGCCGAATGAATCCGAAATTGCAAAATTAATCGGGTTTTCTCGGTTAACCTATTGACAAAAACACACTGCAATAAATTTAGGTCACAAAACGGTTAAGATTTACCAATTAAGCACCATTTCATCAAATTTTTCCTTGGTCCTTGTTTCAATTACTAGTTTTAAGGATGATAATCTAAAGATTAAATGAGAAATGAGATGAGTGGATAGATCCATAGAAGAAAAAACTAAAATTAAGAGAGATCTAGAACAGTGACAAAAAAAAAAAAAAAGAAAAAAAAAAAAAAAAAAAAAAAAAAAAAGAGATCTAGAAAAAACGAGTGAAAAAAGGAGAAAAAACTCATGTTATTGATCACCATGATATTTAGATCTACAAGATCTATTTTGTTCCCTTTCACTAAGCTTTTAAAGAAATGATTCTCGATGCATATAACATATTGAGTACTTCATCAATTATTTTTTTTTGTCATGATACTTCATCAATTATATTTTTCAGATTTTAAGAGAAGCATGAAAAGAAATAATAATCATTCAATCTATGTCTGGATTTCTTTAGTTTTGGAAGTTGAAAGATAGAAAAAAATAAAAATAAAATCTGCAAAAGTTTTCAGAAGAAAATCAACAGCGGCAGCAGAGTGGAGAGTCAAATGAAAAAGCTAGGGGTTTTTAGTTTATATATGAGGTACTCGGATTTAATCGGTTTATCGTTTAAATCGAACTGAACTGACATCCAAATTAATTTTAAATAAACGTCGATCGGTTTACTTGCCATAACCGAACCCAACCGATTTAACTTTTATCCGGTTCGGATTGGATCTAACCCGAACGGATCTAACCGTTGAGCTAAAACTGTCAAAAAAATTAAAAATTGTGGGTCCTATGGTATTTTATCTAATATTTCAAAAACATAGTATTTTGGCAAATATGATTTTTTGTGGTATTTTGTATAATTTATTCATAAAAAAACCGATGAAACCCCTCCACCTGTACTTGCTCTTGAAGAAACTGCTCCTTTCACCTCCACCAACACACACCCAAAGATGCAACGTTCATCTTCACCTATTCTTTGTAAGGATCTATTAGATGCAACGTTCATCTTCACCTATTCTTTGTAAGGATCTATTCACCGCAAAACCTTCATTCATTAGTTTCCCTCCACCATCATTTCTCGATGATGGAACTCCAGTGATCCTGGCACCTCCAGAAAATCATTTTGAAATGCTCTGATCAATGGAAAAACTTCATTATAGCATATTTCTTCGGTCTTCCTCCTACTCTTACCAAAGTGTTCAACGACCTAAATCCTATATGGGACAGAAAAGGTTCCATATTAGTAAGACAGTTCACAAAATCATTGTGTCTTATTTTCATTCCATCGGTTCAAACAAGACAGTGGAGAGTTGTCTTTTACGGCAATAACATATGATGAAAGTCAAAATTATGAAGAATGAACATGGTTAATTGACAGTAGAGCAACATGTCGTATGATTAGAGATAAGAGATTTTTTACAAGGTTAGACAAAACACACAAAATTCAAATTAAATTTGGAAGTGGAGAAATTCTTACAAGCGAAGGAAAAAGAGATATTACCATAGAGACAACCAAAAGAAAAATAAAAATCAAGGATAATTCCAAAACTTGACAAAATACATGTATAAATCATGGATAAAGGTTGGAATAAGTTAATAGAATTTAAAGAAAATAAAATAAAGTTAGATATCAAGTGGATATGCTTAAAGAGGAATCAAAAGCAAAAAAAAAGAAAGAAAGTGAAACAACATGATTGAAGATAGAGGATTTAAGTCAATACAAAAAGTTAAGGTCAATAATATATAGTTACACGACAATAGAAATCAAAGAGGAAAGGAACACAAAAGATAAAGATGAAGAAGTAGATGTTACATTCAAGAGGAAGAACAAGAAAACTACAACAAACGAAACTAGTGGGAATTTTGGATGTCTTATTTTCATTCCATCGGTTCAAACAAGACAGTGGAGAGTTGTCTTTTACGGCAATAACATATGATGAAAGTCAAAATTATGAAGAATGAACATGGTTAATTGACAGTAGAGCAACATGTCGTATGATTAGAGATAAGAGATTTTTTACAAGGTTAGACAAAACACACAAAATTCAAATTAAATTTGGAAGTGGAGAAATTCTTACAAGCGAAGGAAAAAGAGATATTACCATAGAGACAACCAAAAGAAAAATAAAAATCAAGGATAATTCCAAAACTTGACAAAATACATGTATAAATCATGGATAAAGGTTGGAATAAGTTAATAGAATTTAAAGAAAATAAAATAAAGTTAGATATCAAGTGGATATGCTTAAAGAGGAATCAAAAGCAAAAAAAAAGAAAGAAAGTGAAACAACATGATTGAAGATAGAGGATTTAAGTCAATACAAAAAGTTAAGGTCAATAATATATAGTTACACGACAATAGAAATCAAAGAGGAAAGGAACACAAAAGATAAAGATGAAGAAGTAGATGTTACATGTCAAGTAGGAAGAACATACTTGAAAACTACAACAGAACGGTTTAAACCTTAGTGGGAATTTTGGAGATAAAAAGGTTGATAAACCGACCTGTAAAGCTCTCAAGTATTTGTATTTCTGAACTATCACACTAGGTAAAATTTAATCTCAACAATGTATTAATTCAAATTTTCTATCTGATCGACGATTTTTTTGGCAATTTCAACTAACACCGCTATTAAACCGTTAAATAATGTTGTTTAAAACGCCACATCACCTGATTACGTGGCTAATTTTTCATAGAAATATAGTATAGTTTTGAGACAAACAAAATTTAAAACAAAAATTGCACAAAACGTCGTCGTTTCCCTAATTTGGGTTTTGATTTTAATTTTCTCCAAATTAGGGAAACGATGTTTTGTGCATTTTTTTTTAAAATTTCGTTTGTCTCAAAAAGATACCATTTTTCTCTAATAAATTAGCCACATACTCACATGACGTGGCGTCTTTTTTTTCCAACTTAAATATAACTTTATAAATCACCAAAAATCAACTAAACCAAAGTTAACACTCCAAAGATGGTTGGAGCCAAGATGATATCGAATTATCAATCGATCCAAAGTAAAGAGGGAAAGAAATAACAAACTTCGCCAATGCATCTGCAGCTGCGTTCTTCTTGCGAGATATATGTTCAAATTTGATGTTCCAAGGTCGCCTAGCAGCGATGCCTTCTATCTCAGTCGTGAAGGGGGCAAGCCGAGGCCAAAGCTAAGGGGATTTGAGTGCAGCAATGAGAAAAGACGAATCAGACTCAAAGATTACATTTTCATACCCCATATTCCACAAACAATTCATTGCCCATACTAAAGCCGTAACTTCTGCCTCAAGAGGTGAAGCTAATCGGGGATACACCTTAGTACCATAGAGACGTAGATTCCCATTATTGTCTCGAAGAATCCATGAAACATTTTTTTTAAATTTAGTTTGTCTCAAAAAGATACTATTCTTTTCTAATAAATTAGCCACATAATCATGTGACGTGGCATCTTAATCATCATTATTTAACGGTTTAATAACAGTGTTAGTTGAAATTGGAAAAAAATCGTCGTTCAGATAGAAAATTTGAATTAACGTGTTGTTCGGTTTAAATTTGCCTAGTATAATAGTTCGGAAATAAAAATACGGAAAATTACAGATAGCTTTTGTTATTTACCTAGATTCGTTTGAGATTAAAGAAAAAAAGAAATTTAAGTAAAGAAAAAAACAAGAAAAATGGAAATCTAGCAAAATTTAAAAAAAAAAATCAAGCAAAAATTGTTTAAAAAGGAAATTAAGAAAAAGAATAAACAAATAAAAATAGAAATATGATAATAAGATTTAATAATTTAATATTTACAGTTGAATCATATTATGTTTGTATTAGGTTTTCATAGGTAAAGAGATATAAATAGAGAACAGCGAAACGAAAATTTTTAGGGAAATCATAGTAAAATCCCAATAAGATTTTACCAAATTTGTATCTGATTTCTTACAATTTATGTCGACCCAAAAGAGTTGAACCTTGTGGAGTTTAGTGTTGTTAATCTCTGTCCTTTACATCTCTCTAAACTCTGTTAGGTGGACAGAAGTTCAAAATCCCCGAGAGATGAAGATAGTTCGTAGGGATTTTGTTCGCAACGGACCCGGAAGCGTTAATTCAAAATCCCCGAGAGATGAAGATAGTTCGTAGGGATTTTGTTCGCAACGGACCCGGAAGCGTTAAGGTATTGGTTGATTCCTTTTTCATTGGGAATTGTTTTTGTGTTTATATGTTTCAAATCCAAGTTTATAACTGCAATTCAATTGCTGCTGAATTTCTTCTTATTCTCTGGATGTTGACATCTTAAAATTGAGGGTAGATGGTGGCGGAGGACTCTGATGATCTCTGGTATGCGTATAACTTGATTGCCGTCGGTGATAGTGTGATGGCAGTCACTTTTAGGTTCGTTCTTCTCTCAGTTTTTCTATACCTTTTATTTCTTTCATGGTGTTTTGTCCTTGAAACTTCTTGAGCTACTGCTTTTGATGGGTTAGGCAAACTTGCTTTGTTTTTCCCATTAAAATCATGGATCACATTAAAAAAATCATTTATTTGTATGATTTTCATGAAAATACATGAGTAAATGGATTTGGGCGCTTGGTTAACCGATATAGTATCATGCCAGGAGTAATTAGTTACAGGTTTATTTACTTTTTTATCAGAAAAGTTCAGAGAGAGATACCTGGTGGGGGAAGAGACTCTGAACGTGTTAAACTGAAGCTGGAAGTACAAGTTGAGGTATGGTTTTCAGGGATTGGCAAGTTGAATTTGTTGACACCTTTCTATTGTAGAATCCTATTTTTCCATTATCTTGATTTGCATAATATAATTCATATTGCTTGCATATGTTACTTTTTTTGGTTGGCCTTTTTAATCTTGATACTCTTGACAATGGGAGATATCTTTGTCTAATTTTTCTTCAATTAGGAGGTGGATTATGACAAAGACGCTGCTGTTTTGCGCATACGTGGGAAGAATATCCTGGAGAATGAGCACGTAAAGGTAGATTTGAGACTTGCTCTTACCCTATAATTTTTTTCGGTGCTGAAGCTCGTTTTGTATTACAGATTGGTGCTTTCCATACTTTGGAACTTGAGCTGAAACGACCCTTTGTATTGAGAAAGGTAGTTGTCCTCTTTTTACTATATAATCCTCCACAAGTTTAGTGTTCTGTTTCTACTTTTCAAGTGTGACAGAATATGTCTAGCAATTAGTTTCTATTATAAGAACAACCAGGCGCACCTTTGTAGCTTGGATACCATTTGCAAATTTACATTTTCCTTTTTTATGTGAAACTTTATTTATAATCTCGTAATTGGTAGTGTGCACATGGCCTATTTGCAGGAATTTTGGGACTCAATGGCTCTTGATACACTTAAGCAGGCGTCAGGTATGCACAAATTATTCGACCTTCTAATTTTTTTGTAGCTTGGATACCATTTGCAAATTTACATTTTCCTTTTTTATGTGAAACTTTATTTATAATCTCGTAATTGGTAGTGTGCACATGGCCTATTTGCAGGAATTTTGGGACTCAATGGCTCTTGATACACTTAAGCAGGCGTCAGGTATGCACAAATTATTCGACCTTCTAATTTTTATTATCACAAATGGTGTCTCTGTTGGTTGTTGGCACATTATCTAAGATCTTTCTCCTTGTAGTCTACTATAGACATTGAATCCGCATCATTTACAAACTTTATATGTAATATTCTAGAATTCTGCTTCTGTCTCCAATTTATCTTATATGTGGCTGCTGAGGCGAAAATGTATTTGTCGTACAATGTTAACGTCTCTACGACTTTTGTGTATCTATCAAAAAGCGTGGATCTAGGACCTGTAAAGGGTTTTGTTAATTTGAAACAGCTAGTACTCAATATATTGTGTGCTTGATCTCATGTTATATCCCATTTAATCTTCTGGGTTCCAGACTCCAATTACTGACGCTACTTTTGCACAGATCCTGCTGCCAGTGCTGATCTAGCTGTAGTTCTACTGCAAGAAGGACTGGGACAGATATTCCTTGTCGGCAGAAGGTACTGATTGTAGTTTGAGAAGGTTGATTGTCTGTGAAATTTGTTACTACTCCAGTTTGTTTTTTTGACTATTCTGCTCCTGCAAATTTTCTTCGATTTTTAACATTATGTTTTGGTGCACAGACATAGCCTGGGTGAAGTTATCCATGCTCCCAACGTGATGAATATGATCAAAGATACAAAAGCAGCAAAAGAGGTGAATTTAAATGTTAATTTAGCTGATACATTACCATCGTTCGTTACCATCATAATATTATTTAGTTGCGTATTTTATATTCGTGTGAGATCTGAGACCAAATCAGTCAGCTTTTTCAGAGGCGCAGTTCGATCATTTTATTGAACGTGTACCCTGTAAACAAGTGCAGTTCTGTAGTCATCTTACAAGGAAAACTTATATTGTTTGAAGCATTAGGATTAGCTAAGCAAGATAATGAGTGGTATTCACCATAAGAGTCATTTGATTTTGGTTCTTTTTGTCTAAAATGAACATTCTCAGATGTCAGTCGTAATAGATTAGATATTGGTGAATAAAGTTCTTGTAACGTGAATGGTGGATGGAAATGAATGGAAGAAGCCACTTCTACATCATTTTGTGTTCACTGTTTTCTTGAAATGTACCTTTCTCATCCACTTGCCTGATGTGAATTTCCCTATTGCAGGTCAAAGCTCTCAGCGATTTCCACGCCATGCTTTCAAATGTCAGTGTTTTTTTCTCTCTCAATGAGCAGAAAGATTCTTGTTAATACTAAGAATCTCAACGGGCCTTATTATTGTTTTGCTCTGAAATCCAGGATCCAGATCGGGCGTGCTATGGACCAAAACATGTGGAAGTTGCTCATGAACGAATGGCAATCCAAACACTCCTCATTACAGATGAGCTTTTCAGGTCTAGTAAACGGTTTTAAATGCGGTTTTTTTGGAAGTTGAAAGAGGCAAATGTGACATATAAATAAGTAAATTTGGTTCAGGAATTCTGACGTGAGAACGAGGAAGAAGTATGTGAATTTGGTGGAGTCGGTGAAAGATTCCGGAGGAGAAGCTTTTATATTTTCGGCGATGCATGTGTCAGGGGAACGTTAGTGTTGTTACTTCTTTGTTACATCACTGAATTGTGATTTTGATTTATGTTTTTATTATTAACAAGTTTTGATGAACTTTCAGAATTGGCACAGCTGACTGGAATTGCAGCTCTTCTCAGGTTTCCTTTACCAGAACTAGAAGACATTGAGATGTAAAATATCCTCTCGGCTATAGAAAAACCATACAGAACATATAAAAGTATCTCATAATTTAGTCTTGTCGTTCTTGTTTTAAGATACATTCGTTGCGAAACGTTACTACAACTTGTTCACTATTGGTACTGTGATATTAAAAACATATTTGTTGAACACATACTGATTGGTCTTCATGCTTCTTATTCATATGAGTGACATGTAAGATAATATAATGAAACACATGAGAATTCACATTATAATCTCAACAAACCATTGTTGACTTTGAACTTACTTATATATGGAATATAATGGAATATAAAATCTTTTAAGAGCCTGAAGAAAAGCACCATACACTATAGAGAAAATGATCCGAAAATTCTCATGAAGTCATTTAGAAACGTAAATTTATTTCCGTAGTTACTTTTGCGCAGTTTTGTTCTCCCAAATTTGGGTCGACTTTGTATTTCTCCCAAACTATATGTCGAGCACCTATTTCCAGCAAAATCAATTGACATGAGTTCTTACAGCCAAAATTAATCAAAATATTTCTACTTTGATTTCAATTCTAAACAACCAACCTGAATATGAAGAAATAACAGTCAACAAAGAAACTGAAATTTACTTACAAAGAGTAATTGCTTCTGAGATTGAAAACCAAAATTAAAAAGAGAAAGCGATCAGAGGATTTTCTCAATATTATGTTCAATTCAGACGAAAAAAAAAATGAGATTAGAGCAACCAAGGTTGAAATTTCAGAGGCAAAGCGAGATCTCTCACACGTTTAA
>CM071716.1:6027369-6039444 GCA_036630335.1 Physaria fendleri | reverse complement strand
ATCTTATAAGATGGGAATTTTTCTGGGTTCTTATTTTCCATAAATGGTAGATAGATTCCTTAATTAGATGTGTAATTAAGTTTTGCGAAAGCTCGAAAATGGTAGTTTTGTCCAGATTTTGGGTACTTCTTTTGGGAATTTTGTAATTCTGATTTTTAATCAAGCTGTGATTTTTTTCTCTAATTTCACAGATGCTCTTCGTACCAGTAAGAGAGAAATGGCTGTGGCTACACGAGGTATATTTTGTATAGGTTCCATTCTCTTTGCAAATTTTTGAGTTATGACTTGAACAGATTGTGTTTTGTTTGAATTTCCATCTGTCTCACTCAAGTGCTACTTAGTAAACGAATTTGGACTGATTCCACTTTGCATCCTTGGCTAAAGAATCAAATTTTTGATGATTTTGCTGTTCTGCATCGACACAGATCTTACTATTTGATGTTCCATTTCATTGAGATGTTGGTTTTGTCTCTGGTAATATTTGATGTTTCATTTCACTGAGATGTTGGTTTTGTCTCTGGTTAGTCAAGTTTTGTGGTATTATCTTATGCTCTGTTTGTTTCAGTGAATCATTCTGTCCGTTGAACAAACCATATTTATCAAAGAGACATTTTGACCATATTTATCAAAGAGACATTTTGATTTTGCGGTTCTCCTTATCTAAAGTGTTAGAATTTGGGAAGAACTTCTGGTTAATGACTACTCCATTTGATGTTTTGAAACTGTTAACACAACCTTGATTCTGTTGTGACTTACATTATGTCCAATTTCATTACAGGTATCGAACGGGAGATTTCGTCTCTTCAACAAGAGGTAAGGTTAAGCAAACTGCAAAATGCACTTAGTTATGCTCTTTACTAACATTAAGTCACAATCAGGAGAATAGGCTAGTTGCAGAAATCAAGAAAACAGCCAAGACTGGTAATGAGGCAAGTCTCCATTCGAATCCCAAATAAACATATTTTTGTTTTCTTCCAAGTTCATCCAAGAACTTTGTTTACCTCTTGTTTGAGTACTGTTGGGTTTTCTTCCAAGTTCATCCAAGAACTTTGTTTACCTCTTGTTTGAGTACTGTTGGTGTTATTCATAGGCTGCTACAAAGATTTTAGCTCGTCAACTTGTTCGACTGAGGCAACAGATTACAAACTTACAAGGAAGCCGTGCTCAAATTAGGGGTGTAACTACCCGTTCGACTGAGGCAACAGATTACAAACTTACAAGGAAGCCGTGCTCAAATTAGGGGTGTAACTACCCATACACAGGTTTACTTCCTCTAGTTCAGTACCAGCTAGATTCATAGTTCAATTAGAATAATATGGTGTTCATATGAAGTCACTCTTTTTGAACTTTCATTTAGGCTTTGTATGCAAGCACTTCGATTTCATCTGGTATGAAAGGTGCTACCAAAGCTATGGTTGCAATGAACAAGGTAATGCTACTTTGTTTCAGTTCTCAATACTCAACTTTATCCATAATATGATGAAACTATAGAAATCACATTAGTAATTCATAACACTAAACTTCATTCCTACTTTATATTTTCAGCAAATGGCACCTACTAAACAAGCCAAAGTGATTAAGGATTTCCAGAAGCAGTCTGCACAGCTAGACATGACGGTGAAACTTATACATCTCTTAATCTTAAGATCTTACTTAATCTATCTGGCAATTGATTTGTTTACTTGTTGTTGAGTTACAGATAGAGATGATGTCAGATGCAATTGATGAAACACTTGACAAAGATGAGGCGGAAGAAGAAACAGAAGATCTCACTAACCAAGTTCTTGACGAAATCGGCACTTGACAAAGATGAGGCGGAAGAAGAAACAGAAGATCTCACTAACCAAGTTCTTGACGAAATCGGAGTCGGTGTTGCATCTCAGGTCAGGTTTCTCTGCGCTCTTCTTTTTCACTTTCTCGAGTAAGTCAGAAACTAAAAACTGTATTCTCTTTCGTTTGTCTTCAACAGTTATCTTCAGCTCCAAAAGGTCGGATTGCAACAAAAACCGCAGCTCCTCCTGCAAAAACCGCAACTTCCACTGCAGCTACAAAAAACAAGTGAGCGCATGTCATATATATTAGTATGATCAAATCAAAATCACAGTGGAAGAAAGAAAAAGTAACTCTTAACTGTTAATTTAACTTGCAGCTCTGAATCAAGTGAAGTGGATGAGCTTGCGAAGAGGTTGGCTTCGCTACGAAGAATCTGAGATGTATCAAGAGAGAAAGAAAGAGAGCAGCTTCCTTTTTTCTGTTATCTCTGTATAAATCTGCTTAAGATTGTTCATCAGAAGACTAAAAGCTCTTGACAAAAGAAGACATATATACTAATATATAGGTTCCCTCATTGCGCCAAACTTTAAACTTGTGACGACTATAAGTATTGCATATTATCCAAGCCAAACTTTAAACTTGTGACGACTATAAGTATTGCATATTATCCAAAGGCTTTCAATTATATATCAAGTATCTTCACAGATTTCCATCATGGGATGTCTCACACACATAAGATACAAGAGGTGAAGTTCAATAATTCAAACAAGTGGCTGAGAAACAAACAATAACATTTTCTTTTTGATGGGTGTTCTTATCCCTTTGGTACTTCACTTATTTCTCTCTACTTGGCTCTATATAAATAAATGTCTTTACCTACCAAGTAAAGAGACCATATTAACTACTCTAAGGGAGAGAGACAGAGAAAGATGGGAATGAAGTGTTCTTCACAATTAGGCCAAGTGCTAATTCTACTTTTGCTACTTACCGTCTTCTCTTGTGTTATCCAATCAGCTCCACTCTCAGTCACTGGTTAGTGTACCACTTTACCCAAATTATTACACTAATATCTACATTAAGCACATAATAGTTTTTTACAAGCAATGTTTGATGAATGTTATTAAAGGTTTGGTTCATCGTCAAACCGGAGAAACAAAGTTTACAAACGAGAACTCACCAGGACGGATTTTATATCAATCTAAACTAAAAGTACGTGCATTAAAACCCAAAGGTAAAGAACAAACTCAATTCCTAAATAGCGAAAAGTCTCCGAGAAGCATGGAGAAAACTACTCACAAGTCAGAAGGTAATATAATCTACATATTATATAATGTGTTTTCATATGAAGATGACCAATATAAAGTGTAAAATGTAGGGAGGAGACTTGGGATGTATTATCCAAATGCAGGAATAAGAACTCCACCTTCAAAAAGTGGACCAGGTGGTGGTCGCAGTCCTCCCCTATCTGCCCCTTAGTACTTCTTCTAATACTATATATAATTTTGTATGAATGTAATCAAATTTGATTTCTGTTTTTATGTCTTTTATGAAGTTTCAGTTATGCTAAACTTTATGTTATTGTAATAAATGTTTCAGTGTTTTTAATAAAGCTTCTCTAAAATGTAACAACGTGGGTCACAAAATCGAGTGGATTATAAATTATGTTCGATATTTGGAAAATAATTCGGGAAACCTACATATTACGAAATCAGTATTTTCTTGTTATTGAAAGGGTCAAATTGCATATTACAAATTCTATTTTAAGACAAGACGATTGATATCTATACTTCAAAAGACAACCACTAATCTATTGCGACTTGGGTGGGTGGATGATATAATATGGGAATCTTCTTAGATGTTGATATACTATCCGTGGTCCACGTACAATCATGTTCATAGTCTAATATATTTTCAAAGTCGTCGGCTCTAGACTACATGGTCCAAATCAAAGTCAACTTTCTCTAGACTACATATGTAATTACAGGTCCAAATTAGAGTCAACTTTCACTAGACTACGTCGTTAATGATCCACACAAATTTCAGAGTCAATTAGCGTCACTTGTTTTTTGTTTTATGTTACCAATCGTTAATGATCCACACAAATTTCAGAGTCAATTAGCGTCACTTGTTTTTTGTTTTATGTTACCAAAATTCAAAGATTTCTGCTTTTAAAAGTCCAACAAGTTTGAAATTTCAATGTATAAACACTAACTAAGATTTTATATTTTATTCATATATAAACAAAATTGTTAACAAATGAATGATTAAAACTATATAATTTTGCTTTTCGTAGCTAGCAAATTGTTTATCATTCAAGCTTCCTTGGCCTGGTAGTACTACCTCTTATAGTTAGTGCTATAGGTTGGAGATAACAGGTTCGAGAGACGTCTGGGAAAGGGACCATATTACATGCTCTGCATCCCGGTCCGAATTAGTCTGGTTGACAAAGCCATCCCAAAAAAAAAAAAAAGCAAATTGTTTATCACAAGAGAAAAATATATGTTTTGAATCCGCAGGTTTATAAAACCGATATTTAGATCTTTAAAAAAAATTGGTGTTCTTTTTTTTTCTCAAACAACAAGTTAATGTCTTTTATTTTAAAAACTTATAATATTTATTTTTGTTTTTGTTTTCTGACAATCTTTGTCCGAAATAAAAAAAATTAATAGCTACTCCATATTTAACATCTAACCACTAGTCATTAGTCGTAGGAATAATTTGACAGATTGTTTTTCTTACAATTTTTTTTTTGTTAATATATTTTTTACGATTTCTAGTTGTTAATCCACTAGATAACATCATCAATTTTTATGTTTTCTTGTCTCTTCTCTTTTGGGTGACTGGTTTTGCACATGGTTTTTGTCGTGTCTGAATTATCAGTCGATTATTTTATTTCTTTATTATTTCGTAATAAATTATTTCATTTATATTTAAAAACTTACTTTGACTAGGCATAGTATTTCAAGTAATGGAAGTTTACCTAAAACTTTTCAATTTCTTTTTCTCTTTTATTTTTTGGTTATTTTTGGAACTTAAGCAGTTATTACTAGGGCTATAAATAGGTGAATCATATGAAGAAATCAAACATATAATCAAACATCAAGAAAGATAGAGAGAAATGGAGAAGAAGAGTGCTTCGCAATTAGGCTTTGTGTTGTTTCTTCTTGTGGTGATATTGGTCCCAACCCATACGGACTGTGCTCTTCCTTATCATCCAGAATCACTCCCAATCATCGGTTAGTGTTCCTCTTACATATCTTTCAGATTGTCTTAAACTAACATCAAACTAACCACTTTATTGTCTTTGTTAGGATCGAGGAGGTTGATGAATGTCTATAAGATCGACAGTAACATAGACTTTGGAGGATCATTCAGTGGACACGCCGGTGGTCGTATAAACAACCCCTAAATTTCCCTTTCTCCTTCATCGTTTCCGATTACTATCTAAAGCAACTTGTCTCGTCACTTGTATTACTATCTAAAGCAACTTGTCTCGTCACTTGTATCAAAATATCATATATGAATAAAGAAAAGTATGTATTTTTCTGCAATTAATAGCTTGAATTCAGATTGAAACCAGAGACTATATCACATTTTCTTGTATTTTAAGTTTCAATACAAAAATTGGCGACTAGGATACTGTGACTTCAGAGTCAACTTAAAGCTACATGGTCTATGTGAAAGTCAACTTTCACTAGGCTACGTAGTTACACGGTCCAAATTAAAGTCAACTTGCATTAGACTACGTTGTTACATGGTCCAAACAAACAAATTTCCGAAATCAGAGTCAACTTAATAAAAAAATTTCAACGTCACTTGTTTTAGTTTTATGTTACCGAAATTCAAAATTTTCTGCTTTAAAAGTCCAACAAGTTTGAAATTTTGAAATTTTATATTTTATGCATATGTAAACAAAATTGTAAACAAATGAATGATAACGAAATCTGTTAATCGGTTAAAACTTTTTTTTTTTGTTCTTAACTACAAGAAAACAAATTGTTTATCACAAGAACAAAATAGATGTTTTGCATCCGTATCAACCCAATATTTGAATATTTGAACCAAACTGTTTTTTTTCTCAAACAACAAATTATTGAAAAGTAATAAAAGGAGTATTATTTATTAAAAAAAAACTTATACTTCTTTTAGTTTCTGTTTTCTTATAATTTTTGTCTGAAATTGATAATTTAATAGCGAACATTTGATATTAACCACTAGTAATCAGTCATAGGAATAATTTTTGATAATTTAATAGCGAACATTTGATATTAACCACTAGTAATCAGTCATAGGAATAATTTGACCATTTGGTTTTATAATTTTTTCTTGTTCTTAATGATATTTTGTACTATTTGTAGTTGTTAAATATCTAACATCCATTAGATAACATTATCAATGTTTATGTTATTGTCTCTTATCTTTTGGGTGAAATAATTGACTGGTTTTGCACATGATTTTGCCATTTCTTGATCATTTTTGACAGATATTTTTAATTAAAATTTTTACTTTGACTAGGCATAGTTTATCAAGTGATGGAAGTATACCGAAACTTTTTTTTTTTTTTTCGTTATTTTGGAACTTATATACTTTTTACTAGGGCTATAAATAGGTGATTTATATGAAATAATCAAACACATTATCAAACATCAAAAGAGAGAAATGGAGAAGAAGAAGAGTGCTTCGCAATTGGGACTCGTGATATTTCTTCTTGTGGTTATTTTAGTCCCAACCCATACGGAGTCTGCTAGGTATAACTCTAATATTTCCTTCTCAACAACAATCACTCCCAATGATCGGTAGTCTTCCTCCTTACATATCTTTATGGCTGTCTTAGACTAAACATCAAACTAACCACTTTTTGGTAGGATCGAGGAGGTTGATGAATGTCTATAAGATCGATAGTAACATAGGCTTTGGAGGATCGTATAGTGGACGTGCCGGTGTCGTGTAAACAACCCCTAGTTTCCCTTTCTCCTTCATCGTTTCGGAGTACTATCTAAGCAACTTGTCTTCACTTATATTAAAAAAATAAAAATAAAAATTTGTCATAAATGAATACAAGTGTCTTTTTCTACAATTAACTAGTGCCAAGGTAATCTTGTGTCGGGACCAGAACAGCATCACTTGGTGTTGCAACGACATAACCTAAAGCAAAGATATCTCATTTAATGATATCTACCGAAGCTCTTTAGGCCAATGAGGTTTAGCATAGACATCTTCGACAAGTAATGGGCCTAAAACTAATAAAGCCCAAAAACAAATCATTATCTTCTCTCTTTTAACGTTTAAGTATTCTCTTTCTCTAGGTCGAGAATCTTCTTTCACATCGTTAGAGGCTCTCGCAGTCATAGCCTAGATTCCAGTTTCTTCATGATGGCAAAGAGATTCACATCACAGCTCTTCGTAAGCAGACTATCTGCTTACACCACAGATCAATCGCTAAGGCAACTATTTTCGCCATTTGGTCAGATTACAGAAGCCCGTCTTATTAAGGATCAACAAACACAAAGACCTAAAGGTTTTGGATTCGTCAGTTTTGAATCTGAGGATGATGCTCAAAAGGCAGTTTCTTCATGATGGCAAAGAGATTCACATCACAGCTCTTCGTAAGCAGACTATCTGCTTACACCACAGATCAATCGCTAAGGCAACTATTTTCGCCATTTGGTCAGATTACAGAAGCCCGTCTTATTAAGGATCAACAAACACAAAGACCTAAAGGTTTTGGATTCGTCAGTTTTGAATCTGAGGATGATGCTCAAAAGGGACCTAAAGGTTTTGGATTCGTCAGTTTTGAATCTGAGGATGATGCTCAAAAGGCTTTGAAAGCTCTCAATGGGAAGATTGTTGATGGTAGATTAATATTTGTAGAAGCTGCCAAGAAGGAGTTAGAACCAGTAACAACAACAAAAACATCACAACAGTAAGTCAGTAACAAAGGTTGAAGACAACACAGATACAATCTTCTTCAGCAATGTAATTGATCCTGGTTTGGGTAAAACAATACCTCTTTGTATATCAGCTTTTTTGTATTCCTCTTAGTAATAATCCTACATTATCTATTGCCATTGCCTCATCAAGAATCTTCTGAAACATTTCAACTCCTGTTACTGTGTAATTCCTAGTTTCTCTTAATCCTAATGGTAACTGTCTGTCTTGTTGGAATTGGGATATAGCTATCTACAGAATCCATCAATTCATAAATCTTATCTACCCATTTGTTCCCACCTCTCTTAACATTAGGATTCTCTGTAGGAGTCTCAAAAGCTAACAAAGCAGAACCAGATATAATTGGAATTATCATCACCATTAAATTCATAAGATGATAAAAGCTCACGAACCTCAAGCTCAACAAGCTCTAAAAGCTCAGCATCATCAATTTGATCTTCTTTATTAAGAAACACAACCATATCAGGAACACCAACTTGTTTAGCCAACAAAATATGTTCTTTAGTTTGTGGCATTGGTCCATCAGCACTAGAAACAACGAGAATAGTACCATCCATTTGAGCAGCTCCAGTAATCATGTTTTTGACATAATCAGCATGACTTGGACAATCAACATGAGCTTAATGACGATCATACTTAGCCTATCCGTTGCAGTGTGAGCCAACTAATGTATAAATGGTAGTTTGTAAAAATTACGGGTAATTTATATAGTTTCTTGAAAATATTGGATCAGATTAGAAATTTTAGTAATTTTATAATTGAACAAGTGACTGAAATGTTATCTTTATAATGATGTAAACAATGGGCCATGAGGCTCATGAGCCTATCATTCCATACCATTATGGGCTTTAACCTACACGTATTCAATTCCACTAGAGCTATGAAGTAAATATTTGTTCTATGAATCTAAATAAAACAATTAATTAGATTGTCTAATGATTATTGATGATTTTAACTTTAGCTTTATATATACAAATGATGAAATAAATAATTATCTGTCATCATTATTCGCAATGAATAGAGTTTTTCTTTTGATACAATGCCATAATTCGTTTTGCATTTTTTCATTCAAGTCTTTTATACTTTTTTTTTTTTTTTTGTGTGAATAGGTTCCCAAAAAACTTGTTAAAAACTCCTCTTAATACAGAAAATAAAATACTTAATGGATCATGTAAGACTTTGATCTTTGTGAAAATATACTTTCATTACTTTTAAAAATAATATGGAACAAAAAAAATTGCATCACTTTTTGTAAGACATGGGGTCATACTAACAAAGTTCATCATTTTCATAATTTTATTCCAACTCAAAAGCTAATAAAATCATTATCAACTACAAAAAGAGAATAAAGAACATATATAAAGTTTTATTGATAATTCATCACATGACATTCATTCCCAACTTTTGCACATGCTATGTGGGATCTCTCTTACTTACATTAAACTATTAACTATATTAACCTTAAAAGCAAATTAAACAAAAGAAATAAAAGAGCACACACACAACAAAGCTTTTATACATATATCAATACCTAAAGTTAGGACATCAAACCTAAATCTCACATAGTACTAAAATAATAACACAAAATATTATTACATATATATTATTACCTAAAGTTAGGACATCAAACCTAAATCTCACATAGTACTAAAATAATAACACAAAATATTATTACTATATAGCTCAAAGCCAATGTAATGAAGACAACAACAAAAAACAAGATCTTTTTTGGTCTATAAAGCCGCTATGGCCGTACACTCGAGATGCCTCGGACAAGTGATCAAATGGTCGTTGGTTAAACCAGCGGCTTGCATTAACGAATATATAACTGTCGGACCAACGAATCTAAACCCACGACGAACCATGTCTTTGCTTATGGTTTCTGATTTTGATGTCTTAACCGGAATCTTTTGGCATGATGTATATTTTGTGATGACCGGTTTGTTTTTTATAAACCCCCATATGTATTTGTTGAATGACCCGAAATCTCTTTTCACCTTGAGAATTTGTTTAGAGTTGTCAACAATTGCGAGGACTTGGCTAACGTCAATGCCATAATCGTTGACTATTGATTGTATCTTCTTGTCATTGAAGTCTGCGACTAAGTCTGCTTCAAAACCAGAGAAAGCCTCTCTGTGAAAGCAAAGATTACAAATACCAAACAATTTTAAAAAGAACTGTAAAAAATAGCAAAATTTTTGATTTTGATTTGTGGGTTTCTTGAAATTTCTTACCTTAAAGTGTTTCTTTTCTTTAAAACCGAAGTCCAATCTGAACCGACCTGAGCTCCGGTTAACACCAAAAGCTCAAATAGTAGCCTGAAAATAGTAATTAACTATTAATCATAATTAATTTCAATCTTATAAAATTTTGTTTATTTTAGTTAAGAATTATATATTTACTTGTCATCATGAACTGGAACTCCCCATTCTTTGTCATGGTAATCAACATATATTGGATCTGTAGTTGGCCGTACACTCGAGATGCCTCGGACAAGTGATCAAATGGTCGTTGGTTAAACCAGCGGCTTGCATTAACGAATATATAACTGTCGGACCAACGAATCTAAACCCACGACGAACCATGTCTTTGCTTATGGTTTCTGATTTTGATGTCTTAACCGGAATCTTTTGGCATGATGTATATTTTGTGATGACCGGTTTGTTTTTTATAAACCCCCATATGTATTTGTTGAATGACCCGAAATCTCTTTTCACCTTGAGAATTTGTTTAGAGTTGTCAACAATTGCGAGGACTTGGCTAACGTCAATGCCATAATCGTTGACTATTGATTGTATCTTCTTGTCATTGAAGTCTGCGACTAAGTCTGCTTCAAAACCAGAGAAAGCCTCTCTGTGAAAGCAAAGATTACAAATACCAAACAATTTTAAAAAGAACTGTAAAAAATAGCAAAATTTTTGATTTTGATTTGTGGGTTTCTTGAAATTTCTTACCTTAAAGTGTTTCTTTTCTTTAAAACCGAAGTCCAATCTGAACCGACCTGAGCTCCGGTTAACACCAAAAGCTCAAATAGTAGCCTGAAAATAGTAATTAACTATTAATCATAATTAATTTCAATCTTATAAAATTTTGTTTATTTTAGTTAAGAATTATATATTTACTTGTCATCATGAACTGGAACTCCCCATTCTTTGTCATGGTAATCAACATATATTGGATCTGTAGTAACAAATTAAGATATGGATCAAATTAATTAAAATTTGCTTGAAATAGAAAATAAAAACTAGGCTATCTTGCTGAACAAGTAAGCATTTACTGACCTGAACTTGTAGTGATGAAACTACACCTTTTCATCTTCTTCTCAAGGTCAACATATTTACTGACCTGAACTTGTAGTGATGAAACTACACCTTTTCATCTTCTTCTCAAGGTCAACATTTAAGTTACTTTCATTCGATTTTACTGATTTGATGATCCTACCGTAATGAGAAGTTTTCTTCTTTCTCTCTTCTTGTTTTATTGCAATCTCTTCTTTTCTTGCAGCTGCTATACTTCCAGGTTGCTTCTGAACAATCACCATGGGGATAACCTCTTTGTAGCCACCATAACCATGCTCGGGTAATTTGACCGGTTTTGTAGCCGGTTTAGCAGAATTGAGTTGTTCCTTACAAGAACTAACCGGTTTTCTTATGATTTTTGGACTGAGAGATAAAGGAGGAGAGTTTAAAGAAACTGATCTTGGTGAAGGTATCTTTGAGGGAACTGAACTCAAAACTGAGAGATAAAGGAGGAGAGTTTAAAGAAACTGATCTTGGTGAAGGTATCTTTGAGGGAACTGAACTCAAAGGCTTAGAAGGAGATTTCTTGAGTGAGTTACGTCGGTCTAATGTTGGAACTTGGTTTGATTTTGGTTGAAGAACCGGCCTACCATTGATTTGGGAGATGTTTTCTTGGGTTAAGTTTTTAGCTTTTGAGGTACACATTTTTTTTTATGTATAGCTTTGCTTTGTGTTCTTGAAGGAGGATGATGATGATGATAATGGGATGAAATAAATGTGTGATCTCTAAAGGGGTATTTATATGTGGAAAAAGGATGATGAATTGTAGGGTAAGGCATCAAATTTAATAGTTGCTAGTGGGCAACTCATATTTAATATATGCACACTACTTAAAGGTTTCTCTAGTAACAATTTTTATTGTAACGTCTCGATCAACAGCAATCCTTATTAGATTCATATCTGTTACTAGATCTATGGATTCCAATCTTGTTTGACGACTGTTGCATCACTTCTAAGACCTTTAAAACTTGTTTACCGATATTACTAATCATCACATAAATTTTTTCAGTGTTTTATTTTCACTTATTCTCATGATAGAAAAGATAAATGAACT
>CM071716.1:5988265-5998274 GCA_036630335.1 Physaria fendleri | reverse complement strand
AATCAAAATTTCTAATTAGAAACAGAAATACCATGACATAAACAAAAAAAGCCAATTTCTAATCAAAACTGGCTCCTGCTTCAGTGTGGAATTAGGTTGAGTGCAGTTTTTAGTTGAGTTTCATTTCTAGTCTCGGGTGCTAACACAACTCCAATCCCCGGCAATTTGGATTCTTGTTTCAACAACAATAAAGCTGGCTAAGCTTCCCCTTTGGTTCTTGGGATTTTAATTCCAGTTTCTTTAGCCTCTTCTGTCTTTGTTATAATCCTTTCAATGCTTTGTCTAAAGGTGGTTTCATTGGTCGATCATCGATACAATGTGTTTGGCTTGATCTAATCTCTATCAATATAAATCTTGGTGACCAAAAACAAAAAGCTTACGCTGAACTTCTTCAACTGATCATAAACGGACACTACAAAGTAGAATCAAATCCGCATGATAGTGAGAATGTGATAATGTGATGCAGTGAAAAGAGAGAGAGAGATAAGACGTGTCGCTGCGAAGGGAGAGTTGTATCCATGAGAAGGAAAACATTGGATACAACTGTTTCTTCCTTCTCTCCACCTCTTCCCATTTTGTTATCTCTTCAATTTTTCTTTTTGGAGTTTTCTTTTCTTCTCGTCCTTATTTTGATTCATTGATAAACATTTAGTAATTATTGAAGAAAAATTATTTTGATTCATTGATAAACATTTAGTAATTATTGAAGAAAAATAAAATTTAAGTTAATTATAGAATCATCAAACCATCAAGGCGATATAAAAGGCGCGATCAAACAACTTCTGCGGAATTTCAGGAAACCTCAGCTCATCTCGATCCGGTGTCTCTGATGTCATCACCGGCGGAGCGGCGATCTCAGGTAGCTTCTCCTCGCGGCGACAGAGAAGACGATGGTTCTGTAGGTGGAATCAAAACGAGATCTAATCCTCTTTTCTAGGGAGATTCCGATTACCCTGATTTGAAATCAAAATCTCACTCTCACAGTGAAGAAAACGAATCACGGGTGCGTGAAGATCACGAAGACACGGCTTCGATGAATCTTCCGGCTAAAGAACCCGTTCCATCTCCGGGAAATTCTATGTTGAATTCTCGGAGGGCATCAGCTAAGCCTCTTTTTCTATGTTGAATTCTCGGAGGGCATCAGCTAAGCCTCTTTACTCCTCTATTGTTGATAGAAGTAATGAATTACCACGATTTACAGTTGATTTCCAAGTGTGGTCAAATCTGAAATTCCGGATAAGATTCTGGATAATGCAAAACCATTATGGACAGAGTTGATTGTGGGAAGATTCCAGGATAAGGCACCACGTTATAATGTTGTTCACTTCATTGTCAACAAAATCTGGCTTCTAGGAGATAAGGAAGCAAAAATTGATGTGTATAAGGTTAATGACCGTCTCTACAAGTTCCGGATTCAAAGTACTTCAGCCAGGAATTATATTCTTCGAAGAGGAATGTGGAACATAGCGCGTCAACCAATGGTAAAGTACTTCAGCCAGGAATTATATTCTTCGAAGAGGAATGTGGAACATAGCGCGTCAACCAATGGTCGTATCCAAGTGGTCTCCGATTGAGGAAGATTCTAATCCTGCATTCCGGGTAATGCCAATGTGGATTCAGTTGAAGAATGTTCCAAGAAAATTATTTACTCGAGAAGGCCTGAGTTGGCTCGCAGGAGCAGCAGGCGAAGCTAAACATTTACACCCTGATACGCTGCAGTGCAAGAGCTTCGAGAAAGCTGAGGTTTTTGTTGAGGTTAACCTTGAAAAGGAATTGGTTAACGAATTTTTCGTGGAGGGATATGAAGTCCCGGTTCTTTTTAAATACCCATGGCTCCCTAAAAGGTGTTCTTTATGTTCTCAATGGGGACATTCAGCGGATAAATGTGAATACCCAATACCCATGGCTCCCTAAAAGGTGTTCTTTATGTTCTCAATGGGGACATTCAGCGGATAAATGTGAAAACCCGGTTGACGAAGTTGGTATAATGGGTAAGGAAGCTTCTGGGCATGACAAAACTCCTATAGTAGCGGCTCAGTTGAAGGACACAGAGGTGGAAACAAAGGAGTTTGAGGAGGGTGAAATCGATGCAGAAGCTCAGGCAAATATTATCATTGAAGAGATAGCAGATAGAGTCGTCACTGCAATGGTTAATAATGTTGAAAAAGAGTCGGACGCAGGGAAAGTTTTCTTAGAGCGCTCTGGTTCTGAAGGAGTAGAAGATACCCGTGAGAACGAAGACTTGTTAGGTAACGAGAATAATTTGGCTGCAAAGGAGTTGGAGAAGACACAAGATATTTTACATAAAAGTTATGATGACTTTATCATTGATCATAATCGACGTGTTGAGGAGATCACGCGACAACAAGATAAGTTACACGATGAGCAGGACTCTCTTGAAAATGAGGAACAGTGGATCCGTACTCCAAAGCGAGGAAGGTCAATAATGAATGTCACTTTAAGAACCGATGGTGGTGGTATAGACTTATCAACTCCGTTTCAGGTTCTTCAGAATCTAAGGGAAGGAGAGGAAGAAAGTGCAGCTCAGATTGAAGTGGAGACTTCCAGGTCTTCAACTCAAGAGCCAGCTGCTTCGAATGATTATAGGAGAGCTACCAGGTCTTCGTCACGGAAAGCTTATGTTGAAGCTCCGAAACAGAATTTGGGACGTATGTCCCGCAAGGCAAATTAAATGTCTGGGTTCCTTTATTTTGATTCATTGATAAACATTTAGTAATTATTGAAGAAAAATAAAATTTAAGTTAATTATAGAATCATCAAACCATCAAGGCGATATAAAAGGCGCGATCAAACAACTTCTGCGGAATTTCAGGAAACCTCAGCTCATCTCGATCCGGTGTCTCTGATGTCATCACCGGCGGAGCGGCGATCTCAGGTAGCTTCTCCTCGCGGCGACAGAGAAGACGATGGTTCTGTAGGTGGAATCAAAACGAGATCTAATCCTCTTTTCTAGGGAGATTCCGATTACCCTGATTTGAAATCAAAATCTCACTCTCACAGTGAAGAAAACGAATCACGGGTGCGTGAAGATCACGAAGACACGGCTTCGATGAATCTTCCGGCTAAAGAACCCGTTCCATCTCCGGGAAATTCTATGTTGAATTCTCGGAGGGCATCAGCTAAGCCTCTTTACTCCTCTATTGTTGATAGAAGTAATGAATTACCACGATTTACAGTTGATTTCCAAGTGTGGTCAAATCTGAAATTCCGGATAAGATTCTGGATAACCCGTTCCATCTCCGGGAAATTCTATGTTGAATTCTCGGAGGGCATCAGCTAAGCCTCTTTACTCCTCTATTGTTGATAGAAGTAATGAATTACCACGATTTACAGTTGATTTCCAAGTGTGGTCAAATCTGAAATTCCGGATAAGATTCTGGATAATGCAAAACCATTATGGACAGAGTTGATTGTGGGAAGATTCCAGGATAAGGCACCACGTTATAATGTTGTTCACTTCATTGTCAACAAAATCTGGCTTCTAGGAGATAAGGAAGCAAAAATTGATGTGTATAAGGTTAATGACCGTCTCTACAAGTTCCGGATTCAAAGTACTTCAGCCAGGAATTATATTCTTCGAAGAGGAATGTGGAACATAGCGCGTCAACCAATGGTAAAGTACTTCAGCCAGGAATTATATTCTTCGAAGAGGAATGTGGAACATAGCGCGTCAACCAATGGTAGTGTCCAAGTGGTCACCGATTGAGGAAGACTCTAATCCTGCATTCCGTGTAATGCCAATGTGGATTCAGTTGAAGAATGTTCCAAGGAAATTGTTTACTCGAGAAGGTCTGAGTTGGCTCGCAAGTGCAGCAGGTGAAGCTAAACATTTACATCCAGATACGCTGCAGTGCAAGAGCTTTGAGGAAGCTAAGGTCTTTGTTGAGGTCAACCTTCAAAAGGAATTGGTTAACGAATTTGTTGTGGAGGGGCATGAAACTCCGGTTCTATTTAAATACCCTTGGCTCCCTAAACGGTGTTCTCTATGTTCTCAATGGGGGCATTCAGCAGATAAATGTGAAAATCCGGTTGATGAAGTCGGTATTATGCGTAAGGAAGCTTCTGGTCATGACAAAACTGCTACTGTAGCTGCTCAGTCGCAGGACGCAGGGGTGGAAACAAAGGATTTGGAGGAGGGTGAAATTGAAGCAGAAGTTCAGGCAAATATTATCATTGATGAGATAGCAGATAGAGTTGTTACTCATTGATGAGATAGCAGATAGAGTTGTTACTGAAATGGTTAATACTATTGAGAAAGAGACGGAGGTGGGGCGAGCTGTCCTAGAGAATCGTGGTTCCGATGGAGTAGAAGATACTCGTGAGAAAGAAGACCTGTCCGGAGAGGAGAATACTTTGGCTGGAAAGGAGTTGGAGAAAACACAAGATATTTTAGACAAAAGCTATGATGTCTTGATCATTGATCATAACCGACGTGTTGAGGAGATCACGCGACAACAAAATA
This sequence comes from Physaria fendleri, assembly GCA_036630335.1. Classification (NCBI taxonomy): domain Eukaryota; kingdom Viridiplantae; phylum Streptophyta; class Magnoliopsida; order Brassicales; family Brassicaceae; genus Physaria; species Physaria fendleri. Next base: position 5,993,791 of record CM071716.1, on the reverse strand, counting down.
AGATCCATAATGAGCAGAACACTCTTGAAGATGAAGAACCGTGGATCCATTCTCCAAAAAGAGGAAGAACAATGATGAATGTCACTTTGAGATCCGATGGTGGTGGTATAGACTTGTCAACTCCGTTTCAGGTTCTTCAGAATCTAAGGGAAGGAGAGGAAGAGAGTTCAGCTCAGATTGAAGTGGAGACTTCTCGGTCTTCAACTCAAGAGCCGGCTGCTTCTAATGATTATAGGCGAGCTACCAGGTCTTCGTCACGGAAAGCTTATGTTGAAGCTCCGAAACAGATTTTGGGACGTCCGTCCCGCAAGGCAAATTAAATGTCTGGGTTCCTTTGGAACATTAGAGGGCTTAATAAGTCTTCGTCCCGCAAGGCAAATTAAATGTCTGGGTTCCTTTGGAACATTAGAGGGCTTAATAAGTCTTCTAAACACTCTGTTGTAAAGGAGTGGATTTTACGTAGTTCTTTTAATTTTGGCTGCATTTTGGAGACAAGAGTAAAGGAGCACAAGGTGAATTCAATAAAGGCTAAGCTGAATCTTGGTTGGTCTTTACTTGTAAATTATGAATATCATCCTAATGGTAGAATTTGGGTTGTTTGGAGAGATGACGTTCGTATTACCCCCGTTTTCAAAAGTAGTCAACTGATCACTTGTTTGGTGGAGATTGGAGGTGATATTTCTCCTTGCTATTGTACGTTTGTTTATGCTTCAAACTTGGAAGAGGAAAGAAGGGAGTTATGGGCAGATTTGTTGGATCATTACTCTTCTCCTTTATTTCGAAATAAACCATGGTGGATAGGGGGTGACTTTAATGAGGTTTTGGATGTTGAAGAGCATTCTCTTTTAATGCCAGTTGAAGGTTTTGTGGGAATGCGAGCGTTTCAACAATTTGTTCGTAGTAGTGAGCTAGTAGAGATGGCTACTCATTGGTGTAACAGACGGGAGGAAGGGCTTATTTATAAACGTTTAGATCGGGTTTTGGTAAATGAGGAGTGGCATAGTTGCTTTCCGGATTCTTATGTTTATTTTGAAGGTGGTGGATGCTCCGATCATCTTAGAGGCCGTTTTTATCTAAAAGGAAATCAGGAAAGGAGAAGAAACCCCTTTAAGTTCTCCAACATTTTAGTGAATTTCCAAGATTTTCACCCTTTAGTTTCGAACTTCTGGTCTCAGCAAACATCTCTATTTGTCTCAACTTCTGCTATGCATAGGTTTTCTAAAACTCTAAAGATGCTAAATGGGCCTTTGCGAGGTCTGGGTAGAACCCATTTGCACAAAATCTCAGATCAAGTAAGAGACGCTTTTAATGACCTTTGCGAGAAGCAGCATCTGTCTTATTTGAATCCCGGATCGTCTACATTACAAGATGAACTTGCGGCTCTAAGCAAATGGGAGAAGTTAAGTCTCATTGAGGAGAATTTTTTACGACAGAGATCAAAGATTCATTGGTTAGAAGTAGGGGATAAAAACAATAGGTTTTTCATAATTCAGTTAAGGAAAGACACAAGAGGAATATGATCAATGAGTTGTTGGATCGTAATGGAGTTCGTATTACTCAGCTCAATGAGTTGTTGGATCGTAATGGAGTTCGTATTACTCAGCCAACAAGCATTAAAAACGAGGCTGTCTTTCATTTTAATACCTTTCTAAATGCAACACCGAGTAACTTTACGGATATAGACGCTGCGGAGATGGATATCCTGGTCGACTTTCGTTGTCAACACGCAGAAAGAGAGCTCTTGGTAGCTCCTGTGACAGATGAAGAAATAAAGAGGGTTCTTTTTGGATTACCTAAGAATAAAGCTCCTGGTCCAGACGGTTACACTGTTGAGTTCTTTGTTGCTGCTTGGGATGTTCTTGGAAAGGATTTTCTAATTGCAGTTCATTCTTTTTTTGAGAAAGGATTCTTACCAAAGGGTGTAAATTCAACAATATTGGCTTTAATTCCAAAGAAAGAGGCTGCTGCTACTATGAAGGACTATAGACCAATCTCTCTGTGCAATGTACTATATAAGGTAATATCTCGTATTCTAGCATCGCGGCTCAAATCCCTACTCCCGAATATGATTGCTATGAACCAGTCTGCCTTTGTTCCAGAGATACTTCTTAAGGAAAATGTGTTATTAGCTACAGAAATTGTCAAAGACTACCATAAGGATTCTATTTTTAAGGAAAATGTGTTATTAGCTACAGAAATTGTCAAAGACTACCATAAGGATTCTATTTCCCCTCGTTGCTCCATGAAGATAGATATTTCGAAGGCTTTTGATTTGGTGCAATGGTCATTCCTGTATAAGGTGTTAAGAGTGATGAATCTGCCAGAGGAATTTATTCATTGGATAGAGTTGTGTGTTCCTACTTTTTCATTTTCGGTTCAGGTAAATGGCGAGCTAGCGGGATACTTTGGAAGTTCCAGAGGCTTGCGTCAAGGCTGCTCTTTATCTCCGTATTTGTTTGTGATCTATATGAATGTTCTGTTTACATTACTGGATCGGGGTGAAAAGGATCGTATATTTGGCTACCACCCAAGATGTAAAAGCATTGGCTTAACTCACTTGTGCTTCGCGGATGATCTGCTCATTTTCGTGGAGGGTAGACGATCTTCGATTGATGGGTTAGTGACTATACTAGAGCAGTTTAGTCGAATGTCAGGCTTAATGGCTAATATAGAGAAGAGTTCTTTATTTATAGCTGGAGTAAGTCCGCGACAACGCATGGACTTAAAGTCCGCCTTTCCTTTTGTTGAAGGGGTACTCCCAGTGCGTTATTTGGGTCTCCCTCTTCTACCTAAACGTTTGATGGTAGATGATTATTCAATCTTGGTGGAGCGAATTCAGACAAAATTATCTTCATGGAAGGGTCGTTTTCTCTCTAATGCAGGACGATTACAATTGATAGCTTCCGTAATTTATGGCATTATAAACTTCTGGCAGTCTTGTTTCTTCTTGCCGTCGGCATGTTAACATGAGTTGGAGGGTCTGTGTTCAGCCTTTCTGTGGAATGGGCCGGAGTTAAAAACTACAAATGCAAAGATTGCTTGGGTAAATGTGTGTTCACCGAAGGAGGAAGGTGGACTGGGTCTGCGTCGCCTAAAAGACTCGGGCAGAGTTGGTACCTTGAAGCTAATTTGGCGGCTTGTGTCTCATAAGGATTCACTCTGGGGAAGATGGGTCTCATCTTACATTCTTAAAGGTAGAACTTTCTGGGAGACTAAAGAAACTACTCTTGGGTCTTGGATTTATAAGAAAATGCTGAAACTTAGACCTTTAGCAAGGAATCTTCATAGGATTGAAGTTAGATCAGGACATGGTACATCTTTCTGGTATGATGTTTGGTCAGATATGGGTTGTCTATATGATATTTTAGGTGCAAGAGGTGCTATAGACATGGGCATTCCTATTAGAGCTTCTGTGGCGGAAGCCTTACAAGGTGCAAGAGGTGCTATAGACATGGGCATTCCTATTAGAGCTTCTGTGGCGGAAGCCTTACAAGGTGGACGGAGGCGTAGATACAGAAGTGATATTTATAGTCAAATATATGATGCGCTCCAATCTGTTGCTGGTCGTGAAGGGACAGATGTTCATCTCTGGAAGAAATCGCCTGATAGTTACGGTTCGGTTTATAGTAGTGCCCACACATGGCAATTAATCAGATCAAAGTCGGATAGGGTTCACTGGTATCGTTTGGTTTGGTTCTCTCAAGCTTCTCCTAAATTTGCTTACATCTATTGGCTTGCTAATTGGAATAGGCTGTCAACTATGGATCGTATTAGAATCTGGAACAATGGGGTTGATGATGGTTGCATTCTTTGTGGTGTGTGCTCTGAATCTATAGATCATCTTTTCTTTGAGTGTGAGTTCTCAGCTAATATATGGAAGCAGCTGATAGGTAATTTAATGGGGGTTTCATTTGCATTGGATTGGTCATCAATTCAACGATATCTTCTAACTCCTGGGATGGGTCGGGTGAAGAAGTTTCTTTGTCGATATACAACTCAAGCTGTTGTGTATTCTATTTGTTTGTTTGTCGATATACAACTCAAGCTGTTGTGTATTCTATTTGGATGGAGAGAAACCATCGTCGTCATGGAAAAACTCCACAGTCTAAGGATTTGCTTATTAAGCTAGTGGATAAAGGGATTCGAAACAAAATCTCTGCTATGAGAAAGCAAGGAATTCTATGGATTCGGGAGGGAATGCAAATCTGGTTTCGGGCTCATGGATGATTGAGTTTGCAAACTTTCTGGTGTTGGGATGATTGATGTTTCTTGGTGAGTCAAAGATCTAGGCAGTGAAGGTTTGGAGTCTTTGATACCAAGAACGTAGTGAAAGGTTTCTTTATTTATTTCATGCAAAAGTCTACCAATTGTTGGAAACGTTTTTTTGGGTTGAATAAATTTAACATTCATTCAAAAAAAAATGTGAGAGATGCAATCTGTTCGAATCTTAGATCAGTAAAATCTCTTTACATTTTCATCTTTTGGATTCATGTTATTTATCAGTAAAATCTCTTTACATTTTCATCTTTTGGATTCATGTTATTTGAATGCTATCTCTAACGTCTTTATTCTCTTTCCATTTTAAGTATTTTCAAGTGTTTTTAGTTTCATGTTTGATTAGATTTAATTAAAGTTTGGGGTTTCCAAGGAGAATACTTGGTCGTTTATAGATTAGACATAAATAGGGAATATATTCAACTTAATCTTTGCTTATAATTGTTCGTAAGTCTAAGTTTAACCTGATCAATTAGTCTCTGATTTAGGTTTAATATTTAGTTCCATAAATTCATTGTTTGCTTAATATAATATAAGTTAGAAACAATCCTTAACTAATAAGAGTGCTTGTTAAAGATGTTGTGAACAAAACGGACATTTATGCTAATACTCCCTAGGGTTTGTGGTCAATCAAACGATACTAGAGCAGATAGAGTTTTACAGATTGCTAGGGCAGTAATTAATGTCACGAGAGTGGATTAATTCTAATTATGTCTGAGTTCAGAATAGGTTTAAAATAGTTTCCGAAAATTTGCAAGATTTATAGATTCCAAGTCCTTGAGAAATTCCCCAAATCTTAGCTTTTTAATCGTTAGTTTTATTTTGTTTTGTATTCGTTTACTTTCAGTATTTTCTTTATTTTACCTTCCGCATTTATTTAAAGTGACAACAACAAACCAATTCATATGATTTCTTAGCTTGAAATAGGTTTGAACATTGAAGAGTAACCTTGTTTTTTGTAGATCGATCGCGTTCTATGCTACAAGGATACAATTGTGCGCTTGCGGTTCAACGATCAGGTTTAAACTCCCAAGAATCCTTTCTCGGATGAAACTCGGTGTTTGATACACTTATCCCACATCAATAAGTCGACATATTGAGATTATAACCTTGATTGACAGATTTGTGAATAATATGAATTGTTATTGAATTGCTTGATTATCTTAGGTTAATACATCTAGTTTATATAGGAATATAATCCTATCAAATATGGAAATTACATAAGAGAATATTGCATAATATTTAGTTCCT
>CM071716.1:5834258-5847874 GCA_036630335.1 Physaria fendleri | reverse complement strand
TCGTAGTCTATGCCTTCACGTTGCGTATAGCCTTGAGCTATTAATCGAGCTTTGTAACGATCAATGGACCCATCTTGCTTGCGCTTAATCGTGAAGATCCAACGAGATCCTACAACATCAGAAGCTTTGTTAGTAGATACTAAATCCCAAGTATGATTTTGAAATTGAGAATTAATTTCATCAATCATGGCCAGTCTCCAGTGAGGAATCTTTAACGCTTGAGCAGGGGTTGGAGGAATAAACTCCGGAGAGACTGTCGTAGAAGCATGAAGGTTGAGACGTTGGACTGGTTTTATGGAGCGAGAGCTGCAATAAATTGGAGCTGAGACGTCGTCAACAGGGACTGGAGGCACTTCTATAACCGGAGCTGGTGCTTCTTCAATGACTGGAGCTGGTGCAACATCCACCGGTTGTGCAGCTATAGAGGACGATATAGGCAGAGATGAAGATGTCAACTGTGAAGGTGAAGAAGATTCGTTTGAAGAAGAGCTAGTCGACTGTTCTTGAGAGAGAGTGAGCGAAGGGGAGGGAGAATGGGGGGGCTGCTCCGCCGGGACCTGGATCGGTGGTGGAAGAGGCGCCGTAGATCGAAACGGAACCTGAGAAACGCTAGACACTAAAGAAGAGTCGTGAGATTTATCTGAAGACACATTAGTAGAATCAGAATTATCAGCAAAAATAATTTGTGGAGATTTGAAAGGAAATGTAGCTTCATGAAACATCACATGGCGAGAAGTAAAAATCCGACTAGAGCTGCGATCTAAACACAAATAAGCACTTTGAGTTAGTGAATAACCAAGAAAAACACAAGGTTTAGAATGAGCATCTAATTTATTAGCTGCATAAGGGCGTAACCATGGAAAACACAAACAACCAAACACCTTTAAACGCTGCAAATTAGGAGCACAATTAAACAGTTTTTGATAAGGATTAGCAAAATCTAGATGTCTAGTAGGCATACGATTGATTAAATAAACAGCTGTAGCAAAAGCAAAAATCTAGATGTCTAGTAGGCATACGATTGATTAAATAAACAGCTGTAGCAAAAGCATAAGATCAAAAATTATTAGGCATTGAAGCATGTGACAACAAAGATAAACCTGTTTCAGCAATATGTCGATGTCGTCTTTCAGCCATACCATTATGCTCGGAAGTATGTGGAGGACTCGTCATGTGGGAGATACCATGTTGAGCGAGAAAGCTGGCCAAAGCTACATATTCCCCTCCATTATCACTGAAAAGAATCTTAATTTTATGCTGAAAACAATTTTCTACTAACGCTTTAAACCTAGTAAAAGTATCAATGACATGCGACTTTCTCTTTAAGGGGTAAAACCAAGTGTACCTAGTGAAATGATCAACAAAGATGACATAATATTTAAAACCATCAAACAAATAATGAGGAGAAGTCCATACATCAGAGAAAATCAGTTCAAGAGGATGCGATGAGGATAAAGATGATTGACCAAAAGGTAATTTATGCATCTTATTAGTAAAGCAAGCATGACAAGGAGCATGAGAAAGAACGTTTGAAGAAACAGGTAAACCAAACAATGAGATAGTCTTATTCAAAATAGCTAAAGCAGGATGACCGAGTCTATAATGCCAATCAGATAAAGTGGCTTTAACGGTTGAAGAAAAAGCGACTGAGGACTTAAATGTGAATTTAGGCCACTCATAAGTGCCATTTGCTGGTATGCCTTGCAAGCGAAGCATCCCTGTTTGAAGATCCCTCACCTGAAAGAAAGTAGGAGTGAAGGTGACTGAAACATCATTAGCTTTACAGAGTTGAAAAACTGAAATTAAATTCTTATCAAACGAAGGTACACAGAAGACATCATTGATAAAAAAAGGACTGGAGAGTGTAGGAAAAGAAGCAGAACCAGTATGAGTAATCGAGAGAGATGAACCATCCCCAAGCATGACATCTTCACCACCATTACATCTTCACCACCATTGTAAGGATGATGTGATGCAAGATTGGAGAGATCCGAGGTCATATGGTGTGAAGCACCAGAGTCAAGTAGCCAAGTCAAGTTATCTGACATGGTTGTGGGATGAGCATGAGGCCAGTGGGCTTGCGGCTGAGGTTGAGACCACACTGAAGATGGAGGAGCAGACCAAGGTTGTTCACGCTGGTTGTTCACTTGAGTCAGACGGTATTGACGATAATACTTTGCACTATGTCCCTGTTCACCACACGCTTGACAACGACCCTTGTATCCACTTCCCTGAGGCTGACTGTTGCGATTATAGTTCTGAGAAAAATTGTTATTACCACGATTCTGAGACTGAGGGAAGCCACCACGAGATTGATTGTTACTGCCAGGTCCACGATGGTGTGACTTGTTGCGAGTATCAGATGCGTTAGCCACCACCGGTCCGATTGTGTTCTTTTCAGCGCACATAAGCATTGCTTCACGATTCACCAATCTTTCATGAAGCTCCGCAAACGAGATAGTCTTGTCTCTACCATTAATTGCATCAATCTCTGGTTTGTATTCTTCTCCAAGACCTACAAGAATTTGTTCAATTAAATCCTCATGATCCATAGGCTTACCTAGTAATGCGAAATCATCCGATTTGGCTTTGATGACACGAAGATATTCAGCAATAGTTTGTGTCCCTTTGGAGCAGAGCAATAGTTTGTGTCCCTTTGGAGCAGGCTCGGATTTGCATCTTAAGTTGTCTGATATGTCCTCTTGTTGGGTTACCAAAAGTCTGCAAGAGTAAGTCCCAGACATCCTTGGTTGTGGTTGCAGTCGACACCACAGACTGAACAGAGGAAGAGATAGTTCTTATAACAGAGCTGTATAGGAGAAGATCTTGTCGCTTCCACGCTTCAAACGCTGGGTTGGGAACTGTTTCACCATTCGTGACAATCGTCGGAGAAGGGCGAGCAGTTGAATCTGACAGAAAATGATGTAGTCCGTGCCCTTCAAGAAGAGCCTTGACTTGTCTGGTCCACATCAAATAGTTGTTCTGATTGAGTTTTGTGATACCTGACATGTTCACTGAAAGGAGAGTGTTTTGAGGAGATTGAGTGTCGAAGACAAGTATTCTCGAAGCAGTAGAGTCAGAAGCCATGAGAAAAACAGATAAACAGAGAAGAAGATTTTAAGATTTTAAAAAGAAAACAGAGTATCGAAGAAGAAAACAGAGTATCGAAGAAGAAAAACAGAGAACAGAGAAACAAGGAAGAAGAAGAGAGGAGCGTCAAAAGGATCGAGGGATTCAATACCCTATTGCTCTGATACCATGATGAGCAACTTGATTGATTCTATTGACAAACTCCTCTCTTATAGGAGACTTACATATACAAATAAAGCAATATGAATATTACCGTAATCACAAGATATTAAAACCGAATATTTCATTCCTTTACAATACTTATTCCCTTATATTTCCAACTGTAATAGGGACCCAAGCGAAAATCCGAAAATTTGGGGTCTTTTTTTAAAAAAATTATGGATCTAGTGGATATCGAACTCGAATATTTAAATAATAACAAAATTATCCTAACCACTACACTACAAACATAATTAATATTTCATTTACAAACACCGAATTTTATTACTTGTGTTTGAATCGTGGAGATTTCAGTTGGGAGATCAAAATTAAATTTTTTATAACCATTATACTATGATGATTAAAAAAAATTTCGGATAATATTAAAGAAAATTAGATCTAATGATCAAAACAACTTAACCAAATTCAACTAAAATTAAAAAGACACCCAAAATTGCAATTCCAAATCATTTTCAAGTAACCAATAATTAATTTAAATATTGGATTAGTTATCCAAAGATGTGAGCTGAAAATCAGTTTATGGTAAACAATAACTATAAGTAACAAAATTTTGATTTATGAGTTCCTGAGCTGAAAATCAGTTTATGGTAAACAATAACTATAAGTAACAAAATTTTGATTTATGAGTTCCAATGATGAATAATTAGCTCTAGAAAAAGAGAACCACATGAGTTTTTGTCCCATGACTAGCTTTCCCTTCACTCATTTTGCTCTTGTCGCCTATACCTTGCTTGGTGTGGTGCTTTCCTATTAGTTGTTCAATCATATCCACTAACTACACGTTACAAGTCAGCATTTGACGAGATAAAACATTAAAACATGTCCCATTTTTTTAAGACTAAGCCGCAAAGGTTAACTAGAAAAATAGCAAAATGACCATGAATCAGAACACTTTAAATACATAACCTGTGAATTTTTTAAAACTATGAAATTTTTATCCTGAACTCCCGAATATTTTGACAGAAAGTAGTCTAAACCATGTTAAAAATCACTCTAAAAATAATTATACTTTTAAACTGTTTTACTCAATACAACAATCTTCGGTTTTATGCCAAACATCTTTACTAAGATCTTATTATGATAACCACTTTGATGCTGGAAGGGAAAGCAGTAATGGGTGAGACAGATATGAAGCAAACAATGAAAGAAGATGCTCTTAGTTTTGCCTCAAAAGCCCTTGATTCCTTTGATGTTACTGAACCCACTCAAATTGCTCGTTTCATCAAGAAGGTTCACTTAATAAACTATCTCAAACATCAATTATGTTAACCTTATTGTTATGTAAATCATGATTGTACTACTATCATTGAAGTTCAAATTTTTATTATATATTTATTTTTGGATGTTTTTCTAGGAATTTGATAGAGTATACGGATCAGGGTGGCAATGTGTTGTGGGGAGGCATTTCGGATCGTTTGTGACACATTGCAGTGGCTGCTTTATCCATTTCTCTTTTGGCAGCCTTACCATTTTGCTTTTTAAGGGTTCTTCTGCCGTTGAACCTGCGTCCCCAACCGACGATCTAGATACAGTTTAGACATTCTAATTGTAAATGTTATCAAACATTAAATAATATTTAATTCTGCTCCTATTTCATTCATGATTGACCATTATTAATATTTTGAGAGACTACGTTAACTCCACTGAAAATGTATTATAGGTAATATACGAAGTCATAATAACAAATTTTTTGAAATATATTTACTACTAACCCGACATAAAGAACGAATATTATTCTTTCATCTCTCTTTTTCTTAAATGCTCTCCTTTCTTTCTACAAGACCAAACTTCTGGCTTCATTTTGCCTCTCTGACGCGAATCCGGCCGTCGTCGGAGAAGATTTCCTCCCTGATATGCTGATATTTTGACCGTTTTCTCACCCTGATTTCCGGTGTTTCCAGGGTACTTTTGTTTTCTTTTATTTATTTATTAGAAGAAAGCAGTAATGGGTGAGACAGATATGAAGCAAACAATGAAAGAAGATGCTCTTAGTTTTGCCTCTAAAGCCCTTGATTCCTTTGATGTTACTGAACCCACTCAAATTGCTCGTTTCATCAAGAAGGTTCACTTAATAAACTATCTCAAATCATGATTGTATCAGTGAAGTGTTGTTGTAACTTGATTTTCGCTCTCGCTCCCACGTGAGAAAGGCGATCTCACACGTGCGACTGTTTCCTCGTTTTTGCTTTCTGTTACGGCGGCGACGCCTTCTGATTTTTTGTTCTCTCGTTCTGGTACGGCGGCGACGCCTTCTGATGAGCTCGTCGTTCACCTCTCCTCCACAGGGAGGTGCTTCTCAGGGTGGATTTGGCGATCTCTCTCAATTTCCACCACTATCTCAACGAAAATCTCCGCCGATATACTCTCTGAATCAAGCTGTTAAACCAGCTTCAGTCTCTGCGGCGAATGATTCACGATCTTCCTCTGGCTTGAAGATTAACTCGGATAGTGCTGATCGATTGAAGGCTCACTCTCCTTTGATTGATCGCAATTTACAACAGCGCAGAAATTCTAAACAGTCTCTTGAGAATCATTCAATGATTTCTCAAGAGCAAAAAGCTGCGCAGAAATTCTAAACAGTCTCTTGAGAATCATTCAATGATTTCTCAAGAGCAAAAAGCTAAGCCTACTTACCTAAACGAGAATCATTCAATGATTTCTCAAGAGCAAAAAGCTAAGCCTACTTACCTAAACATGGTGGATAATACTCTTGATCTTAAATTTGCCATTGATCCTACTCATGTTGCAGGTTCTGGTGTGATAGTCATTCCTCAGGAAGTTCTAAATAACTCGGAGCCTCTGTGGGCAGATTTGATTGTTGGTAGATTCCTGGATACTGGTCCTTATATTGGAGTAACTCAGGTAATCGTGAATCAAATTTGGGGAACCAGGACAAAGATCATTGCTACTGCTCTGAATGATAGGATGGTGCAGTTTAAAATTCGTGATCCTAAGGTTCGAGACAAAGTGTTAGCTCGAGGAATGTGGAATATAGCTGGTATTCCTATGATTGTGTCTGCTTGGTCTCCAAAACTTGAGGAACCTCAAAATGCAATAACGTCTTTGCCTCTTTGGATTACCCTTAAAAATATCCCTCGATGCTTATTCTCCCGTACGGGAATTGCTTATGTTGCTAGTGCTGCAGGTATCCCTAGAAAACTGCATCAAGAGACTGAGTTGTGCAAGAAATTTGATGAAGCAAAGGTGTTTATGGATTTAAATCTCACAAAGGACTTACCTAAGGAACTGTTAGTTCAGGAAAAATCTCACAAAGGACTTACCTAAGGAACTGTTAGTTCAGGAAGCTGCTGGAACTGTTACAAAAATCACCTTCCATTACCCTTGGCTGCCTCCACGTTGTGTGGATTGTAACAAATGGGGTCATCTGCAAGCAAACTGTAAGTCTCCTAAGCTTTCTAATGCTGCGGGGTTGCAACAGAAGCAGGGTTCATTGCCAGAAGGTAACATCAAGGATACTTTGGGGTCTGTGGAGATAGGTTCGGGGTCTCAGCTAGACAAGATGACTGGTACAAATTCTGCTACGGGTCTGACAGTGGATTCTACAAAAGAGGTTCAGGTTTTACAAGTGGAAAGAGAGTCTGCTAAGACAGGAACTGAGGGGTTGATTGAGGTTTCTGATGTTGAGACTACGAAATGTCAACAGGAAACTACAGCAGATACTGATGGAAATAACAAGTTGGCTATGGATGCTAAAGAAGGAGAGAAACCAGATATTGGATATATTTACAGGGAATTGGTCCGCTACTCAAATCAAAAAGCAAAAGATAAAGTTGGGAATTGCAAGAGCACTACCAATATTGAAACAGGAAGTGATAGTGTGACAAATAAAAAAGATGAGCAGGACACTACGGTGCTTCAACCAGATTTGGGGCAGAATCAGGAGAAGTTAGCTGATTCAGAAAACAAAGGAAACTATGAAGTGCCTGGTATCATAAAACCAGATTTGAAAGTTATGCAAGAAAAAATAGATATAGATCCTATTGGAGAGGTAGATGCAAAAGAGTGGTCTACCCCAGCTAAACCAATCCGAAATCCAAAAACTCCGAGTGTTTCTAAGCAAATTCAGCTTGAATCAAGATTTGCAGCATTAAGTCAGGAGGAGAACATTCCAGATCAAGTGGAGGTTATGCTTCTGATCCGGGTATAGAGATGAGTACTCAGAGGAATCAGCAAATCAATGAAGAACAAACTTTTGAATCGCCTCAGAAAGGAAAAGCTAAAAGAGGAAGGCGTAAACGCCATCAATGAGTTTCTTTTGGAACATCAGAGGTCTTAACCAAACCTATAAACAAGAGGTTTATTAGTAAGTGGATTAGAAATTTTCAGCTGAATTTTGGTTGTATTCTTGAGACTCGTGTTACTGATGAGGACAGAGCTTTCGAGATTGCTTCAAATATGTGTCCTGGATGGAATTTTATGAATAACTACCAGGATCATCGTCTTGGCAGAATATGGGTTTTGTGGAGTAATGAAGTGAGATTAACTCCAATTTTCTGTAGTTCTCAACTTATGTCTTGTGCTGTTCAGCTTCAGGGACAGCAGGAGTTTCTTTGTTCATTCGTCTATGCCTTTAATCTTCCTGCAGAAAGGAAGGAATTATGGTCTGATATTTGCCTTCATAGTGACTCGGGTCTCTTCAAGAACAAACCTTGGATTATAATGGGAGATTTTAATGAGACTGTGTCTTCTTCTGAGCATTTTGGAGATAATACTGCGATGATATCCTCTGGTATGCAGGATTTTCAAGGTGTCTTCAATCATTGCTCCTTGGTGGATCTTCCTAGTATTGGTCCTACATTAACCTGGTGCAACAAGAGGAAAGAAGGGACAATTTATAAGAAACTTGATCGTGTTATGGTTAATCCCATGTGGTGTCAAACGTTTAGTACTTCTTCTAGTGTTTTTGATGCTGGAGGTTGCTCGGATCATCTGCGTTGCCGTATAAGTCTTAAAGATTCTTCTTCGGATAAGAGAAGAACTCCGTTTAAATTTGTGAATGCGTTGACAAAGTCTGAGAAGTTCCTTCCGATTGTAGAGAATTCTTGGATTTCTACTCCATCCATTTATATTTCAACCTCTGCTCTTTATAGAATGACCAAAAAGTTAAAGGAGCTTAAACCAATTCTCCGTCAGCTAAGTAAAGAGGAGGTGGGAGATATCACTAAAAGGGTCAAGAGTGCCTATGATGAGCTTTGTGCTAAGCAACAGAGAAATATGACTAACCCATCAGATATTCTGCTTTCGGGCCTATGATGAGCTTTGTGCTAAGCAACAGAGAAATATGACTAACCCATCAGATATTCTGCTTTCGGAAGAAATAGACTCTTATAATCATTGGCAGCATCTTTCTAGAATTGAGGAAAAATTCTTAAGCCAAAGGGCAAAAGTTCATTGGCTCAAAGTAGGTGATGGTAACAATAAATTCTTCCACAACTCAGTCATTCAAAGGCAGATTAGAAACAACATCAGTGAAATCCATCATGGAGGAATTGCCTATACCTCAAAGGCTGATATTCAGCGAGTTGCTTCATCTTTCTTCCAAACCTTTTTGAATGATCAACCGGTTATTGAGAAAATGGATCCAGAAAATATGATGAGGCTGCTCCCTTTTAGGTGTTCTGTGAGTCAACAAAGAGCTCTAACTCAAGCAGTTTCGGATGATGAAATAGAAATCACTCTATTTAGTCTTCCTAACAATAAAAGTCCTGGGCCAGATGGGTTTTCTGCTGAGTTCTACAAAGCGGCTTGGCCGATAATAAAGAATGACTTCCTTAATGCTATAAAGTCTTTTTTCATTACAGGTTTTCTTATAATAAAGAATGACTTCCTTAATGCTATAAAGTCTTTTTTCATTACAGGTTTTCTTCCCAAGAGTATCAACTCTACAATTTTGGCATTAATTCCTAAGAAGGAAGATGTCAAGGAGATGAAGGACTATCGCCCAATTGCTTGTTGCAACGTCCTTTATAAGGTAATATCTAAGCTCTTGGCTAACAGATTGAAGAATTTACTGCCTACAATGATTGTGCGGAATCAGTCAGCTTTTGTAAAAAATAGGCTTCTAATGGAGAATGTCTTGATGGCAACAGAATTAGTTAAAGAGTATCATATTGAGTCCTTGTCTCCTAGATGTGCTCTTCAGATTGATATTGCGAAGGCCTTTGACTCAGTGGATTGGGATTTTCTGGTTCAATTGCTTCAAACTATGGATTTTCCTTTAGTGTTTATCAGCTGGATCAAACAATGTGTAACTACTGCGTCTTTTTCTGTCCAAGTAAATGGAGAGCTAGTCGGATATTTTGGTAGCTCACGTGGCCTGCGACAAGGTTGTTCCTTATCCCCCTTTCTCTTCGTGATATGCATGAATGCTTTGTCTTTGTTGATTGATGATGCTGCAAGGAACAAGTTAATTGGTTATCACCCGAAATGCGAGGAGTTAGGTCTAACCCACCTCTGTTTTGCTGATGATATTATGGTGTTTGTGGAAGGGAGCTTTAGATCAATTGAAGGTGTTGTTGATGTTTTTAACCGTTTTGCTAAGTACTCGGGTCTGCGAGTTTCATTGGAGAAAACTACGTTATTTGCTGCTGGGATTCATCCGGAGACAAGCAATCAAATTACAGCTTCATTTGGGTTCAAAAAAGGCACACTTCCAGTTAGATATTTGGGGCTTCCTCTCATCACAAAATGCTTCACAAAATCAGATCTTCAGCCTTTACTGGAGAAAATTACTAAAAAGATAAGCTCTTGGAAAGCCAGGGTTTTGTCTTATGCTGGAAGAGTTCAATTGATCCAATCTGTCATCTCTGGCCTTACAAATTTTTGGTTAAGTGCATTCAGAATCCCAAAAGGTATTATTCAAGATATAGTGAGTATCTGCTCTGCTTCAGAATCCCAAAAGGTATTATTCAAGATATAGTGAGTATCTGCTCTGCTTTCTTGTGGTCAGGTCCAGATTTGAACTCTCATAAATCAAAAGTAGCTTGGATTGATATAACAAAGCCTAAAACTGAAGGAGGTTTGGGCATCCGCAATCTGATAGATGTGAATAAAGTCTGCTGTTTGAAGTTAATTTGGCGCATTGTTTCAAGACAGAATTCTCTTTGGGTTAGATGGATTTGGAGATACTTAATTAAGGAACATTCATTTTGGTCTCTGTCAGATTCTACAGCTGCAGGGTCATGGATGTGGAGGAAGCTTCTCAAATATAGAAGTATAGCTCGTTCTCATCATAAGGTGGAGGTATTAAGTGGCAAAACAGTTTCTTTCTGGTATGATTCTTGGTCGGAATTGGGTCCTCTAATTGACTTGGTTGGTCCTAGGGGCTTTATTGATATGGGTATCACTCAGTTTCAAACCATCTATCAAGCTCAATATCTGAATAGACGCCGTAGGCATAGAAGAGCAATTTTAAATCAAATAGAAGATGCTTTGGACAGGTTGGTCTTGAATACGGAAGAGGAAATCGACTGTCATCTTTGGCTTTCTTCAGGTCATACTTTTAAGACTACCTTCTCTTCTGTGGATACTTGGGAGAATATTCGCCAGCATTATCCAAAAACATGGTGGAGTAAGACAATATGGTTTTCTGGAAATACACCTAAATTCTCCTTTATTTGTTGGTTGGCTGCCTTGGATCGTCTTGATGTTGGAAATCGCATAAAAAGATGGTGTAATGAGTATGATGCTTCATGTCTTCTGTGCATGGAAATCGCATAAAAAGATGGTGTAATGAGTATGATGCTTCATGTCTTCTGTGCAAACAGGCGGAGGAGAGTAGAGATCACTTATTCTTTATATGTCCTTATTCAGCTTCTGTCTGGAAACAGTTAATGAGGACCCTGATGGGCAGTACCTATACGGAGAATTGGACTACTCTTTTAGAGACTCTAGCTATCTCTCAAGGTACTCTTGCTAAAACGTTCTTAGTGCGATATGCCTTTCAAGTTGCAGTCTACCAAATATGGAGGGAGCGCAATGAAAGAAAGCATAACGGAAAAGAGAGCTCGGTTGATATGACTGTAAGGTGGATTGATAAAACTATAAGGAACCGCTTAACTTCTCTCCGTGAGCTTGGTGTTGTCTCCTTAGCGAGTAGCTCTCAAGTCTGGTTTGGAAATGAAAACTAATTGCCTGTGTTTCTTATTAGTCTCTTGGGAATTGGTTTACCAATACACCCAAGAGCAGAAGTTAAGTCTTTTTCAATCAATCTCTTTGAGAATTCAACTTAATATGGCGTTTCTTCAGATTAATGCACCATCTTGGCAGGAAGAAGTCATTGGGAGAATATAAGATTCAAGGCCAAACAAAAGGAACTGAAGAGCAAAATCAATTATGGCTGTGCAAATTCATAAGTCTCTTGGGAATCAATCAACTGATATCCCAAGGGCAAAAGCTAAGCACTATAAAACTCTTTCTCCTGAGTTATCATCTCATCAATTCTACTTTGTTCAGCTTGCTTTGGTTGTAGTGCAGGGAAGCTTATATTATCTGCAGGTTTGTTGAGGCTTCAGGCAGAGTTCAAGACTATTGTAATAAACTCTACAGGCAGAGTTCAAGACTATTGTAATAAACTCTAGTTATTGTATTGTTTGCTTGTTTTAATTTTTTTGTTGTTTAGCTTTAATTTTTTTTAGCAAACTTTATTTGTAAAATCAGAATTTGTTCTGATTTGCTTGAACTAATTGTTAGCCTGTTTTTTTTGGAATAAAGTTTCACCTTCTTTCAAAAAAAAAAAAAAATATTGTATCAGTGAAGTTCAAAATCTAATATTATATATTTATTTTTGGATGTTTTTCTAGGAATTTGATAGAGTATACGGATCAGGGTGGCAATGTGTTGTGGGGAGGCATTTCGGATCGTTTGTGACACATTGCAGTGGCTGCTTTATCCATTTCTCCTTTGGCAGCCTTACCATTTTGCTTTTTAAGGGTTCTGTCGGTGAACCTGCGTCCCCAACCGACGATCTAGCTGTAGTTTAGACAATCTCTAATTGTAAATGTTATCAAATATTACATAATATTTAATTTTGCTCCTATTTCATTCATGATTGACCATTATTAATATTTTGAGAGACTACATTAACTCCACTGAAAATGTATTATAGGTAATATAAGAAGTCATAATAACAATTTTTTTGAAATATTTTTACTACTAACCAGACATAAAGAGCGAATATTATTCTTTCATCTCTCTTTTTCTTAAATGCTTCTTTTTCTTAAATGCTCTCCCTTCTTTCTACAAGACCAAACTTCCGACTTCATTTTGTCTCTCCGACGCGACTCCAGCCGTCGTCCGAGAAGGTTTCCTCCCCGCTCCCCTTCTCTCCCCTCTCCCCCTCTCGATCTGCAATAAACTACTTTGCCTCATCTCGATTACCTTCGTCGATCTCTCGTTTTGGATCAATAAAGCCACCGCTCAACGTTCTAGGTGGCTCAACGTTCTGAATCCGGTGCGATGGCGTTTGTAATTGGATCAGTGATGCTTGGCTTCTTCCTCTTCTTTCTGTTTCAGTAGTTGAATAAATCTTCGACAGTTCTAGTTTGGGTGATTTCCACTCCATCTATCACCATTATTACGGCGGCTCTCATGAATGTTTTTCGATAGATGAATCGGCGGATCCATCGAGGCTGTGATGGCGTGAGCCCATAAGCCATCGGATCTTGACTTCCTGGTATAGTTTAAGCGGTAAATTCAAGTACAGGAATGGACGGCTACGATTGAGTCATTAATAAGAACGGGAGACCCTACGATCACGACACGTGCCTGCTTATCTTTCTAATTCCGATTATAAAAACTCAGCTTAACAAATTGTATTCAATATTGAGATTGATAATAAATCAGAGTTCTTTTCCAATTGTTCATTTTCATTTGTCTCTTGATTCGTTTGCGTCTAAGAATCGTTGATTCTTTGCGTTTGTGAATTCTTAATCTGTGTCATGATTCTTCATCTAAATATTCATCTTAAAGATAAAGATGATTTTTCTCTATCTATATAAATGATGAGTGACTGTCTCCATAGGCTCGCGTTCTTTATCAGGTATTGCTCAAGTAAAACAGATATGGATTCGAAGAAAACTAGATTTTTCTATTACAATTTATTTGAAATCAAATTCTTGAGTTTGACAAAAAGAAAATCAAATTCTTCAATAATTTTTATTTAATACGATCAGTGGCGAACCTAGGAAAAAAAATCAGTGGGTGCAAAATTTTTATAGAACATAAATATAATTTAAAATATTAAATAAAATATAAAATTATTACATAAAATATTAAAAATCCAAAAG
>CM071716.1:5806166-5817856 GCA_036630335.1 Physaria fendleri | reverse complement strand
GATGGCAAAAGTTGTTTTTGATAGAATGGTGGTTAGAGACATCTCAAGCTTTAATGCTATGATTGCGTTACATATGCAGATCGGTCAGATAGATCTTGCTATGGCACATTTCGAACAAATGGCTGAGAGAGATATAGTTACGTGGAATTCTATGATTTCTGGCTATAATCAATGCGGGTATGATCTCAGAGCTCTAGATATCTTCTCAAAGATGCTGAGAGATTCTATGTTGTCACCTGTGCGGGTATGATCTCAGAGCTCTAGATATCTTCTCAAAGATGCTGAGAGATTCTATGTTGTCACCTGATAAGTTCACTCTGGCAAGTGTATTATCTGCTTGTACCAGTCTTGAGAAAGTTTGTATTGGGAAGCAGATTCATTCACATATTATTACAACAGGATTTGATATTACTGAGATTGTGTTAAATGCCCTGATCTCAATGTATTCAAGGTGTGGTAGGGTCGAGACTGCCAGGAAAATCATAGAACAAAAAGGAACAACAACCCTCAAGATTGAAGGTTTTACAGCATTACTTGATGGATATATTAAGCTTGGGGATATGAACCAAGCAAAGATGATATTTGATTCGTTGAAAGATCGCGATATAGTAGCATGGACTGCTCTGATTGTAGGATACGAGCAACATGGTTTGTATGGTGAAGCTATAAACCTTTTCAGATCAATGGTTATTGAAGGACAGAGACCAAATAGTTATACTCTTGCAGCAATGTTAAGTGTAGCTTCAAGTTTGGCATCATTGGGTCATGGCAAGCAAATCCATGGGAGTGCTGTAAAGTCAGGGGAAGTTTATTCGGTTTCTGTCAGCAATGCGTTGATAACAATGTATGCAAAAGCCGGTAACATTACATCAGCAAGACAGGCATTTTATTTGATACGGTGAACCTACCCTTAGCCATTACGCTTGTATGGTAGACCTTTTTGGACGGGCTGGTTTATTGCAAGAGGCACACGAGTTCATCAAGAAGATGCCTGTTGAGCCTGATGTGGTTACATGGGGTTCCCTGCTTTCTGCTTGCAGGGTTCACAAGAACATTGATGTTGGGAAAGTTGCAGCAGAGAGATTGCTTCTTATACAAGAACATTGATGTTGGGAAAGTTGCAGCAGAGAGATTGCTTCTTATCGAGCCAGAAAACAGCGGGGCATACTTAGCCCTGGCTAACTTATACTCGGCGTGCGGAAAATGGGAAGAAGCAGCTAAGATAAGAAAATCCATGAAAGATGGGAGAGTGAAGAAGGAACAAGGGTTAAGTTGGGTTGAAGTAAAGCACAAAATCCATGTCTTTGGAGCCGAAGATGGGACTCATCCACAGAAGAAGGAGATATACATAACAATGAAGAAGATTTGGGACGAGATCAAGAAGATGGGTTATGTTCCTGACACTGCTTCTGTGCTACATGACCTAGAAGAAGAGGTTAAGGAGCAGATTCTAAGGCACCACAGCGAGAAACTAGCAATAGCATTTGGCCTACTTAACACTCCGGATAAAACCACATTAAGGATCATGAAGCGAGAAACTAGCAATAGCATTTGGCCTACTTAACACTCCGGATAAAACCACATTAAGGATCATGAAAAATCTGAGAGTGTGCAATGATTGCCATATGGCTATAAAGTTTATATCCAAGCTTGTGGAAAGGGAAATAATAGTGAGAGACGCAACAAGATTTCACCATTTCAAAGATGGGTTTTGTTCTTGCCGAGATTATTGGTGAAATTAAGAAAATCCAAGAATTCTCATTTGATAAATAATTCAAGCCATTGTACAATATATTCAGGTATGGCATCTTCAGAATAGGTACCCTGTTTCTGGTTTGGGTTCGGTACCCTGTTTTCGGTTTGGGTTCGGTCTTTTTACCAAGGCCTATTACTACGGAGCACTATGCACTTGTGATATTTATTTGGGGTAAAACTAGACACACATCAGGCCACTATCGAGCTGAGGCGAACAATGACGGAGGACTAACGAGGCAGATCAAGCCACCAAAGACGAGCAAGGCAATGACCACGAATGGGACTCTTCATCGCCAAGAATCGCCTTTTTGTTATATTGATTTTCTTAAAAGGAAACCTTTAGTAGTAAAAAGGTTATTTAATACCATCGACATCAAATCCTATTGCTTAAAAGGGACAAATCTTAACTTGAACCTAATCAAATTAATCTTAAAGCATAATTTAAATCGATAATGACATGATTTGTCATTAAAGAAATCACTTATAAATACTCTTTTTAACTTATATCCTTCAATAGTTCAAATTACAACCTTCCCCCAAATTTTCAAATGAAATTTCACTCTACTGCCTCCTTGTTACAACTTTTCATTATATCGAGTTGTTTAATATATGGTAAGTTTCTTCATTGTTTTAAATCTTATTATTGTTGATGTATATCTAATCATAACAATGATCGATGCTGTAAAATAGGGAAAGTAACAAGTCATGAAGTAACATTTTATGTTCAAAATAAATGTTCATTTCCAATCTGGCCGGCTGTTGCCCCCAACGCCGGCCATCATGTGCTAGCCTCAGGTGGATTTTACCTTCCATGCGGTGGTATTAAACGCATTGTTGCTCCTTGGGGTTGGGCCAAATGCACCATCTTAAGCTGTCATAAAGATCTCAAAACCTCATGTCCTGAAGAACTACAGGTAACACAAATGCACCATCTTAAGCTGTCATAAAGATCTCAAAACCTCATGTCCTGAAGAACTACAGGTAACATTTTTATATTTCAACCATTTGTTTCAAAATCTAATCAAAATGCTCCATTTTCTTTTACATTGTTTGGTTATTCTTTTTTATCTGAAATTCTTTTCACTTTTTTTTTTATTTTCTAAATTTTAAAAATTCTAACACACTCAGGAATTATTTTACAATGTCAAAATATACATTTAAAAGTTTACATTATCTGCTGGTTACAAAGTAACACCTCAAAATAAAGATAAAAAATATCACTTCAAGAGGTTAATATAATATCATAAAAGGTTAAAATAATATCATCTCGTATTTGTTAATTTACCATTTATCAAATTTATTTGTATAAATCTATTAACTATTACAAATATCATAAAATCATAATTAAAAAAAGCAAAATTTAAGAAATATACTGGATCCACAAATTGATTTAATAGACCTCTTACATAGTGCTCTATCCCTATAAGAGCATACCAAATGACCATATTAACATAACATTTTAGCATACTCTCTTTCTTTGAAAAATGGTATGATACTCGATCTAGATACTAACATATTCCGGATTAAGTCGACATAACATTCTCACGTTCTTAAAAAAAAAATTTAAGTTTTTGTTAAGTCTTTCATTAATATTATAATAAAAATTATTAGTTTCTACAAAAATTGTTTTATGCTTCTTAGTCTATTTATTGGTTTGTGACTTTACAAAAATTGTTTTATGCTTCTTAGTCTATTTATTGGTTTGTGACTTTACAAATTTTTTTATGTGATACTACAGACAAACCAAATAGAACAAATATATTATTTTTGTTTATGAAGATCAAATATTGGAGAGAAAAAAAATATTATAATTACCAATTGTATATTAAAAAATTTAGAATGCTACCAAAATTCCAGGACCAGCCCTGGTTGTAATAAACAAAAAAACATGTTATGTATTACAAGGAAAATAGCTTTAACATAACCCCAATATTTTTTTAAAAAAATATTTAATATATATATACATTTTTGAACGGCTTTTTTTTTACAGAACTACTTGGGTTTTTATGACATAAATATTGGTGAAAAGTTT
Organism: Physaria fendleri; assembly: GCA_036630335.1. Taxonomy (NCBI): domain Eukaryota; kingdom Viridiplantae; phylum Streptophyta; class Magnoliopsida; order Brassicales; family Brassicaceae; genus Physaria; species Physaria fendleri. The sequence continues at coordinate 5,814,069 of CM071716.1, read as the reverse complement.
AGACAACAGTTCAACTAGTTATCGATTAAAAAATTGCCAGTTGAAATGTGGTTGAAAATTTTGGACACTTATCGACTGAAAGCATAAATGTCGTAAAGTTGTCACAATATATTTAGAAAACACCAAGAACGTAGAAAAGAAGATGGTTGAAGAAGTAAAAATCGTCGAAACTCCATAATGATATTCTCAACTGTCTGTAGAAGACGTTAAAAAACAGTCAAAATATCTTAAAGACTTAAACCATCACAAATGTACCATTGTTTTTTTTTTTTTTTTTTTTTTTTTTTTTTTTTTTTTCAAATGTACCATTGTTTCATGTTAGATCATTAAACATTTAAATCATTTTTTGTTATTTATATGGAAATAAGTGAATATTATAATCCTTGGCTATTTGTATTCGTCTGAAATATACATTTACTAAATTTAATCTTTTGATGTTCTGTTTCCTTATATAAAAAGGTACTAAACGACGAAGAAGGAAGAATCGTTATAAAAAGGTACTAAACGACGAAGAAGGAAGAATCGTGGCGTGCAAGAGTGCATGCTTAGCGTTTGGGAACGACAGGTTTTGTTGCAGGAACGCGTATGGAACGCCAGAGAAGTGCCGAAGAAACACTTACTCTATGTTTTTTAAAGAAGCATGTCCCAATTATTACAGTTACGCTTACGACACACCTCCTCCTTTGGTCACTTGCTCTGCCAAAGAATATCTTATTACGTTTTGTCCGTCTAATTGGGGTCATAGTTCCACTTGAAAAAACAAAACATACAAACGATAAAGACTATGTAATAAATCTATTGTAAAGTTTTATTTACTCGGGAACGTATGAGTTGTATGGTTGGCCTAGATTCTCTGATCTTTTCTTTCAATATTTAGTGTTTCTAGATTCAGAAATTAATAAAAATTAATAAACAGTTCCTAAATAAAATCTCTTTTAGTATTTGTTTTAAGCTTTTTTTAATAATTAAAATTACGTTTGCAAACGCATGTCTACTAATTAAATCTCTAATTTACATACTTTTAAACGATATTATATTTACGTAGTGCCTCTCTAATATTAAATACTTTTTTTAAGAATTTATTAAAAATAAAAATAAAAACAAGAAGAAAGAGAAATACAAGTTCAAACTTCGAATCAACGCTCTTACGGAAGAGAATTACAATCTTAGATGCTATCTAAATACAAGTTCAAACTTCGAATCAACGCTCTTACGGAAGAGAATTACAATCTTAGATGCTATCTGTTAAAATGTGAGAACAATACCTTAAGGCATGTTGTGTATGGGACAATGTTCCTGAATCACATCTAATCCCAATGTTCAATGGCTGCTAGATTCAATCCCTAAAGTTCAGATTACTTGCACTGTTTTGGTCGGAAATTATCAGTAGATACATTGCTATTTATCATTTTAGTCATGTCTGAAAGGGTGAGATGGTGCGGATGCTGCTTAGGAGGATTATCCCACGATATGAAGTGCAAGTCACTATTTACCGTAGTGTTTTTGAATTCCTCAGCGTTGCAGAGAACCGTATGAAAATATCCTTCAGGAGAAGAGAGAAAATTCGAGTAATACATTAAGACTGTACGAGGAAGATTATCCCACCCCCAAATACAATAGTCGATGAATGGCCTCGATAAAGCCATCCAAGCAGAGCCTGTTTCCAAGAATCACATTATAGTTAAAGAGAATCCGAAATCAAAACAATGTGAATTAAAATGGCAACACACAACAATAACTATTTAGTATCATGTGCAAACATTAACAAACGTTCTGAATATGACCAAAGTTTTGTCTAGAAACCTAACCATAATGATTCTAATTTGTTAAGCCAATGCGAAATGGTAGCAAATCTGCGAAACACCAACCAAACTAAACAGCTACACGACATAAAGACAAACCAATTCTGCAAATAGGTCAGGAGATGAGAATGTTTCTGCCTAGCAATCTAAGCATAACGATTCATTTTTTATTAAATTCAACTAAACAGCAAGTGAATAAAATCAAAGCAAATCGAACTCGAGACTAAAGTGATACAAAACATAAAGACAGCCAGACAAGTGTGAAACTAGTTCAAACAGAAGTAGGACCTGTAAAGAGCTTGAATGCTGTTGGGATGCTCCTTCTCTGTGTAACCCAAAAAACATCAGATTTCTTGTTCAAATAGAGTCCAGGATCTATAATTACCGGTTTTGCTCTTTGTGATCTGAAAGAACCAAATCAAAACAACTCCAAATCTGAGTTTTAATCTTAATAGAAAACTAAAAACTCCAAACTTTGTTTCACTTACGCTTTCCATCCAATGTTACTCGTATGATCAATGAAGTTCAAATCCCGGGGCAAATGCGAAAATATATGCAACAAATCTGAGATAAACAAAACATATAAAGAAAAAATTGGTCAAAGCTTTAGTGAAGGAATCATAGTAAAAGTTTCATTTTTTTCAGAAATGTCTCACCATCCTGAGTTACTAGAGGATAATCTGAAGAGCTAAGGTTAATAAACCAATCCCAATCAGCTCCTTCCCTAAGCAAAATCGCTGCAGCGTGAGAGCTAAGGTTAATAAACCAATCCCAATCAGCTCCTTCCCTAAGCAAAATCGCTGCAGCGTGAAGTGTATTCGCGACCATAGTAGGTCCACGATAGGTCACAAGATTAGCTTTCTCAATCATATGAACATTCTGAAATCTTCCAAACAAAGACGAGTTCTTGATGTATCCATGGAGTTCCGCTCTCTCCTCTGGCGAAGATGCTCGGTCTAAGTGAACAACGTACCGATTATTCGGATGGTAAAGAGCCAATAGAGTTCGCCGGAGAGATTTCCCGTCACCGGCAGATCCAGAAATTAGATAAGCAAAACGTGGAGTAGAAGGGAGTGAAGAGATTGGGTGAGGTTTGATCTTTGATTCAACGAAAACTGATAATCCAGATCCGGATAATAAAACGGGTCGGGTAAAAGGGAGAAATCGGACTCCGTTTGGTGAAGTTAGGGAGGTGAGAAAGAGTAAGAACAAAGCAAAGATTGAACCAACCAAAATAGGTAAAATAAACCATTTTCTCTCTGAAGAAACTACATTTAGATGGTGATGATGATGATTCTGATGATGTCTCACATTTGAGTAATAGCTTCTCAATTTCTTCATCGATTCCACAACCAAAACATTTATTTAAAAAAAAGGTCTCACATTTGAGTAATAGCTTCTCAATTTCTTCATCGATTCCACAACCAAAACATTTATTTAAAAAAAAGGAAAAACAACTTTGAATTTAAATACAAAAACTTGGACAAGAAAAAATGGAGATTTTTGCAATTAGGGTTTTGGTTGGGAATTTTTGTTTTCAGATCAATAAGAGAGAAGAAATAACGTTAGTAGTGGGATGTAATGGTCATTGCCTCATTGGTCAAGGGCAGTATGATCAGATCAGATCTCTCTTGTTATGTAGGAAATAAATAATAAAATCTGTTATTTAGATAATGGGCCACTGATAAGCCCACAATTTTAGGTACTTGTTGGTCAACGCATGGCTGTTTCATATCATTTAATTCTATATCTCCGTTAATAAATAACATTAATCTTCATTGTTTCTATTTTTCATCAAATTAAATAACCCTGTTACAATAATTAATATGTTTCTGATATTTACAGGAAAATAGCAAAATTTCTGAAAAAACTTTTTAAGAAATCAAGCTTGACCTTTGCTTTGTTAGTCTTGAGCTTTCGGGTTGGCGGGTCAAAACCCGAACGTTTTTAAGAAATCAAGCTTGACCTTTGCTTTGTTAGTCTTGAGCTTTCGGGTTGGCGGGTCAAAACCCGAACGGGTTCGGATTTGTCGGATATATAGTATATAAAACCTAATAGACTAAATTTATATTTTCGGATTGGGTTCGTGTTTGGATCGGTTTTCAATTCTTAAACCCCTAGAAAAACAGATTGAACTGTACACAAAAAAAAACCCGACCTAAACTGCATAAAAATAACTCGAAATACACAAAATCCACCTAAAATCCGATTCTAACCAGGAAAATTTTTTAAAACACATACCTGTAATATGATTTTGATAATGTTTCGAGCAAGATTAATCATCATTAAACATAAATAAAATATTTTCGGACAGATTTGAGCTATAAACACAAAAAAAATATACTTTTTCTTACTTAAACATGAACACGAAACGGACACAAACAGATATGCGATCAACACAATAACACAATAACACGATTCTAAATGCTAATATGATGCAAATGGAGATGAGACGGGATTTTTGTGATGCAAAAAAAAAAAAAAATTGAAGTTTTTAAACCTATCCACTTGACACGTGGCGAGCTCACGTTAAACGCGTTCTCTTTTATATAATAAGATAATATCCAATAGACTAAGTTTGTATTTTCCGAATGGGTCTGGGTCGGATCGATTTTCAATTCTTAATCCCGTAGAAAAATCGAATCGAACTACACAAAAAAAAACCCGACCTAAACTGCATAAAAATAACTCGAAATACACAAAATCCACCCAAAATCGGATTCTAACCCGGAAAATTAAAAAAACACAGACCTATAATGTTTCGAGCAATATTAATCATAATTAAACATAAAAAAAATGTTTACGCACGGATTTGAGCTATAAAACAAAAAAAAAATCTACCTTTTATTACTTAAACATGAATACGAAATGGACACAAATAGATATGCGATGAACACACTAACACGATTCTAAATGCTAATATGTTGCAAATGCAGATGAGATGCGATTTTTTTGATGAAAAAAAAAAAAACTTGAAGGTTTTAAACCTGTAACAATGGAGGACACTAGCTCACGAAGAAGATAAACAAATTTTTTAAAAACCATGTTTCGATTTGAAGAATGAGTAATAGCACTTCTTAATCAAACACACAAATCATTCTATAACAAATTTCGAACTTTCAAACACTAAGAAGGCCACAAACTCACCGAAACCGCAAGTCTATTCAGGTTGATGAATACAAAAGAAGCATAAAATTCGACTAATCCTAATTTTAGTTTAAATTAGGGTTAAAATTTTGGCTTGAAAATAGAATTATCTTGATTAGTATGCTACGGTACTCCCCATTAGTATGCCGATAATGTTAGTTAGAAAACTTCACTTTTTTTAATTCACTTTACTCTAAACAGACGGACGACGAGTAATAGCTTGGCGATACCAACGACGGCAGTCACCACCTGGGACAAATGTCTCAACTAAAAGACTCAAATTTGGATTAAGAGTGTTTTTCTTTCTATTCCGGGGTCATAATTTTTCATTACTGTGACATAAATAGCCTGACAGGTCCTGATTATTTACGATATTTTCGGATTTCGGTCCCAAAAGGATTTAAAAATTGAGAAGGCCACATGGTCTAAGGATTCAAGTAATTGTGGTGTGGGGTGGATCCTTCGTAATGAAGATGGAGAAGTTCAATGGATTGGTGCGAAGTGTTACCCTAAGTTACTTAATCCCTTATATGCAGAGACGGTTGCGCTTACATGAGCAAGCTCTTGCTTGAGGAATTTGGGCTATAGGGATGTTATAATGGAAAGCGATTGCAAATCCTTGATAGAAGCCATTCAAGAACCCTCCAAACCCTAAGTTACTTAATCCCTTATATGCAGAGACGGTTGCGCTTACATGAGCAAGCTCTTGCTTGAGGAATTTGGGCTATAGGGATGTTATAATGGAAAGCGATTGCAAATCCTTGATAGAAGCCATTCAAGAACCCTCCAAGTATCCAAATTTATCCCATCTTTTGACTGATATCCGAAACTCATCTGAAGTAATGGGTTTCTCTTTTGCTCATTTTGGTAGAGGTGGAAATTCTTGTGCAGATAGTATTGCACATGTTATTTCGTATGCCCTTGGTATTTTGCAGTTATGGATAACATTGTTCCATCTTGGTTAACCCAATTAGTGGGAACCAACAAACCATACTAGGCTATTGTAAGGTCCTAAGGACCCTTTGCTTTATATAGAATGAAGTTTGAATTAAAAAATTGAGAAGGCCAAAAAATGGAAAGTTGGAAACAGCTTGATAAAAATAATCCGGCGAGTAAACAAAGGAACATCGAATCTTCAACCAATTACCAATAAAATCATGTCACGTGTAAAACCATCACCATTCGTTTCCATAAACCCACCAAAAGCCCCTTTTTTTTAGGGTTTCAATCTCACATCTTTCAGGTTCTCTCTTTCTACGAATCCAGTTGAGTATCGGCTTCAAGGAAGTGATGGCTGCTTCAAATGGTACATTACCTCCAAAAACCCATCGTGTTCAATTTAGTTCAGCTTATCGTCAGTTATAACTGAGGAACGCTGACTTTGTGATATCCTTTCATTATTCGTCTATCGATTGTACTTGCCTTTGTAAAGACTCAGCGGCAATGCGTGTTTATTTCTGGATATGTTCATAAGTTCCCGAACTGCGTATTGTCTAGTGTTAGGAACTCTAATGTTGGATCATTAGAGTGCTAGACAACACAAATGGTAGACACTTAGATAGTTAGATATTATGTTCTCTTTATACTGTACTTATGAAAGCTTAGAGTTTTTTTTCTTTTCAATTATTAGCTGTATTCCTTGTTGGTTCTGTGTCCTCTGCGTTTTTTGAAAGTGGTCACTTGTGATATGAGATATTAGAGAACATGATTTTATTTTCTTCTAAATAATTAGCTGAACTTTATTGCTTGTGTCTTGTTCAAATTAACGTGGTTAAAAATTCCAGTATAAATGTTTTTAATTCACAGGTCATGGGATCATCATGATATTCTCTCAGTCACACCTGAGTTTAATTCGAGTAGTCATTGCTCGACCAGTGCGCGTCTTAAATCAATTGCTCCATACAGTGGTAGAAAGGAGACTGCGGTCTATGCCACTGACATACAAACTGGTATGGTGATTCGCTGCAATAATGAAGGTAAGTGCTTTCTATGGATTAATCATGTCCTTTTCTTCATCACTGCTTGATGATTGGATGTTGATAATCATGTCCTTTTCTCTATCCCTGCTTGATGATTGGATATTGATTATCTTATGCATTCTTAAGAGTTACTACTGTGTAGCTTAATGTGTTGATATAATGTACTGTGTTTTTTCGGTTTGGGTAATTTTGAAATTTCGTAAAATCTATTTGCAGAAAACGAGTTCTCTTCACTTGTGGGTCTACAATTCATGTGGAAGCTAATGCCTGAAAGTGCTGGATCAATACATCACCTTTCTCATGTGCCTCTGAAGGAATCTCCACTCATGTGGAAGCTAATGCCTGAAAGTGCTGGATCAATACATCACCTTTCTCATGTGCCTCTGAAGGAATCTCCACTTACCGATTGTGGAGGACTGTGTGGTTACTTGGATATCCAGAAAAAGCTAGAAGATAGTGTACTTATATCTATTTAAGTGTGAATTACTGATTCTAATAGTTTCATGGAGGAGAGATCTAACGTGGGATGGTTAATGCAGGGCGTATTTGCAGATTTGTTTGTTGTGAAGGGAACCAAAATTGGACATGAGAAGGTTTCAGTTCATCTACTTGAGCCTTCTCTTACTCATATAGCCGATGAGATAGTATTAACAGTAGCAGAGGCCATGTCTCTCGAACCTCGTTCACCAGTCTATGTCCTTATGGGAGCTTCTTTTGGCTATACTCTAAAGGTCATGCGTGGAAATGTTCCTCAAGGTTTGTCTGCATTTTGGAGATTAACTTCTTATTTAGCAATGTTTAAATTATTCTATAATCTTGTTTTTAAAGCTCATGTTTGATATTCACGTCAAATGAAAATGATGTATCGATAATCTACTGTACATTTTCATATTAATTTGGCAGGATTATTCGCTTTAGTTTGTTTCATATTCTAAATACATGTAGTTGTAGCTAAAATGGGACATGCTTTGTATG
>CM071716.1:5640919-5656044 GCA_036630335.1 Physaria fendleri | reverse complement strand
CGGACGTGAAAGCGTATAAAAAAGACCATAGTTTTTTTATATTGTCCAATCTTGCGACAAGAGATTGCAATTAAAAAAAGAAAAAAAAGATATCTGGCGGACAAGAGATCACAAAAAAGTCTCGTAGACAAGAGATTGTGTATCTGGTAGAAACGTTTGTGGTATAGTCACTCGCGGACATGACAAAAATCAAAAAAAAAAGGAAGGAGCGACAATCTGGTCATTATTGGAAATTTAAGTGCACAGTGTTGTTGAAAACACGGCTACAGTGCAAAGGCGTAGTTTACTTAATAAAAATTATAAAGGGGTAGTTGTCATAATTTTCCCTTTAAGATATAATTGCCTCCTTGCAAAAAAAAAAAAAAAAAAAAAACCCTAGGAGACGACACCATCAACATCGGATCGGGAGCTGCACTTTTCACTTTGTCTTAATCGAAATCTTCCACTTTTCTTCCTCTTAACTTTTTCTCCTTTTAGAATTTTTCCCTTTCTCTGTTTTTTCCTTTTCCCCTAAATCCTTAAACCCTCTTCCCCTTTTCACCCTCTGTTTTCTTATTCTCCCTCTGTTTTTTATCTCTTCACCACGTTTACCCCATAGATCTCAAGTATCTCTCTGGTCCATCTCTATTCTCACACTGCTCGGTAGTTTTTGTTCTCAAAACAACCTTGAGCGATGCTGAAACATAGGGATGAAGACATTATACAACAGCTTCGTGATGCAGAAGTTATCAATATGGAGGATGCAGTTCTTCTTTCGGACTCAGAGGAAGAACTGAAACTGATAGAGGAGAACCGCCTGAGCATGATAGTAAGGCTCCTGAACACCACCAGTATATCTATGACGGGCCTCTGAAACTGATAGAGGAGAACCGCCTGAGCATGATAGTAAGGCTCCTGAACACCACCAGTATATCTATGACGGGCCTTGTTGAAGACATACCGAAGCTGCTAAAACTGGAAACTCAAATCACTGGACGTATTGTGGGGAAAGATAGGGCACAATTCTTCTTCCCCGATGAGGAGCTTCTTCAAGCCACTCTTCTACAACGTCCATGGTACATTAACAATTGGCTAGTCGCTGCAGAAAAATGGACTCCAACACCTGCGGAGGATTATTTGCAAAGAATCCCAATTTGGGTGAAAATTCAAGGCTTGCCTCCTCATAAAATCTCCGAAAGTGTTGTCAGACAAATTGGAGGAACTCTGGGCAAAATGGAACCGGGAAAGGACTGCGTCGTGCTTCACGCAAAAAATTCAACTTCCATTGAACATGTTCGAGCGCAAGTTTGGTTGCCTATAGAGAATCCTATACTGTTCCAGAAGCCATTCAAATTCAAGGATGGAACCTCTCTGGTTGTCAATCTGTCTTATGATAAGCTTAAGAGGATCTGTCACTACTGTAAGCGTCTTACTCACGATCAGTATCGCTGTCCACAGAAGCGCTTACAACACCAACGATCTTCTGAGAACTCTATGACACAGGGCCCCTCACGACATGGAAATCTCTCTGGGCAAAATTTGGAGCTCACAGGGACTCCGATGGGAACAGAGGAGCCTAAAGCCAAACAGAGTCAGGCCCCAAAAAGGGCACGGGGTAGACCCGCAAAGAAGCAGGCCTCAAAAACGGATATACAGACATCTTCAGTCTTCAATAGGCTAAAGGAGAGTGTCCAGCCAGCTGTTTGGAGGCCGAAGCTGAAAGAATCATCTGCCAATCTTGAAAATAATCAAGAACTTCGGACCCTCTCTTCAGGGAAGACAGTGATATCTCCTAGTCAAACGCTCACATTGTCTTCAGGCAAAAAAGTCACTTCTCCAAATCTTCTTCCTGGCGAGAGAATGCTATCCACAGGCAAGATTGTATCTGCAACTCAAGAGGATACTCCATCTTCTTCCTGGCGAGAGAATGCTATCCACAGGCAAGATTGTATCTGCAACTCAAGAGGATACTCCTCAGACGGGACAAGAGTTATTTACATTCACTGCTACAGCGGATAAGGATGTATTAAGATCTAAGAAGCGGAAACATCGGAGCAGTGCAGATACAAACGCAGCCAGGAAACGCTCTAAGGCCTTGCACACATCAGAAGCTCCAGCTGATCAGATAAACTTCTCTCAAGAACCGAGCACTCCAGTCAACTCTCAAAGGTTTGTGGTTAACCTTAAACCACACGGGTCGATATGATCACGACAGCTTGGAACTGTCAAAGGGTTAGGGAGTACCCTGACAGTTCGACACCTAAGGGACATATCTAGTCAGTATGCGCCCCAGGTTTACTTCCTAATGGAGACTAAACACAACGAAGTTACATGGAAGGAATTTGCAAAGATCTCAAATGCCATAATCTTATTACAGTGGACCCTATTGGAGCTAGTGGAGGATTAGCTCTCTTATGGACGGAGGATGTTGAAGTAACTCTGCTCTCAGCTACGGATAGATGGATTGAAGTAACAATCACGTGGCAAGGAAAATCTTTCATACTCACGGGATTGTATGGAGATCCAGTTGTATCTGAAAGAGACAGAGTTTGGCAGCAGCTTATTGACCGTGGCGAAACAAGAACAGAGCCCTGGATTATGTGTGGCGATTTTAATGAACTATATAGCAACGAAGACAAACGCGGTGGACGGATCAGACCAGAGAGCTCTTTCATGCCATTCAGATCAATGTTGACGCGCTGTGGTTTGCTGGAACCCCCTCTTGAAGGGAACCCATTTTCCTGGTTTGCAAAAAGAGGAGAGGAGTTGGTCCATTGCAAGCTAGATAGAGTTGTGGCTAATGTTGAGGGATTTCTGCTATTTCCCGCCCTAACAGCACACTACATACCTCGAATTGGCTCTGATCATTGCCCTGTTTTGATTCGATTCATCAGGGAGGATCACAAAAGGAGAGGCCATTTCAGATATGATTCGCGATGGATAGACAAAGAGGGCTTTAGGGAAGCGATACAACAGAGTTGGTCCGCAGACACCAACTTGGACATGATTCAAAGGCTTCGAAACTGCAGAACCCGCCTAGCCAGTTGGAAAAAAACTGCAAATACCAACTCTCGAATCCTCATCAACGATTTGAAACTCCAGATAGATGCACTAACCCATGAGCAGACCATGGACTGGAACCTTTACCAAGACTTGAAGAACAAATTGGTGTTAGCTTACAATGATGAGGAAGCCTATTGGAAGCAGAGGAGCAGAGTACGTTGGCTGCAAGGAGGAGACCGCAATTCCAAGTTTTTTCACGCCTCAGTAAAGGAGAAGAGATGCTACAACAAAATTAAATGTCTTATGGATGAAAACACTGGCTTATTGTTATACTCGGATTTGGAAATGGGAAATTTGGCGGTTTCTTTTTACTCTTCCCTCTACACCTCGGATTTAATTCAAACTACGGAAGTCCGCAACTCTGCTATGTTTGTCGGGGTTGAACCCAAAGTCACCAGCGCACAAAATCTAAAACTTACAAGGCAAGTTACGGACGGAGAGATAAAAAACGCAGCTTTTAGTATGAATCCGGAGAAGTGTGCAGGTCCAGACGGTTTTAGTGGCAGTTTTTACCAGAAAAATTGGTCGGTTTTTGGTCCGCAAGTTTGCGCCCTGGTACGCGAGTTTCTGGAAACAGAGAGCTTTGATAATCGCCTAAACGAGACGTCTATTTGCTTAATTCCAAAGAAACAGCGACCTACACGGTTAACAGAATTTCGACCGATCAGTTTATGCAATTACATCTACAAGATAATCTCCAAGGTCTTAGCCACTCGTCTCAAAGAAATTCTGCCCCATATCATTTCAGAAACGCAAGCAGCTTTCGTAGAGGGACGTCTCATATCGGACAACATACTTCTCGCTCATGAAATTCTTCATAGCTTGAAAGTAATCCTTCTCTTTATGACTCCTGTGTAGCAGTTAAAACAGACATGATGAAAGCGTTCGATCGAGTAGAGTGGCAGTTTCTTGAGGACTCTCTTTTCACTCTCGGGTTTCATTCGAAGTGGATCACTTGGATAATGCACTGTATCACCACAGTCTCTTATGGTGTCTTGATAAATGGTCGTCGATATGGGAACTTTAGTCCTTCCAGGGGTTTAAGACAAGGCGATCCACTATCACCTTTCTTATTCATCCTTTGCACTGAAATCTTGATAATGCGGCCTATCACCTTTCTTATTCATCCTTTGCACTGAAATCTTGATAATGCGGCTTAACAAGCAGGATACTCCTGACCGTTTGGAAGGAATTAAGATCGCGACATCAGCACCTGCCATCTCCCATCTCTTCTTTGCCGATGACAGTCTCTTCTTCTGCAACCTGGAGAATAATCAGCTTCAAGTTCTCAAAAGCATTCTAGACGACTACGAATTAGCCTCTGGTCAGAGAGTCAATTTGAACAAGTCTAGTATTATATATGGGCCGAAAATGATACAAGAGAAGCGCACTGAGGTCAAGAGAATCACGGGTATAATCAAGTCTAGTATTATATATGGGCCGAAAATGATACAAGAGAAGCGCACTGAGGTCAAGAGAATCACGGGTATAATGCAGGAAGGTGGGAAAGGTTTTTACCTAGGAATGCCGGAAACATTCTTAGGCTCCAAGACAGAAACTTTAACCTATTTAGAGGAGCGCATACGCTCTCGCATTGGCTCTTGGAAGAATAAGTATTTGTCTCAAGGCGGCAAAGAGATTTTGATTAAATCGGTCGCGCAAGCAATACCAACATATGCGATGTCTTGTTATCTACTCCCTAAAGGACTTCTTGGTGACATTACCGCGGATCTTGCACGGTTTTGGTGGAGAAAACAAGACCCTAAAGGACTTCTTGGTGACATTACCGCGGATCTTGCACGGTTTTGGTGGAGAAAACAAGACACGGGAAGGGGAATTCATTGGCAATCTTGGGATCGCTTAGCTAGAGCAAAAGACGATGGTGGTATTAATTTCAGACATCTTGAGGGGTTTAATCTAGCTCTACTAGGTAAGCAGCTCTGGCGAATCTGCACACGACCTTAAGCGCTATTAACTCGACTTTTGCAAGCTAAATATTTCCCTAGAGAAACTTCTGCTTATCACGCAAAGCTAGGAAACCGTCCTTCATTTGCTTGGCGTAGTATTATGGAAAGTAGGAAGCTCCTATCACTTGGTCTAAGGAAAGAATTTGGAAATGGAGACGACATAGATATATGGCGAGACCCATGGCTAATAGACAAGGTTCCAAGAGGGGCTCGGCTGCGACAAAATCCGGAGTGTACTCGGTTAAGTCCGGATATTGGCTGTGGAGTAATTCTAGTCTCAACCAATACTTGGCTCCCGAGCCAAAAGCCAAATTTCTCTTCCATTTACTCACGGATATGGAAGTTGGAAACGAGCAACAAAGTGAAGCATTTCTTATGGCGTAGCATCACCTCATCTTTATCGGTTGGGTCCGAATTAAGGAAGAGGAACATCATCTCCGATGCTTCATGTAAACTCTGTGGCGACATTAAGGAAGATGCTAATCATCTCCTGTTCGGTTGTGATTTAGCGCAAGAGGTCTGGGCGCTCACGACATTGACATCCTTGCTACACCCGTGCGACTCAATTCACACAAACCTTTGGACTTGTCTAGCCAGCTCACCAGAGACGGGAGAGGAAGAAAAATCATGGCCGTGGATCTTGTGGGGTATTTGGAAGGCGAGGAACGAATTTATCTTTCAAACCAAGACCACAACGGCGAGTTACATAGTGGCTAAGGCTAGAGCTGACGCGGAGGAATGGCGGACTAGCCAAGTTTCGTCGACTGCACAGATATCTGCAACGTGTGTCCCACCTGCAAACATGCATCAAGGTAAATGGGATCCTCCCCCGGATAATTTTTTAAAATGCAACGTCGATGCAGCTTGGCAGGACTCACATGATGTCTGTGATTTTTTCATGGCTCCAACCATCTTTGGAATTGTAAACGGTATAAGCATTGGTTTTTGAAATGAAGGTTTAGTTGACAAAAAAATACTATAAAACAAAAAACTTGTGGTGCAAGAAGAAAGTAACGACGCTTATATAAACCCTCTTCTTCATTTTCTCTGTTTTCTTTCTTGATATGTCTGCCAATGAGGACCAAGCAGCGCCTATCACCGACCTTAATGCTGGCAGAAATTTTGATTCACTTCCAAACAATGCAGATTCATCAGGTGTGATTCTTGTCGAAGAAGGAACCTCAGAGTACAACAACATCAAAACTCGTATGCTCTCTAAAATGGGTGATTTTTCAAACGACACAACGATCGTTTCGATTCGTAAACACTCATGGAATAATGTCATGACGAGAGCCAAGTTTGTAGCTTTTAGGCTATTTAAAGAAGCTGTAGCTACAAAAAATGGCGGAGATGTTAATGTGAAATGTGGGTTTTATGCTGGTTCTAAAGAAGAAATTGAAAGTATTTTCACTCATGGATTCGGCGATCGTGACTTCTCTAGATTCGTGAATGATGATGATTCTCATGGATTTGGAATCCATTTGTTTCCTTCTAAGTTCTCCCTTCTTGGGTAAGTTTCAGTTTTCTTTCATAAGATTTGAATTGGGAATGTAGTGGTGAATGTAGGCCTGGCAAGGATCTCGCGGGATTTGACCCGCTCTAGGGCAGATGTGGGCCTCTAAAAAATGTTCACAATTTTGCAGTGCGGGGCGGGGCAGAGTGGGCTAAATGTTATGCTGGTTATGCGGAGCGGATCTCGCGGACAAGCATATAAATATTTTTTTATTTTATAAATATATAATATATGTATTATGTATTATAAAAATACATTATAAAATATATATATACAAAATAAAAATATATATACAATATATAATATTTTAAATTTAATATATTAAATAATAGTATTATTATTAGAAAATTATTTATTTTTAAATTTTCGGGTTGCGGATTTATGTTTTTGCGGATCGTGTTTTCATATTCGGGGGCTTTTTATATTGCGGGTTTCTATGATAAGGGTTTGCGGTTTGCGGGTTGCGGGTTCGCGGAACGACCTAAATTTTTTTAAAAATCCTTATGCGGGACGGGACGGGTCGACCCGCAAGTCAGCCCTAGGTGAATGTAACAGTGAGATGGCTTTTTCATTTTTTTTGCAGGTCTGAAGATACGGTGCCTGATGAAGAAGGTTTAAGGTATGTTGTCTTATGTACAGTAATCTTGGGGAAGTCTGAGTTAATCATCTCAGGCTCTAAACAATATTACCCAAGCTCAAGGGAATTCGATTCTGGTGTTGGTGATCTCAATGATCCTAAAAACTATGTCATATGGACCTGTAACTTGAATTTACATATCCTTCCAATTTATATCATCACTTTTAAATCTCCCCGTTTGAGAGGTTATTCACATTTTTCTTTGCTTTACGTTCTTTCTTTTTTCTTTTCTTGTGAATTGTATGAATGGAGTGTGTTGTTGTTTCAGTTTCAAATAGAGTTGCAAGTCAATTGATTAGTTTTGATGTCGTGATACCAATGCTGTCCAAGTCAATTGATTCTTCAAGAAAGAACTTTATCATTCAAGCTTATGACGATTATCGGGTATCGAATTTCATTTCAATCTAATTAGCTTATTGTGTAATGTTCTAGCTTTTGATTAGACTAATCTGCTATGTGTGCTTATTGCAGAACGGGAAGATCCAGAGAGGCCAATTGGTTAGGACGTCGAGGACAGTGGCTGGAGACAACCTTTGGTTTGAGATAATTAAGAATCACAAAGACCAAAACAAGTTCAAGAACTGATTAACTTATGGAGCAAGGATTGTTAGAACATAGTTTTATTATCAAACTCAAACATAAGCCTATGTACTATTCATAGATCTTGTCCCTTTATTTCTTCTGCGAGATCTCCATCTTTCTTTAATGTCCTCAGCTTTGATCTTCTCCAATACGACCATGTTTTCTACTTGACCATCATCATCGCTTTGGCGGCCTCCTCCTTTTCCTTCTCGGAGTCTTACAGCTTCAGCGAGAAGATCTTCGATCATACTCTCTGTGGTTTTAATTGTGATCCCACGTATGTACCAAGAAAGTGGCGGTGGAGTAAGAATAGCTGAAGGCTGAAACATTTGATCCATTGTCACTTTCGACGCAATCCTTCCTCGTCCGTTAGTACAAATATGGTACTCTTCTCGAGTCTTTGGCTTGGACCGATCACATAAATGTTTGTCTATAAACAATGGTTCCACTCTCCAACAACCCTCAAACACTTTCATGAACATTGTCTTCTCTTGCTTATAATTTGACTAACCAAGAGAGAAAACAAAAAACCCAATTTGAGTTTGTGATTGTAGAACAAAAAGATTGAGACAATATCTTACAGTGAGGTTATGTTTGTTTTCTTGCACAATGAGATGTACAGGGAAACTTCCCTCCCACCAAAGGAACTTCCAGACCGCGGCTTGCTTCACCTCAACAGTCTGCTTTAACCCTTCATCGATTAAAACTTTCCGCGATATGTTTTCCTATTTAGGATTAAATATCTCTGTCTCAAGTTATACAATGTCATACTCAATCCGAAATCAATCAAAAACAAGATCATGCACAAGCACCTTGATGTTTTTGAAGTATCTTTTATTGTTTGGATGAGTGAAAATGTTATACACTGCTTCAGGAGGCAATCCTACATTTAATTCTACATTCAAATGGCAAAACAAACCATTTTGTGACATTACCTACAAAACATAAAAATTTGAAGAATCAACTCTTTTGTCTAAATTCTAAATTTAGTGTGTTTGGTTTCTAGGCTTACTTGAACTTTTGCAGGTTGATCAATCCATGTAGGATTATCCCTCCAAGCTTGTAATTGCTTCTCTAACCTTTCTTCATATCTTTCTTCATCATGAATAATAGTCTCTACCTTTGACATTGACTTGCTCAAACTTAACCTTTTGTCATTCCTTAATCTCTTGAACTCAAGAAGCTTGACCTTAAGAGGCTTTTGAATTGTCTGATTGATCCAAACCAAGAATCCAGGAAAAATAACATTATCTTCAAACAATTTAAAGATTCCAATACTGTTCTTCTCCTCTGATCTTGAAATTTCAGAACCACCCATTTTGTTTTTTGTTTCTGTGAAATTAAAGATCAGACAAAACAGGACATGATGAACATGATAGTTCTAGAGGTAGTTGGTGATTGATGAAAATAATAATATCAAGACAAAAGAGTTAGGTGAAGGTTAGAGTGGACTTTACGCAGCGAGAACTAAAGATCTGGGACAAGTTCTATTCTCGTGAGTTATGTCTGGGACGTTTAAGCATGAGCGTAGAATCAGCCGAACATTGCTTTCAAACTCGTGTCTCAGTTGTTTGCAATTGAACTTGTGTCTTCTGTGACACGATCAAAAATGGATTCTGGTTTGCAATTCAAACCCAATAATTGTCTTTAAACTACTTTAGTCTTCTATTATTCTCAGGGAGTATTTAATTAATTAATTTTATTAGAAGAGTCAAAAACCGCTAATGTATTTGTTGAATATAATTAAGAGGGCGAGAAAAGAAAAGATGATTTGTTTTTTTTTTTTTCTTTAACTTGGAAAATGTGAGGAAGAAAAAGTTAACTGCCTCGGCATTCCATCGGTTTAATCCGAATAAACTGAATCCGAATAATCCGATTAAATCAAATTCGATTTAATTCGAATTCAATGTATAATTTGATTAGAACAGTTTTAAAATATAATTCAGTTTTCGAATATTTCGGGTTAATCCGAAAACCAAATAAACCAATTTAAACAGAAATATTACACAAAATTTATAAATTTGAGGTGTATAATTTGATTAGAACAGTTTTAAAATATAATTCAGTTTTCGAATATTTCGGGTTAATCCGAAAACCAAATAAACCAATTTAAACAGAAATATTACACAAAATTTATAAATTTGAGGTGAATCACTTTAACTCGATACTTTCAGTATTTTAACTAAAACCATTTTTCGAATAAACCGATTTTTCAGAATAAACCGAATTTTTCCTTAGATACCGATATTTTCAGTTATTTTCTCTTTATTAAAAAATTTTCGGATTTTTTTTTGAACTAAACCGAACAACTCGATTCCGAACTGAACCGAACCGAAATTTATTTGGTCCAATTCAACTATGATTTTTTCCACACAATAACCCGAAAATTCGAACAACCCGATTCGAATAATCCAAGGAAATTGAATACCATGGCTAGTTAATGGTTTTAAAATGACATATTTGTAGCTGAATTTTGATCATATAAAGTGCAAGGTTATCTTGCATCCAAATATTATGGACTTAGATGTATGTAATTAATGGGCCTATTAGCCAATTATGAATAGTGATTAGTATTATTATTATAGTCTATAGATATGGTCTTGCCAATAGTATTAGTTAAAATGAAGAGGTTGTATAGTCAAATCATTAAACTTAAATGGTTAGGTGAACCTGCATACAATACAATGCCTATCATCATGCATGGCATGGACTACGGTCTACGGACCGATGTGGAACGTGACATAATAGATACAGAGCTAGTAAGATCATCGAGTTGAGCCGCCCTAAGGTATAATGCCAATCTCTCCTGAAATCAAACATTTTTGGTGAAAGAAATAGATCTTAGTTGTATCCTTTGTTAATGGAAGTCTTCACAAAATTCATCTAGTGTCCTCATAACCAATCTAATTCCATTAAAACGGAGGAATACTATATTTCGTGGATAGGATTAGATAGGAGCAGGCCGCCAAGTGTAAGCAATATAGGCCAAACAAAATTAACTAATTCATATAACAATGATTATAATTGTGAAATTTTCATAGGTCAAATGTTGTAAACTACTACATACTTCACATCATCAAATGTGGTAGTGGGACCATATCTAATGACATAAAAATATGAATATATAGCTTTCGTTTTATGTCATTTGATTACAAGAGTTCTTGGACGTCACATTTAAAAATGAATATCGCTTGTGTCCCTCTTCTCTTGTAATTTCCTAAGTATGTATTTCATAGAATGTCAACAAAAGATTTCTGGACCGTTAAAAAACTTTTATTGTCATTAAATGATGTGTGAATTATGTATGGTAAATTGTTATAACATTTTTTAAATTTTTGATAAACAAACCAACTTAAACCTCAAAGTCAATTAAATAAAATAAAAATAAAATAGAAACTCATTAATCATCAGCAAACATTTCTATATCTTTTACAAAATTCCACATCACTAATATATCCCAAAACCAGAGGAATACAAATCAAATTAGCATTTGTTTATATTAGTGAATTATTTTAAAATTTACATTCAACAAATTCAAAAGTTAGTATTTAGATAGATAATAATACTTTATTGTTAGTCATACATTTGATGTGTGAAGCGCAAGGTCTCCTGACTCTTGGTATAGTTATTTATATACCAAATTTTGTTTGTTTGTAAAGAACTCGTTTACTATCACTTTTTAATTTAATGGACTGCTACATAGTAATCCAAGAATCAGGTATATTTGCAATAAAACATGTGGGACTAGTCTTATTTCAAACTCAAAGAGGGCGCTCTCGTTGGAATATTAAATGTGAAATAAACATGAGGGGACTAGTCTTATTAATTTGTTTAATCACGTGGGCTAGGTCTGGACTTTTGTTGTAAACCGGAAAAAACCGGATCGAAAAAACCGAAAAATAACCGAACCGAAATAAATCTAAAAACCAAACGGTAGAATAATTTTGATTCCGAATAAAACGAAATCCGAGAAAACCGAACCAAAAAATCAAAAACCGAAAAATCCCCAGAACGAATAAACTGAGTCGAGAAAACCAAAAAAACCGAATATTCGAACTATATCAATTATTATAATACACAGTTACATGTTATTATTCCTTAAACATTTAAAACGTAAAGACCCAAAAAAATCCATAAATTTATTAATATCTATTATATGTCCAATATATATTTCCAAACCGTAAAAAATGTTTAGATCAAACTTCATTACATCTACATAAAATGAAACAATAATGATCATGCATTTTATTTCTTAAAAAATGAAGCATTAATTTTCATCGTAATTGTTAATCTCTCTTCTTCTTATAGCTTGTTTTGGGTTTAAAATTTGTTATCACTTAAAAATTTCATATCGCCATACGAAAAAAATATGATAGAAAAATAATAGACATGGAAAAGAAGAAAAAAATTTGGTTTTTTTTCAGAAATTAACCGAAAATACCATAAAATCCAAAAAACCAAAATCCGAACCAATTAACCGAAATCTAAATAAACCGATGTTTTTTCGGTATTTTATTTTATTTCCGAATAAACCGAAAACCAAACTGAATAAACCAAATGTCCAATCCTAGTCGTGGGCCAGACTTTAGTTTTCTCCAGCCCCAAAAAAAAAAAAAAGAGTTTTCTAGAATAACGGAACCGTTAAGTAACGGTCTTCAACCTTTAGTTTCGCTTTAGTTTTCTCCAGCCCCAAAAAAAAAAAAAAGAGTTTTCTAGAATAACGGAACCGTTAAGTAACGGTCTTCAACCTTTAGTTTCGACATCTGACCAACGTTAGAATTAGTCAACGTCACGCTCCGGTCGTGAAGAACCTAAACCAAAAGTACAATGTTTGTGGTCAACTTAAGAAAACGCGTGATCTTCAAAAAATGTCAAAATCTACACTATCATGCCACGTGGATTTGAAGATACGGTCCCACGTCACAGCACATGTCACTCACATTTTTGCTTTCACAAGAAGATATCACATATTACGGTTTTACCCCTCCGTTGAAAACGCTGACACGTTTGCGACAATACTCGGTAATTTCTTTATAGCCGTCCATAATTTCGAAGTCTTTCTAGATTCCTAACTTAATTCCGATCTGACGGTTATATATATTTCTTTTCTTTTTTTCCAAATTGTTCATATGATTTTTTATGTTTTATCCAACATTCATATATTGTAAATATTTTTCTTTAAGTTAATCGATCCTATAATTATTCTACCTATATACTCTTAGCGCTTAAGTTTCATTAGGAGATTTGATTAAAAAATAAGTAAAATTTGGTTATAAAATACCAATGTGGCCATTTTTTTTCTCTTTACTTGTAAAATGAATAACAACAAAAAGAGAAGTAAGTGATTTCATGTTGATTCTTTTCTTTAAAAAATTTATGAGAACAACCACCAATATATTTTCATGCATGCTTTGTTGATTTTCTACCTTTTATTTACAGTCAATATAATGCTTGGGAATTAGCATCATATAACTCTACATTTATCTATGTTAATGATTTTCTATCAAAAAATCTATGTTAATAATATAGGTTTTCACAATTTTTTTAAATTAGTTAAAATTATATACCTCTTTTTTTCATCAAAATCATATAATTAATCACGAGAAAGTTGAACAATCTACTTAAACAAACCTATGCAATTTTTCGTTTATTTTTTTATTTTTATTTTAAAGAAAAAAAATTCGTTGGCACAATAACACAATAAAGTACTCCTTCCGTTTCATATTATTTGGGATTTTAGTTTCTTGTTTTTATTTCAAAATATTTGGGATTTTACAATTTTTGATGCAATTTTATTAATTATCTTTTACAAAATTGTGATTTTTCTCATTTTTTTAATATTTTGGTCAATATACATTGTTTTATAATAATGATTCTAAATTAAATTAATGAATTGAAATATTTATTAAAATGCATGATTTTCTCTAAAATTCTAAATAATATGAAATGGAGGGAGTAAAATATTTTTAACAACTTTATTGGTATATTTAAGAAAAAAAATAATCATTGGACCAATAAAATAAAAATAAAATGAAAAATAGGTGGACTGTTCATACTCGGTGACTTATCCTTCAAGAAGCAGTACACCAAACCAACCATTAATAAATAGAGACTTGGTAGTACAAATAAAATTAAAAATCTCTTTCATACTACTATTCTTCTCATTTTCAAACAAGCCGTCGTTTCAAATTTCTTCTTTCAGAGAGAACAGTCACGAAATTTCAACAACTATGGAGGTTGCTTCTCCTTCTTCTCCACCGATGAAATGCATCGATGATGACCGATTAACAGAGATTTCTATTAACTTAAGCGAGGATTTCGGCAAATTGGGATTTCCAGAAGAAGAAGAAATACATAAATTGGAGAAATCGTGGAGTAAACTCGAAGAATCCGTCGAATTAGACGATGAATCAAAAGAAGACGACGAAGAAGAAGAAGAGTTTTCATTCGTTTGTGTAAACGGAGAAGGATCTCCAATAACCGCCGACGAAGCTTTCGAACACGGCCAGATCCGTCCTGTATTTCCTCTCTTTAACCGTAATCTCCTCCTCGAAGACCAAACCGACACCGTTTCAGTTACAGACGATAACAGAATCAGAAAACTGTTCGTAGAAGATCGTAACGGTGATGCCGATTCAGAAAAGGAACCGTTAGGACCGTACTGTTCTTGGTCAAGTGGAACAGTTTCAGAAACATCATCATCATCATCAGACTCTTGTAAGAAAAGTAATTCAACTGGATTTTCAAAACTATGGAGATTTAGAGATTTGGTTTTGAGAAGTAATAGTGATGGTAGAGACGCGTTTGTTTTCTTGAATAATAATATTAACAACGTGAAGAAAGGGAAGGAGAAAACGACGTCGGAGAAGAAGATTAAGAAGGAGACGACTAAATCGGCGCATGAGAAGCTTTACATGAGGAATAGAGCGTTAAGGGAAGAAGGGAAACATAAATCGTAAAGGAGACGACTAAATCGGCGCATGAGAAGCTTTACATGAGGAATAGAGCGTTAAGGGAAGAAGGGAAACATAAATCGTATCTTCCGTATAAACAAGTTGGTTTTTTTACTAATGTTAATGGTCTTAGCAGAAATATTCATCCTTTTTGATATAATTTGAAGTTTGATTTGGTGAATTATTGTTTAGTATTGTGGTCCCTTCTGTTTTGGTAAGATTTGGATTAAGATGTTTGCAGAAAGGTGTACCGTTTTTTTTGTTCTTCATTATTTTCTGTGTAATGTTTTAAAAGCTTGGATTGTATTGAATCATTTTGTAAGTAAGAAAAAAAAATCAATTAGTTGGATTTGATTAGATATTTGCTTCGAGTTTTATTAATCTTTCAGATTATGATGGCCGTAGGGGTGGGGAAAAAACCCGAAAACCCA
>CM071716.1:5625515-5640874 GCA_036630335.1 Physaria fendleri | reverse complement strand
TTTATTAATTAGTAATTTTTAGGTATGTTAGTTATAATTAGTTATAATATTAAGTATTTATATAAGAAATTTAATTTTTTTTTGTTTATATTTGGTTATTTTAAATCATATTTACATTCAAATCTAATAATTTTAATTTATTGAACAGAACCATTTTTGGTTTTGGTTACTATTTGGGTTCATTTTTAAGTAACCATACCGAACCCGAATCCGAAAAAAACCGAACCGAACCCGAACCGAAATTAGTGAGTACTTAAACGGGTTCTAATTTTTAATACCCGAAAGAACCGAAACCCGAAAGAACCGAAACCCGAAAGACCCGAACCGAATACCCGAACGCCCATGCCTATTTATTGAGGAGTAATTAATAAATAGAAGACAATGCAAAGTTTTTTTTTTTTGTTAATTAGAAAATGCGAAGTTGTTTCTCGGAACCTTTCTCTTAGATTTTTTTTTTCTTAGACTTATTGCATTTGTTCTAAGTTTTTGTTACAGTAATTAATGACACAATGGACTCTATATACATATTTAAAGAAAAAAAAATTAAAGATTTCCATTTTCTCCATTGTCCAGCATAAGTACATTAATTAAGGAGATCTTTAAAAGATTTGGAAATCAAATACAATCTATACATACAACACATACGCGCAATTTATTAACGGTCATATATCACCACACATACGTCACTATTTCTTAACTGTCATATTATTATTATTATAAATTGTATTGATGGAAAACGTATCCCATTGTTTGAGTGTGCGACACTGAGTGGTCATATGTTTGAGTGTTCTAGACGTTGTGAATGTTTGCATGTTTTAGCTCTACACTTGTTTTAGATTATTATTATTATAAATTGTACTGATGGATTCGTGAATCCTTATACTCATTTCTCACTAGGTAATCCAAATAACTCATCCCCCTATTCAATATTTCAGGTGAGCATAATGTTGTGCCAGATGAACGTTGAAGTCAATGCAGCTGTTAAATTTTTACTAAATATTTTGGATTTAAGTTATTTTTGGAGTTATTTATTTTATAAAATATTTTTGGATTATTTTGGGAATTTTATTTAACTATTATTTTGGAGAAATCGTGTCGTTTCAGGACGTTAGCTCGGGAATTTCAGGACGTTGGGAAGTTATCGAGTGTTCAGTACACGTAGCTGACTGGGGTGATTACCCGAACGGAGAACGTGCAAAATATTGGATGATCTGGTTAACAGACGTGGAAAATGGTCAAAGTACACAGACTGGCGTGCGTACAGGAAAGCAAAAATGGTCGGAGTATACGTTTTCACGCGCTACTAAACTGAGCATCCTCGGGAATGGCCGAACGATCGCGTATCATGGGAACGGGTGCCTAATGGCACGCTATTTTTTGATCATTTTTTACCAAAATCCTATATAAGGCAACCTTGGGCTTTGGGAAAACGTTACGAAATCTTAAGGCATGATTACTAAAAACGCTTTAAACACTTACTGTGATAATTTAAAGAGAAGTTCGAGAAAGAAAAAAAGGGGAAATGAGTACACGAATCATGGCTTCGTGTTGGTTCGGAGACTTCCGCGAAAGCGGATTGTCTAAGTCTCGAGAAGAATCTAGAATGTTTGCTTGCATTTGTTATAGTCTACATGTTAGCATGTTAGTTGATTTACCAATGGGAAATGAGCTGTTCTAAGGAATGGTCGGTTTTCAATAGACTATTCAAAGCCAAAGGACCTTCATGCATGCACCTTCCACTATGAGGAACAACTCCCCATACTAATTCCGGAAACTCCCGAAACGTAAATTTGAGTAATCATATGAACTTATACGATTTGTCACTTTCAGGAAATGTTAAGGATCGCGGTAAAGAGAAGACTCAGAACAAGGCCGAAGACCGAGGGAAATGGATGGTGTTAAGTCCGGATTGTATAGGATCGATAGCGTCTTGTAATAGTTTATTAGCAAACTGATAAGATGTATTGAATCCTTTTTAAATAAATAAAGAAATTCGGTTTAACTTGCTTATACTATATAATAATGCTTCTGAAATTGAATAAGTGAAACTCATAATACTTAGAAAGTTTAGTGAAAATTACTAAGTCCGAGCTGGATGACTGTACAGTAGCACGCAGTACGTCTGTGGTACTGTTGAAGTATGTCAAGATCTGACTAGCATCGTATGCCACGATGTATGTCCCCAAAAGTTTCAATGGTCGAATGGCCAGGACAGGGTGTTACAGCCATTGAGACCTTGAAGGTACATAAATGAGAGACCTCACATGGTCTTTCTGAACTAGCACAAGTTACTCAACGCCTATAGGAAACCACCGGACTGAAGGAATATTGAGTCTGAGGATAAGAACTTAGGCTAGAGCGGAGAACATGATTGCAGGACAAGCCAAACAAAGGCAGAAGACCAGTTTTTTAAACCACTAAAACATAAGACTTAGGAACTAAAACTCGAACAAAGCTCCACTTGGAAGACAAAAAGACCAAAAGAACAGTGGATAACCAAAAATAAAACCAAACCCATTTTTGAAAGCTAAAACCCAAATTCTAGACATCGGCTAAAACAAATCGAAGTCGAAAGGCAACTACAAACTTATCGTCGATTAGATGAGGGAGGGTGGGAGAAGTCGGCTCTCTGAGATAGCAAAATAATGTGATCCCCAATCTGTCGTCTAGGAAGAATATCTCTGTCGTCACTTGTCGTTATCGCGGATCAACCTTGTTGCACAGACAAAACCAGGGCCAAGAAAAATATATATTGATAGGAGCGCTTATTAGAGATTATAATCTGATTTATATTGGTTTAGCTAAAATAGTCTTGGTTATTAACTTTGGTTTGCAGTCAAGTATTTAATCTTTACTTTTGTAAACATTTACACTTTGAATGAAGATATTTTCTTTTCACAATTCTCTCTTGTTCTTCTAACCGTTTCTTCTTTGTTCACAATTCTTGAGAGAATCCAATATGGTATCAGAGCTTAATCTAAATCTTCATTCTCCTTCCGCTGTTTTTCATCAATGTATCAAAATCAAGTTTGATTATGTTAATTTTGATCTTTTTCCACTTGATTTGAGTTTGAATTTCACCGATTTTTGGATTCATAAATCGCGAAAATGCAATTATCTCCTCTTCCAGATTTATACGATCCAATCGGAGAAAATGACTATATACTATGGCGTTTCTCCGATGATGAAGAGACGATCCAAGCTTGAGATTCTTAAATCAACAACTTCGTCTGAATCTGTGACGGTTTCACCTCACAATCGAAGATCTCTTCCATATCGAGAGATGATGTTTTGTGCTTCATATTCGATTCTCAATCATGTTTCATCGGAGAGTTTTGTGTTTGGATCCCTATGTCGACCACCAGAGAGTTATTTCAATTTGCCTATGCGATGCAGCTTCTCTGTTTCGGGACGTCTTCAACTTCTGAAATCTCTCTCTAAGAATACAGATTCTCGAAATATATATGCTATTATGGTATCTGCTGATGATTGTGTTGCGATATGGAGATTTTGTGCTTTTAGAGAAACTATGATCTTGTTAGAAGATTTTCAACAGAATCTTGCTTATGGAATTGATGATAGATTGAGATTCTTTGTTGAGATGTTCACCTTATGGTGTGGTGTTGCTCATGACTTGTACACTGTTTCAGAAGAAATTTTTAGGCATCAGATTCCTTTTAGACAGGAGGAGAATCATAAGTTTGTTGTGGTTACATGTTGCTTATACTTTTGTGGAAATGATTGCCATGGATTTCTGAAATTGGAGTTGCTGGTTAATGAGTTTTATGTGAAGAGGTTAATGAATTATGGAAGATTGCAAGTGATAACTCCTCCTAGTGATAATTCATTGACAGATTTTGATGCTTCTATGATTGTTGTGATGTTTCAGCCGTTAAGTATCTTTTTCAACCAAGAAGCTTGTTATTTGGAGGTGTTGATAAGCTTTTTCATTGAGAGTTTCATACAGATTCTATTCTCAGGTTCTAGTTTCTTGCAGCCAGCTATATCTAGCTTTCTATCTTTGATTTACCGTGAGTTTGATTCAACTGATTCAACTGTGGTCTAGCTTTCTATCTTTGATTTACCGTGAGTTTGATTCAACTGATTCAACTGTGGAGATAGTTATCAAGCTCAAGAATGATGAATTTGATGTTATTTCATCTTATGATGAATCTTCATCGATTGTTATCAATCGATTTCATATGTCTTCTTCGCTTTTTGGTTTCATTTGCGACAGATTTCTTCGCCAAAGGTCTTTAATGATTTTTTTGGTTGTTCGTCACTTCGTTTCATATCTGATTCAGCCAGATAGGAGTGATTATCTCGGTTGCTCCGCCGAGTATTCCAATGGAAGCATTTCGATGGATAAGTATCCATCTGTTTCTGGTTTTGTTGAGTTTAAAACTCCTCCAGATCTTCTTCTAGTTGAAGACAAAATGCTCATAAAGGCTTCTTGGTTTTCAATTGTTATTGTTCTTGGATTTCAAGAGTTTCGTTTAACAACTCTGTTTGATGGATTTCATATCCACTACCACTGTCATTATGGTTTATCACTCAAGGAAAGATGTGCTTTGTCAATATGTGTTACAAGACATAGAGAATTAACAATGATCATGTTGGGATGGTTGATACAGAGGTATCAAATTTTGATGATTTATCTATCTTCTCCATAAGTACATGAATGTGTTCTAGCTTTATACAAAGAAGAAGTCAAATATGTTGCTGTCAAAGTTACAGCAACGTTTCTCACCACCAAGGATTTATCTCTTTTGCTTCATGGTGATGTTAGCTTTGTTATACAAGAGCATGTAGACACTTCTAGTCTCTTAAGTACATTCATCTTTGGATCACTCAAGACCACCAGAACTTCATTGTGCTTCAGTTTAAGTCTCTCAGATTCACAAGGATGCTTCTCTTATTGAAAAGTTATGGAAAAAGACACACATGGAGAGTTAATGTTCAAGATGGAACTTCCATCTCGAGGGGGAAGTATTAGAGATTACAATCTGGTTTATATTGGTTTAGCTAAAATAGTATTGGTTATTAACTTTGGTTTGCAGTCAAGTATTTAATCTTTACTTTTGTAAACATTTACACTTTGAATGAAGATATTTTCTTTTCATGATTCTCTCCTGTTCTTCTAATCGTTTCTTCTTTGTTCACAATTCTGGAGAGAATCAAATAGCACTGATGAAATCTAAAAAAAAATTCTCAGTGATTTGATAATAATACAAGTTACAAGTATGAGAGTCTCCGTCACCGTTTTCAAACTCTCTCAAATGCGAAACTTAGGTGAAATTTAATGAGAATCTCTTATTTTATTTTATTTTATTTTTACTTTTTCTCTTTTTTATTTTTGTCAATCAATTTTATTTTATCCTATTGTGTTAAATTTTATCACAAACAACATCGAGGAAAGTAGTCTGTTTTTCAAAGGAAAAAAAAAAAAAAAAAAAAAAAAAAAAAAAACTGTTCTTCTAATCGTTTCTTCTTTGTTCACAATTCTGGAGAGAATCAAATAGCACTGATGAAATCTAAAAAAAAATTCTCAGTGATTTGATAATAATACAAGTTACAAGTATGAGAGTCTCCGTCACCGTTTTCAAACTCTCTCAAATGCGAAACTTAGGTGAAATTTAATGAGAATCTCTTATTTTATTTTATTTTATTTTTACTTTTTCTCTTTTTTATTTTTGTCAATCAATTTTATTTTATCCTATTGTGTTAAATTTTATCACAAACAACATCGAGGAAAGTAGTCTGTTTTTCAAAGGAAAAAAAAAAAAAAAAAAAAAAAAAAAAAAAAAAAAAAAAAAAAAAAAAAAAAAAAAAAAAAAAAACAAAAATAGTCTTCTCGGATCTTCCGACCAGTAGATGAATGCTTTAGTCAACGTTTGAAAAGAGACATTTTTTTCTGTTCGGGTCGCTAGTTGCGCCATTGATTGGTGAAGAAACCAGAGAAAACAAAGATACTCTTCCCCCATTTCATCTCCTTCCTTGCAGGTCGATTTCTTTCTGGATTATCCTCTCTTCGATTTTGGAAATTTCAATTCCTGTGCCTTGATCTTTGATGTGTTCATAATTTCTCTCTGACCAAAGTTTTTTCTTTTTTTTTTCTTCTTATCTTCAGCTAAAGTGTCAAACACTAATTAGGGTTTTTATTTTACATTTGGGTTTAATTTTGGAATTTGGTTCTTCAGAAGCGAACAAGATAATGGATGGTGGTGATACAGATACCAATATGGTGCATAGAGTTAATTCTTCGTCTGTTACATCGTCTTCTTCGATCCCTAAACAGATAACCCCAAATCAACACTTGAATCCTGCTCTTCTCCGCTCTCAACTCCAGTTCCGACAGCCTTTCGCCGGCAATAGAGCCGGAGCTCCACCCCCAATTCCACCCATTTCTCCTTCCTCTCAGATCCCGGCGACTCTACAACTTAGACATTCTCGGTCTATGTCTCAACCCTCGACATTCTTTTCTTTTGATTCATTGCCGCCGTTAAATCCTTCTCATCCGCCGATTTCGGTGTCGGTGGAGGAGAAACCCGCCGCTGGATTCAGCCCTTCTCTGCCTCCGTCACCATCCACGATGTGTCATTCTTCTAGCTCTAGGAACGCCGGCGATGGAGAGAATCTACCGCCGAGAAAGTCTCATAGGCGTTCGAATAGCGATGTTCCTTTTGGGTTTAGTTCAGCGATGGCTCAGAATCAAAAGTCACCTCCTTTGATCCCTTCTAGGTCTTTGGAAAGATCAATCTCAGGCGGAGAAGTTTCTAATTGGTCTAATCTGGTGAAGGAAGAACAAAGAGAAAGCTTCTTCAAGGGAAGAAAATCAGAGGGTGAAGCAGCTACGGACGATGTTTTCTCTGCTTATATGAATCTTGATAACATTGATGTTTTAAATTCCTTTGGAGGTGATGATGTCAAGAATGGCAAAGAGAATTTCGAGGAGATAGAGAGCAGTAGAGGCAGCGGGACGAAGAAGCAGTAGAGGCAGCGGGACGAAGAAGACGAATGGTGGAAACAGTAGTGGTTCAGAAGCAGAAAGCAGTGCAAGTGGGAATGCGAAGGTTGCTTCTTCAGGTGTGAAGAGAAGAGCTGGCGGAGACATTGCTCCGAGTAGTAGGCATTACCGCAGTGTCTCAATGGATAGTTGTTTTATGGAGAAGTTGAACTTTGGAGATGAATCGTTGTTAAAGTTTCCGCTTTCCTCGGCAAATGTTTCCCCGACCAATTCAGGTGAAGGGAATTCAAGTGCTTATAGTGTCGAATTTGGAAACAATGAGTTTAGTCCAGCTGAAATGAAGAAAATCGCAGCCGATGAAAAACTCTCTGAGATTGTAATGGCTGACCCTAAGCGCGTAAAAAGGTAACAAAAACTGGTGCTGCATTAGACTTTTTGTTGTTCTTCTTCTAGTGACATGATTGTTTGATTTAACAATTTCGTTAGAATCTTGGCGAATCGGCTTTCTGCTGCACGTTCAAAGGAGCGGAAGACTCGCTACATGGCAGAGTTAGAACACAAGGTGCAGACCCTTCAGAACGAAGCTACTACATTATCGGCTCAGCTCACGCATTTGCAGGTGAGAGAGAGAGACAAAACACAAACTATCCTGTTTGCAATGCATAAGTCAGTACTCAGCAGTCTTATATAATTTTGTCTTACCGGGTTCAGAGAGACTCGATGGGTTTGACGAACCAGAACAGTGAACTGAAGTTTCGTCTTCAAGCTATGGAGCAGCAGGCACAACTGCGCGATGGTAGGCACATTAATATTATCAGAACTCTCCATTCTCTATATTAAGATTGATGAGTAGCTCTAGGGGGGTTTTGTATCTGAACTTGATGAAACCAAGTCAGTTTCATGTCTCTGATCCATGTCCATGGCTGAGCTCTCGTAACATTTTATTTTCTATGTTTGGCAGCTCTGTCTGAGAAACTGACTGAAGAAGTCCAGCGCTTGAAGCGAGTGACTGGGGAGGCGAGCAGCAGCAGTGAATCAAAGACGACACTAAACCCGGAGATGTTTCAGCAGCTTAGCATCAACCAGTTACAAAACCAGCAGATGCAACACTCCAATTCCAATCAGAAGAGCACCATGAAAGCAAAACACACATCAAATGAATAGAGTAAGTAACTGCAATCTGCTGTTTTTAAGTTACAGATATATGATAATAGACTTATGTGCAGAGTCTGTTTTGAAATCTTTTCTAAAAGAAACATATAATTAAGTTGTTGTCTGGGAAATTCGATCATATTTCCTGACATAGACACATACATATATATATAGTAGTGATGGAGTCTTTGCTTTTGGACAAAGTTATGTTCTGTGGTTTTAGTCATGGTTTTTACACATCAGAATTTCATTTCCCTTCTGGATACATGCGTCTCCGTACTTGATTATATTGAACGGTACACTTTTACTTATTATTTCGGAGTACAATCATTACCTACTAATAGCTAATAATTAGTGTGTTTTTAGGAGAAAAAAAAAAAAGAATTATATGGTTTGATTAACTTGGGAATTTAATTTATTTTTAGATGAAGTATGATAAAAAAAAAAAAGAATTATATGGTTTGATTAACTTGGGAATTTAATTTATTTTTAGATGAAGTATGATACATAAATATGCAAAATGTCATTTATATAATTTTCACATAGAGTAATTTGATTCTTTAGTTTCATAAAAACTAAACCATAAAAAATGGTATTTGATTAAGTTACTTGTAACTTTTTTTTTTGGAAAAAAAGATCCTTGTAACTAAAGCTGTGATTTAAATAGATAATCGACTTATTATTGAAGGTTGTTCTTGAAAGTTTAAGTTGTGTGATTAAACAAGAACATGACAACTAAAGCCATGAAGAACAACTAATTAGAGAGATGTGAAATTTGAACCATTTGAGACCCAATGGTCCATGATTATTATGCTGTAAGCTCCTAAACTGATCGGATAAAGCTTGCAAATGCAAAACCAATTACTTTTGTCTAGAACCCAAAAGATGCACTTTTCGATTCTAGAATTGGATTCAGATTTGGTATTTCGAGTTTAACGCAGACAAAACTGAATAGGCGGTTTTAAATCAAAGCAATCAACGTTAAAATTTAAGCCACATGACATGTTTGTTTTCAACATTCTTTGTAGCATCTCAAGCTATACTCTTAGTAAATCTATCTCGATATTGTAAGAAAAGATGAATCTAATCCCAGTTACAGCAAATCTATAAAGCACCGCACAAAAAGGCTTTGTCATGAGTGGATTAGGCCCCTTTTTGGGTGATATTCCGTGAAGTCAAGCTATGATTTGTAACTTTTGTTTGAGATAATTTTAAAAATAACAAAAAGCCAAATGTCTATAAAAAAGTGAATGTGTAGCTAAGAAAAGTAGTCATATCATCCATGGGAGTCTTTCTGAAGTCGAATCTCTAAGTAACAAAAAACATCTCTTTTAGTTCTTCTTGTTCTTTGATTTCCCTGACTGTGTCTTGGCCAGAGATGTTCCCTAAGGTCATAATAATAACACACATTATTAATCAGGTTTAATCACAATCAAGAGGAAAAAAGCTTAGAAAGAACAAAAGTAACAGAACCTCGAGCCATTCATCGAGTGATGTATCCATAGATCTTGTTCCTACTTCCACCTTGGACACCTTTTTGGTTTTCTGGTAAAGGAGAGATTATCAAATGATTGTTTAACTATAAGAATGATAGACAGAAAAAGAAATCCAATGGTTTTACCTTAGTGAGACGTTGTACTTGACTATATGCCCATAGACTGAGGAATATGAGTAGAGCGACTCCGAGTGTTATAAGGAACACAGATTCACCGCTGAGTAGGCCTCCAGATTCAACTACCTCTATGGTTCCATTGTAGAAGACACTCTGGAATGGCTTCCCTTCCACATCGTAGATGATATAACCCACCAGATCAAATGCTCCAGGCTGTGCAAAACAACAACAACACCGAATAAGATTAGATCTTTCCAAGTTTCGATTGTACATAATTAGATATTTTTAGCATGAATTGAGATTATGATATATTGTCTATTGTGGGATATGTGTACCTGTAGGTACTGACTGACTGCGAAGACATAGGAGAATGTTGCTTGAAGAGAAGTTGGTATGGATGCATTGTTGAATCTCTGCAATAGAAAGACAGCACAAAAACATTAGAAAACATGTTCATGGATAAAAGCATAACAAGTTGTTAAAACTATGAGTTTACAAAACTACATCACAGCATGAAGTTTCTTGAATGTACAAAACAGCTTACCAGCATGGTTAGATTCTGAACCAACAACTTATGATCATAAGGAAGATGAACACTGGCCCTAATTCCCATCACACCGATGCTAGATTTCCCTGTTATGTCACAACCAATATGTAGATTGTTTAGATTTCCAACGGATAGAAAACAAAGTGCAGGCTAAGAGAAGTAGTGAACTACCGTCATTTTTGATACCAACAAGGAGCTCAGTGTCTTCTCCAGCTGTAACCACTGCAGGAAACAATAGGCATCCAAAAACAAAATCTTTAAAATCATAACGATGGCAAGCTTAACAAGCGAAAAAGGAGCACAGCCTTACATTTGGCACTGTTTTTGGGGAAAACACAAACTGTCTCAACTCCGGGAGCTGAGGTCAAGTTCATATCTAAATCCTGGTCATCTTCCTCAACGCCAGAATCACTATGTTCTCCGACCACATCATCAACAATACTTGAATGATCCTCAGCATCAGATTGACATCTAGCAACTGATAAAAGGGATAGTTAAACTCATCAGGTCACAAGTTTCAACGCAAGCACAGCGTCTTCAAACATGGAAGAACATTAGCATCCCAAAATAGATTTAGCTCAATCAAAGAACATTGCTCAGCGATTGACAGCAATATCCAAGAACAGATCGATAAATAAGAAGGTAACATTCTCAGAAAACATGAAACCAGATCGGAACAGGAGATCAAATATGAAATCCAATCCTAGGCATTAAACTAGGAAAACGCGATGAACAAACGGATCTAGATCTACAAAATCTAGAACAAGAAAAAAAACAGATAGAGAGGAGAGGCAGGAGACCTTGAAGGAGAGGAGATGCAAGGAGAAGGAGAGCGAGAAACAAAACCCTAAGATTCATCATCACTTTTGGTTTCAGGTCAACGAAATTAAGGACGAGCAAAGTATGTCGTCGATGGTATTTATGCAGAACACCCAACCCCACTTCCAGAAAACCAATTATTTCTCCCGTAAAAAACAAACACAGTTACAGAACACAACACAACCATAGATGGAAGAAACGTCAGCGTTTTGTCTTTTCTCCCATTTTATTATTTTAACCTAGATCGAGGTAAAAAGTAAACCCAAACCAAACACGAAAATTCCAACATTAATTCATATCCATGATTTTTAGGAAAAGAAAAAAGAATATAATGGTACATTGATGGGTTCATAATGAGAAGGAATAAGCATTAAAAAAAACTCCATGAACATTCCACTACTCTTGACATCAAAATCTGATTAATCATGTTACCAACTTGATCCATCAAAAAGCATATTTTTAATCCAAAATTAGTCCCTATGGTATGGAATGTGTACATTAAACAGTAATATTAATAATGTTATTTTTATTAAAATATTAATAATGTTATTTTTATTAAAATATTAATAATGTTATTTTTATTTAAATACTAATAATGTTATCTCTTTTTTTTTTTTTTTTTTGTCAATTATTAATAATGTTATCTTTACTAATATGTAGACTGTATTAATAAGTGCTTTTACCATAGAGCATTTTTACCGATGATTATTGAGATAGGCGATAGTTGTCACTAGGGGATGTGCTTAAAGTGAATCTAAAGATGGTAGGTGCTAAGAGCTGGTGCCTTTTTTTTATATAGGAAATGCTGATTTTTCTTTTAAAAGAATGCTAAATTTTTCTCGTCAAAAAGAATGTTCAATTTTATTTTTCAAAAAGAAAAAAAAAAAAAAAGGTTGTTTACATGAAAAAGAATGTTCAATTTTATTTTTCAAAAAGAAAAAAAAAAAAAAAGGTTGTTTACATGATACTAGATAAAAGTGGTACCTAACGCAAACTGAAAGCCAATTCCACTTTAATGTGAAAAATGGTTACACCACCTACAACTCTTACTCATTAAAACATTAATCGAGGAATTTGTCTTGGTAAATTTCAGAAAAAAAAAGAGTATAGAGGACACTAAAATCGTGTTGACATCTGAAGCTACATTCCATCCTGATATCTCGTCTTCCCTTCTCCCAAAAACGTTGAAAGTCTGTTCCTTATTGTCTTATCGATCCACTGAATGAGCATCTTTGTCGAGTGTCGCTCTGTACTATGCTTCTTAGTATTTTGCTCCCGATATGATAGATAGATAATTGTATGAAAGAGGTATCGAATGAGGAAACGCCATGTTGGAGTTTGACTTGCATTTGATAATATGCTTGTTAAAAAGGGGCAATCCTCCATGTACTGGACTACTAGCAAGCCTCCAGCTAATGCTTTTCAAATTTCACTTGAATACCAACAAAAGCAAAAGAGATGGTTTCTTGTTTTTTCAATCTCACAAAAATGACAAGAAGCATCAAAATTGGAATTCCATCTTTTTATTTCATGGTCCATCGAAAATCTATCTAGCAAAACTAGCCAAATCATGAATAAGAGTTTAAGCTATCCACACTGCTTTGTACCAAGAAACCCCATGATGATGCACACGTAAGAATTTCGAACTAAACTTGGACTAGATTGATAATATCATGGATTTAGAGGATGGTCAGTGAGGAGATTTAAGACTATTTTTGCATCAGTTGACGAAGTTTGTCTCCCTCACCATGAAGCGCGTTCCTCCTATTGTTAGTCCCTCTTTACAACGACCTTCCACGACTTGTTGGCTATGTTCATTTTATTACTTGTGTCTTTCAATTATTTGGTTCATAATCTATTTATTGGAGAGATCATGTCCCACCTAGATCCAATTTAAGTGAAACATTTGTATAGGGTTTCACATTTTGTGGGGCCTATTACTAAAAAAAATCAATTTTTTTTTATATTATTATTCTTATTAAATATTTACAAAATAAATAAAATTTCTTTGACAAAAAAATAAATAAATTTTAATATAAAATAAAACATAAATAATTTAAGTATAAAAATACACATAAAATAACTATATTGTTTATGAATATAAAAATAAAACATAAATAATTTAAGTATAAAAATACACATAAAATAACTATATTGTTTATGAATATAAACTAAAGAAAATATTTATATGTAATATAAATAATTTAAGTATAAAAATAAATATACTATTTATGAATATAAATTAAAGAAATTTTTTATATGAAATGAAAAATATAGTGTTTATTTTTTTTAGTTCTATTAATAATTATAAAAATTTATGATTAAAATAAAATAAAAAATATTTTTATATAAAATAAGGTCCCAAAATATTTTGTTGTTACGGCATCAGAAACTTCCTGACAGACCTCGAAATTTTGAAGGATGATGACAATTTGTCATGAGTTTTGCCTTGTTATTTATTGGGTACGTCTTTTTTTTTTTTTTTTTGTCAAGAGGGTACGTCTTCTTTTTGAAAATTAATTTTTATTGGGTACGTCTTTTTTTTTTTTTTTTTGTCAAGAGGGTACGTCTTCTTTTTGAAAATTAATTGTTCGGGTTCGGATTAATTAATTTCTTCGTTATCTTGATGGGCCTTTGTTTTAATAGCCCAAATGATATGATCCCAAACACTTTCGTTCTTGAGATCTCTTTTGTTCTTCTTTTTTTTTTTTGTCGATATCTCTTTTGTTCTTAGAGATTATTGACTTTAACGTAGTAGAAATATAAATAGAAGTAAAAAGTCAAGTAAATGAGAGACATGTTACGAGAAAAGGCACGTGTCGTTTACAGGTGGGAATTCATTAAAGGAGGTCAATCAAACTCAAAACTGTTAAATGTTAAATAATACACATGGATGGATCATTGATGGATCTTCCTCATCAATACCGTCAACACTTTGCTTCATTTGGGTGGTTTCGACAGTTTGATCTTCATATCCATGCTCTGTTTCTGCTGCCTTCATATACATTTTTTTTTAATAATTAAATTACACCACTATTATTATTAACATGCTAGCCTTTTATTTTGTGGGTCAACTCTGCTTTTAAATATTTTTAGCATTTGCTTGGGTTAGGCCAACAAAAATGGATCCTATGATATTGTCTTTACGGCTTACTCGGGTATTAGTCTGATAATGTTCCAACTCTACGTAATTTTTTTTTTTTTTTTTTTTTTTTTTTAATTTTTTTTTTTTTTTTTTTTTTTTTTTGCGGGATGAACCGGGCCCGTGCAGTAGTGCAACGCATGAACGACTCGTAGAAGTCCAGATAGCAAGCTATCTTGATGGGCTTCAACCCTTATAAAAAAAGAGTTAATATCGTGTGGGCCGATGGCCCACATATCAAATATTAAACTCTACGTAATTTATTTGTTTAGTAGTATAACCAATATAAATTTAAGATAGGCGATTAGGAGGGGATTAATCTCCAGAGATCTTTTTAGAAAAATTATAGTCTCACTAACCTCCCTTTTACTTTTAATAGATGGAAATGACTAAAAAGTCCTAACTTTCATATAGAGTCATTTGTCATGTTTAGAGTTTAAAATTTAAATTTATTATTTAGAATTTAATATGTAAGATTAAGTGTTTAGGGTTTAGGGTTTAAAATTTAGATTAGGATTTAATTTTTAGATTTAGGGTTTAGAATTTAGATTTCAGGGTTTAGAATTTAAGATTTCAGGTTTAATTTAAAAAATTATAGTCTCACTAACCTCCCTTTTACTTTTAATAGATGGAAATGACTAAAAAGTCCTAACTTTCATATAGAGTCATTTGTCATGTTTAGAGTTTAAAATTTAAATTTATTATTTAGAATTTAATATGTAAGATTAAGTGTTTAGGGTTTAGGGTTTAAAATTTAGATTAGGATTTAATTTTTAGATTTAGGGTTTAGAATTTAGATTTCAGGGTTTAGAATTTAAGATTTCAGGTTTAAGGTTTTTTTTGCTTGAGATTAGAATTTAGAGTTTAGGGTTTAGGATTGTAATTAAGAATCTGGGTTAAAAATTTGGAGTTTAAGGTTTAGATTTGGGGTTTGGGTCTAGAGTTTATGGTTTGGAGTCTAGAGTTTTTAATTTATGGTTTGGGTTTATGATTATAATTAAGGGTTTGGGTTTAGAATGTTGAGTTTAGGGTTTAGGGTTTAGAATTTATGGTTTGGGTTTAGAGTTTTGGATTTAGGATTTAGAGTTTTTAATTTATGGTTTGGGTTTATAATTTATGA
>CM071716.1:5560971-5578741 GCA_036630335.1 Physaria fendleri | reverse complement strand
TGAACCCAAACCGAAATTAGTGAGTACTTAAACGGGTCTTAATTTTTAATACCCGAAAGACCCGAACCGAACCCGAACCGAATACCCGAACGCCCATTAGGCAAACCTATTTGATATTTTTGTCAGTGACCAACAATACGCATACCTATTGAATGATTTTGTGGTAGTTCTGTTTTGTGTTAATCTTTAGGGCCTGTTATTGAGGTTTTTTTTCCTTGGGTTAGAGGGGAGATGTATATTTAAGGCCTAACTTCAATTTACAAAGACGCCTTAAATTTTGTTGGGAAGGGCTTAGCTTCACTGGTAAGTCCATTTAAATCAAAATTCAATAAGATTAGTGACACGCTTGAGTAGTAACGATGAGATTGCAAAGCTGTTAGAATAGAACGAGATAGTGATTAGCCATATTTTTAGCTACGAGTCTGTAACTAATTCCTTCTTATGAGAATCTTGGAAAGAGCAAAAAAAAAGTGAATCTGGAGTTCAAAAATCAAACACAGTAGTAAGAAACCTGAAACTTGATCAGGTTGAGAGAGATAACGGATTTGTCTGGATCTTAACATTTCGAACTTCCCGCAATATCAAGCATTTCATCGTCCAAATAATGGTTTCTATTTCCGTGTGAAGAAGGGACAGTGGTCTGATCACACTTGCTCCGCAAAAAGAGAAAATCCCGGAATCAGAATAGAGACTTCAACCTAAACCTACATATGTTTTCGAGGAAGTCTACGAACGGTCAGTCCGTTAAAAAGAAAGTTTTGAAAGAGAGACACTTCCTATATCATTTAAACTTGCTACTGGGCTAGATATGGCCAATTGGGCCTCATACCAAGCCTTCTCTTCAGAAATGGCTAGAAATGGTCGTAGCAGTCTTTAGAATCTCCGCGGGAGATCTCTCAATACCCTTGAACAATTTGTCATTTCAGGCTTTCCAATTGTAACTGAGCAGCCAAAGAAAAACCTCAAAACAGTCAGCACTCAGCAGTCACATCTTTATGATCGCCTTTTGTAAAGAGATAATCCAAATTTGCAAAGATAGAAAGAAATTGAACAAAGTTGGTCTGATAAAGCCCATGACTGTGCCATAACATATACATCTAAAAGCATTTAGTTTTAATATAGTAACCATAGTTTCATTCTAGTTTTAATACATTTGGTTAGCAGCTTTTTGTTATTTCATAACAGCAACATATGAAAATATTATTTTTAACTTGATATATATGTTCCCTAATGATCTTTACGAAATTAAATATTCATATGCAGCATATGAGAGTGCGAATGCGAAAAGACAAAATAACAAATGCGAAGGCGAGGAGTCACATTTTGTTCATCTGTTAGTAATCATCAATCATAGAGAACCAATGGGAATTTAGAAATAAGATGATGGAATATCCAAAATTAGTTCTAATTTTGTAAATCTCCACTAGTTTCTCAAAAAGAAGACTAATTGGAAAAAAAAATGAAGTCTACTAGGAACAAACTGATCGGGCCATTAACAAAATAATTGAACAATGATAAGCATATTACTTCACGAAGTTGAGTATATAAAAATGGAAAGTGGTCCATTGACAAATGCTAGTATGCTACATTCACGTTCCTGCACGTTACATGATAGTTTGACGCAGACCTGGTTTGTTCCACGATTACTGAGAGGCAAGCTTTATAGGCTATATAAGGACATGAACATGTAATGTAGAATCATAAAACAAAACAAAACAAGAAACACAAAACCAACACAGTGAGGCTTTGACAAGAAATCAAAACAAGAATGATATTTTCTCTTGGGATGGGGCGTTTGGCTCCTCTCTTTTATGCTCTTGGTTTTGCTTTCATGGCAACCATGGTTGCTGCTTCTTATGAACCTTACATGTATAGCTCTCCTCCACCACCGGTATACGACTCTCCGGCACCAAAAGTTGACTATAAATCTCCACCACCTCCTTACGTTTACACTTCTCCACCACCTCCACCAGCATATTCTCCAGTACCCAAAGTAGACTACAAGTCTCCACCACCACCTCCATATTATTCACCTTCTCCTAAGGTGAATTACAAATCTCCACCACCTCCATACGTTTACAGTTCCCCACCACCACCACCACCACCATACTACTCACCTACTCCAATGGTGCACTACAAATCTCCCCCACCATCTTACGTGTATAATTCTCCCCCACCACCGCCATATTACTCACCCTCTCCAAAAGTAGAATACAAGTCTCCACCACCACCGTATGTCTACAGTTCCCCACCACAACCATACTATTCACCAACTCCAAAGCCCGTTTACAAATCTCCACCACCACCATACGTCTACAACTCCCCACCACCGCCATATTACTCACCCTCTCCAAAAGTAGAATACAAGTCTCCACCACCACCGTATGTCTACAGTTCCCCACCACAACCATACTATTCACCAGCTCCAAAGCCAACTTACAAGTCTTCACCACCACCGTACGTCTACAACTCCCCACCACCACCATATTATTCTCCTTCCCCTAAGCCAACATATAAATCTCCACCACCACCATATGTCTACAGCTCCCCACCACCACCACCACTGTACTACTCACCTTCTCCAAAACCTACATACAAGTCTTCACCACCACCATATGTCTACAGCTCGCCACCACCACCGTACTACTCACCTTCTCCAAAATCTACATACAAGTCTCCACCACCACCGTACGTCTACAATTCTCCACCACCACCATATTACAGTCCTCCTAAACCTGCATACAAATCTCCACCACCATCATATGTGTATAACTCTCCACCACCTCCATACTACTCACCTTCTCCAAAACCAGTGTACAAATCTCCACCACCATACATTTACAGCTCTCCACCACCACCATACTACTCGCCTTCTCCTAGGATTGCGTACAAATCTCCACCACCACCATACGTCTATAACTCTCCACCACCACCACATTACTCACCTTCTCCTAAGCCGTCATACAAATCTCCACCACCACCTTACGTCTACAGGTCTCCACCACCACCTCACTACTCTCCTTCACCTAAACCATCATACAAATCTCCACCACCACCGTACGTTTACAGCTCCCCACCTCCACCTCACTACTCTGCGACACCTAAGGTTGTATATAAAACACCAACACACCCACATGTATGTGTTTGCCCACCACCTCCTCCATGTTACTCTCATTCTCCAAAGATTGTGTACAAATCTCCACCAACACCATACGTTTACAGTTCTCCACCCCCACCATACTATTCGCCTTCACCTAAACCTTCATACAAATCTCCACCTCCACCGTATGTATATAGTTCTCCTCCACCACCATACATCTATAGTTCCCCACCACCACCACCATACGTCTACAGTTCTCCACCACCTCCATACTCACCACCACCACCATACGTCTACAGTTCTCCACCACCTCCATACTACTCGCCTTCTCCTAAGCCTACATACAAATCTCCACCACCACCATACGTCTATAGTTCTCCACCACCTCCTTACTACTCACCTTCCCCTAAGCCTGCATACAAATCACCACCACCACCATATGTCTATAGTTCTCCTCCACCACCATATTACTCGCCTTCTCCTAAACCTACATACATATCCCCACCACCACCATACATCTACAGTTCTCCACCACCACCATACTACTCGCCTTCTCCTAAGCCTTCGCACCACCATACATCTACAGTTCTCCACCACCACCATACTACTCGCCTTCTCCTAAGCCTTCGTACAAATCTCCACCCCCACCATACGTTTACACCTCTCCACCACCACCATATGTCTACAGCTCTCCACCACCACCATACGTCTATAGCTCTCCACCACCACCCCCATATGTATACAGTTCTCCACCACCACCATATTACTCGCCCTCTCCAAAGCCTACATACAAATCCCCACCACCACCATACGTCTACAACTCTCCACCACCACCATATAACTCACCTTCTCCAAAGGTTGAGTACAAATCTCCACCACCACCATATGTTTACAATTCACCACCTCCACCTCCATATTACTCTCCTCCTCCAAAGGTTGAGTACAAATCTCCACCACCACCGTATGTCTACAATTCTCCACCCCCACCACCATACTACTCACCTTCCCCAAAGGTTGAGTACAAATCTCCTCCACCACCGTATGTCTACAGTTCCCCACCACCACCAACATACTACTCGCCTTCTCCAAAGGTTGAGTACAAATCTCCTCCACCACCATATGTTTACAGCTCTCCACCGCCATCATCATACTCTCCTTCTCCAAAGACCGAGTACAAGTCTCCTCCCACACCTTCATATTATTAAATCATTCAATGAACATTTAAAATAAGATACCATGTCTTATTTGATGGCCAATTGTCCTTTTCAATATCCTATTCTTTTGCTGTTGTAATTTTCTTCAGTCCATATATGTAAGCCTGTTGCAATTCTATATATTTTTGTATTCTTGATCTAAATAATATATTATGACTTTACCCATTTAAATCAACGTAAAAAGAAAAAGAAAAAACCTAAGGTAAGATGTTCACCGATGTCGACAAAAAAAAAGACTATATGTTCAGTGCTTGATATAAATATGAACCTTACATAACTTTAGTCAGATAATATTGTAAAATCAGAGAAATGTAAATTTATAATAGTAAACAAACTGAACTGAACAATGTATATAAAACTAATTAATTTGATTTGAAAATTGTAATGATTGCTTCCTCATATTCAAACACTAATTGGCATAAATAAATTAGTTTATCTGAACTAGGATAAGAGCTAACCTACCGGTGCATAAACAAATACTCTACACATTTACATTGTCCTTAATATATTATATATAAGAACATGTACCACTTTGTTCATGCCGATTTATTTTGAATTAGATGTTTTTGTTTATGTTTCCTAATATATAAATTTTATGAATGTTTTCAGTGGAATCTCGTTAATTAAGGGATAGTATTAGTCAATCTCATCAATTTGGTTCGGTTATTAAGACTTGAACAAGTTGTAAATGTGTCTTTTAGGTTAGGCGTAGGCAACATACCCGAATCCAAACAACCGAACCGAACCCAATCCGAAGAATGATACTATCGATATTTTCAAAATATTCTTAAAAGATCTCAATCTTTAAACCCAAATAACCGGAATTGAATCCGAACCAAACCAAAAATCGAACTACTACGCCAAATACAGATTATAATTATATATCTAAAATATTCGAATAAGATCTCAACCTTTAAACCCGAAAAAAAAAAATCCGAA
Source organism: Physaria fendleri (assembly GCA_036630335.1). Taxonomy (NCBI): domain Eukaryota; kingdom Viridiplantae; phylum Streptophyta; class Magnoliopsida; order Brassicales; family Brassicaceae; genus Physaria; species Physaria fendleri. The sequence continues at coordinate 5,573,488 of CM071716.1, read as the reverse complement.
GGATCAAACCGAACCCAAACGGAAAGCCCAAATGCCCATCCCATTGTCTCATTTTCAGTTAGTAGGTACCAATCATAGGAGACATTAAGAATATAGAAATATCCAAAAACTCGATCCAAAGTCTTAGAATTACAACTAGTTTCTCCACCTACTATAATAATAATGATAATCGAAACAGGAAGATGTAGAAGAAGAAGAAACAAATTAAATGGACCGTTGACAAAATAATTGAACAATGATAAGCATCTTATTTCACGAACTTGAGAATACAAAAATGGAGAGTGGATCGTTGACAAATGCTACATTCACGTTCTTGCACGTTACATGTTACTTTGGCGCAGACTTGGTTTCACGACCAGGCAAGTTTTTTAGTCTATATAAGGGCATTAACATGTAATGTAGAATCATAAAACCGAACAAGAACAAAAACAAAACCAAAGCAGTGAGGAGAAAAAAATCAAAATAAGAATGATATCTTCTCCCGGGATGGGGCGTTTGGCCCCTCTCTTTTATGCTCTTGGTTTTGCTATTATGGCAACTATGGTTGCTGCTTCTTATGAAACTTACACTTATAGCTCTCCTCCACCACCTGTATACGAATCTCCGGCACCAAAGGTTGACTACAAATCTCCTCCACCTCCTTACGTATACAGTTCTCCACCACCTCCATCATATTCGCCATCTCCTAAAGTAGACTACAAATCTCCACCACCTCCATACGTTTATAGGTCTCCACCACCACCCCCATATGTTTACAGCTCTCCACCACCACCTCCATACTATTCACCTTCTCCAAAGGTAGAATACAAGTCTAGACCACCACCGTATGTCTACAGTTCCCCACCACCACCACCACCGTACTATTCACCTACTCCAAAACCCGTATACAAATCTCCACCACCTCCATATGTTTACAGCTCACCACCACCACCATACTACTCGCCATCTCCTAAGCCTGCATACAAATCTCCACCACCACCGTACGTCTACAACTCTCCACCGCCACCATATTACTCACCATCTCCAAAACCCGTGTACAAGTCTCCACCACCACCATATGTCTACAGTTCTCCACCACCACCATACGTCTATAGCTCCCCACCACCACCCCCATACATATACAGTTCTCCACCACCACCATATTATTCTCCGTCCCCTAAGACTACATACAAATCCCCACCACCCCCATATGTCTACAGCTCCCCACCACCACCCTACTACTCACCTTCCCCTAAGCCAACATACAAATCTCCACCACCACCATATGCCTACAGCTCTCCACCACCACCATATCACGCACCATCTCCAAAACCGGTGTACAAATCTCCTCCACCACCATATGTCTACAGCTCCCCACCACCACCGTATGTCTACAGTTCCCCACCACCACCATACTACTCACCTTCCCCTAAGCCAACATACAAATCTCCACCACCACCATATGTCTACAGCTCTCCACCACCACCGTACTACAATCCTTCTCCTAAGCCTGCATACAAATCTCCACCACCACCATACGTGTACAACTCTCCACCACCACCATATTACTCACCTTCTCCAAAACGGGTGTACAAATCTCCACCACCACCTTATGTCTATAGCTCTCCACCACCACCATACGTTTACAGTTCCCCACCTCCACCTTACTACTCTCCTTCACCTAAACCATCATACAAATCTACACCACCATCGTATGTTTACAGCTCTCCACCTCCACCTTACTACACTCCTACACCTAAGGTTTTATATAAATCACCACCACACCCACATGTATGTGTTTGTCCACCACCTCCTCCATGTTACTCTCCTTCTCCAAAGATTGTGTACAAATCTCCACCAACACCTTACGTTTACAGTTCTCCACCACCACCATACTATTCGCCTTCGCCTAAACCTTCATACAAATCTCCACCACCACCATATGTCTACAGTTCTCCTCCACCACCATACGTGTATAGCTCCCCACCACCACCACCATACGTCTACAGTTCTCCACCACCTCCATACTACTCACCTTCTCCTAAGCCTACATACAAATCTCCACCACCACCATACGTCTACAGTTCCCCACCACCGCCATACTACTCGCCTTCCCCTAAGCCTACTTACAAATCACCACCACCACCATACGTCTACAACCACCACCATACGTCTACAGTTCTCCACCACCTCCATACTACTCACCTACTCCTAAGCCTATATACAAATCTCCACCACCACCATATGTCTACAGTTCTCCACCACCGCCATACTACTCACCTTCCCCTAAGCCTACTTACAAATCACCACCACCACCATACGTCTACAGTTCTCCACCACCACCATATTACTCGCCTTCCCCTAAGCCTTCATACAAATCCCCACCACCACCTTACAGTTCTCCCCCACCACCATACTACTCTCCTTCTCCTAAACCTACTTACAAATCTCCCCCACCACCATACGTCTACAATTCTCCACCACCACCATACGTGTATAGCTCTCCACCACCATCTCCATACGTATACAGCTCTCCACCACCACCATATTACTCACCTTCACCAAAGGTTGACTACAAATCTCCTCCACCACCATATCTTTACAGTTCTCCACCTCCACCACCGTACTACCCGCCTTCTCCGAAGGTTGAGTACAAATCTCCACCACCTCCGTATGTCTACAATTCTCCACCTCCACCACCATACTACTCGCCTTCTCCAAAGGTTGACTACAAATCTCCTCCACCACCATATGTTTACAGTTCCCCACCTCCTCCACCATACTACTCGCCTTCTCCAAAGGTTGACTACAAATCTCCTCCACCACCATATGTCTACAGTTCCCTACAGTTCTCCACCTCCACCACCGTACTACCCGCCTTCTCCGAAGGTTGAGTACAAATCTCCACCACCTCCGTATGTCTACAATTCTCCACCTCCACCACCATATTACAGTTCTCCACCTCCACCACCGTACTACCCGCCTTCTCCGAAGGTTGAGTACAAATCTCCACCACCTCCGTATGTCTACAATTCTCCACCTCCACCACCATATCTCCTCCACCACCATATGTTTACAGTTCCCCACCTCCTCCACCATACTACTCGCCTTCTCCAAAGGTTGACTACAAATCTCCTCCACCACCATATGTCTACAGTTCCCTACAGTTCTCCACCTCCACCACCGTACTACCCGCCTTCTCCGAAGGTTGAGTACAAATCTCCACCACCTCCGTATGTCTACAATTCTCCACCTCCACCACCATACTACTCGCCTTCTCCAAAGGTTGACTACAAATCTCCTCCACCACCATATGTTTACAGTTCCCCACCTCCTCCACCATACTACTCGCCTTCTCCAAAGGTTGACTACAAATCTCCTCCACCACCATATGTCTACAGTTCCCCACCTCTTCCACCATACTACTCGCCTTCTCCAAAGGTTGACTACAAATCTCCTCCACCACCGTATGTTTACAGTTCCCTTCCACCACCATATGTCTATAGTTCCCCACCTCTACCATCATACTCTCCTTCTCCAAAGACCCCGACACCTTTATATTAATAAATCGTTGGATCAAAATTTAAAATAAGATACCAAGTCTCATTTGATGGTCAATTGTCTTTATTATTGTCATGTTTAGTTCTTTTCAATTTCCAATTCTTTTGCTATTGTAATTTACTTATGTATTCATGTTTATTCTCTATACGTTGCACTGCAATCCATAAATGTAAGTTTGTTGCAATTCTATATCTTATTGTATTCTTGACCTAAATAATATATATGACTTTATCCATTTAAGTTAACGTCAAGTAAGACAATACACAGAGACAATTTTATTGTTTCCACCTTCATTGAGTTTACAAAAGAGTTTACAACACTTTTGACACTTACTTTACTTACACTCATAGATAAGACTACAACACTCAAGAAGTGAAGGGATAAACAACGACCTTCCCTGTGGCATGATTCGTTTCTAAGTATGAGAAAGCTTCAGCAACACGTGAGAATGGGAATGGTCCTTTAGGATCAACCACAGGCTTCACCTTCCCACTCTCGATGTATGGATTCAGTTTCTTCAAAACCTCACCGTTAGATGTCACAACGAATCTAAAACCAGGAGGCGTGACTGCACCAGTCAAGGCCACAACTTTGCCTCCTTCTTTAATCACCTTCACTGCCTTATCACACATCCCTATTGACAAACAAAATTTGGTTTTAAAGATGTTCCATTGCCATAAATCAAATATGTAATTTATGTTGTTTTGTTTACCAATGGCATCAAAGACCACATCGAATTTGTCAGGCAAGTCTTCTATATTCTCCTTTGTGTAATCAATAGCTAAATCAGCACCTAAGCTTCTTATAAACTCGAGCTTCCCTGTGCTAGCTGTAGCAGCCACCTTTGAAGCTCCATACACTTGCTTTGCTAACTACATCAAATACGAATATGAGGAATCTATCAATAAACGACGAAAACTTCAAAAAAAGACTAAAACTAATATAGGCTAGTTCACTCGGTTTTGTGTTGTAAGCCTATAATATTTTCATGGTATCAAAGTCTCGACATAAATAGGATGATAAAAAGGTCAAAGAGTGGTCGTCAAGGCTTGTTAGAATCTCGAGAGGGCGTGTCAGAGCTATTTCTTAGATTATAAAGAACCAGAAACCAAACGGATGTTACCTGAATCACAAGACTTCCTACTCCTCCTGCGCCATTAAGAACAAGAATCGATTTTCCAGCCGAAAATTCAGTCCTAACCAGACCTTCATCAGCAGTTTCTATAGCTAATGGAAGTCCAGCAGCTTGCGCGAAATCGATGTTTTTAGGTTTTAACGCTAATAGCTTCTCTTCCACGGCTGTATACTCCGCTAAAGAACCAAATTGCTTAGGACCTTCCAATGCTTTCTCACTCACATTCGCGTAAACCTCATCTCCTTCTTTAAACTCCTTTACCGCACTTCCCAATTTCACTACTATTCCAGCAACATCATATCCCGGAACAGTCTACTTCAACAAAAGATTCAAAAATATTTAAAGATTTCTTTTTAGAATTTCAAAATTAGAATGGAGAATTTAGATTTACCGGGAGAGGTGAATCGGTGGCTTTAAATTTCCCTTGCCGTCTTTTAGCATCGACAGGATTAAGAGCAGCTGCAACAACTTTAATCAGAACCTGATCTTCTTTAATCTCCGGTACAGCAATGTTGCTCTCTAGCTTCAGAACATCAACTCCGCCGTACTCACTGTATAACCAACCCTTCATCTCGCTCGGAACCGTCGTATCTGAAAGCTTTGAAGCTTTTAGAGAAAACTTTAGAAAACTTTCGATACCATTACTTGATGAAGAAGAATTGCTCTTAAACCATCTTCAAAGTAAACCGATGAAATTGGTTTCATCAAATGTTGTTCTGGTTTATACACCCCCTCAAATTTGGTGTGGGAGGAGACTCTACACCCAATTTGAAACGAAGATCAGAGAATGAGTTATTAGGCAAAGACTTGGTGAATATGTCAGCAAGTTGATGAACAGCAGAGATATGCTTGACAGTAATTGCACCTAACGCAACCCTTTCCCTGACATAATGATAGTCTATTTGAAAATGTTTAGACCGTGAGTGTAAAGCCGGAGTAGCCGTGAGATATGTTGCAGAAAGATTATCACAGAGAAGTTCTGGAGTAACTAACTGTTGAATCTTGAGATCACGAAGAAGAGACTGAACCCATGCCATTTCTTGAGCAGCAAAAGAAAGGGACCTATACTCTGCCTCAGTAGAAGAGCGAGAGACAGTGGGATGACGTTTAGCTGACCAAGAAATGAGATTACAACCAAGAAAAACACAGAACCCTCCAGTAGAGAAGATCAGAGAATGAGTTATTAGGCAAAGACTTGGTGAATATGTCAGCAAGTTGATGAACAGCAGAGATATGCTTGACAGTAATTGCACCTAACGCAACCCTTTCCCTGACATAATGATAGTCTATTTGAAAATGTTTAGACCGTGAGTGTAAAGCCGGAGTAGCCGTGAGATATGTTGCAGAAAGATTATCACAGAGAAGTTCTGGAGTAACTAACTGTTGAATCTTGAGATCACGAAGAAGAGACTGAACCCATGCCATTTCTTGAGCAGCAAAAGAAAGGGACCTATACTCTGCCTCAGTAGAAGAGCGAGAGACAGTGGGATGACGTTTAGCTGACCAAGAAATGAGATTACAACCAAGAAAAACACAGAACCCTCCAGTAGATCGACGAGTGTCTTGACAGCCACCCCAATCACTATCACTGTAGGCTCGGAGAACAGAATCAGTGTGAGCAGTAAAACTGAGACCAAGAGAAGAAGTACCCTTCAAGTACCTGAGCAAACGTTTAAGATGATGAAAGTCTGCCATAGAAGGAGAATGCATCTTTTGACAGAGAAAATTAACCGCAAATTGAACGTCAGGACGAGTCAAAGTTAAATACTGAAGTTTCCCAGCCAAACTACGGTAGTAAGAAGGCTCTGGAAAAGCAACATCTGAACCTTGAGTGTGAGAAGGCTGCAGGGGAAGAGGAGTAGAAACAGGAGAACAACCACTCATCCCTGCAGTTTCCAAAATATCAAATAAATACCTCTCTTGATGAAGAAAAAGACCATCAGGATGCTTATGGACTTGGATGCCAAGAAAGTAATGTAGAAAACCCAAGTCCTTCATCCGAAATTCTGAGTGTAAAGACTGAACCAATCTGTCAACTAAATGTTGATTATTTCCTGTGAGAAGAATATCATCCACGTACAGCATTAGATAAAGAAGATCTTTGCCATTATGATAAACAAATAGGGATGGATCAGCATGAGCACAAGTAAAACCATATTCAAGAAGAAAGAAGCTGAACTTGTCAAACCAAGCGCGAGGAGCTTGTTTAAGACCATAAACCGCTTTGTTGAGTTTCCAGATATGATCCGGGTGCTTTGAATCAACAAAACCAGGTGGTTGAAACATATAAACAGGTTCTTTGAGATCACCATGGAGAAAAGCATTTTTAACATCAAGTTGCTTTATATCCCATCCTCGTGTAGTAGCAACATGAATGACTGTTCTTATAGTAGATGTTTTTACTACAGGACTGAAAGTATCAACATAGTCAATGCCCTCTTCCTGTTCATAGCCTTTGGCTACTAGTCTGGCTTTGTGCCGATCAAATGATCCATCAGAGTGAATCTTGTTAGTGAAAATCCACTTATTGCCAAGAGGATGAATCTCTGATACCATGAAAGCTTTGAAGCTTTTAGAGAAAACTTTAGAAAACTTTCGATACCATTACTTGATGAAGAAGAATTGCTCTTAAACCATCTTCAAAGTAAACCGATGAAATTGGTTTCATCAAATGTTGTTCTGGTTTATAGTATCCGCAGTCACATTAGCTGCAGCTGAAGTACTCTGAGAGCTCGCCGAAATCCTCAATAACTTCTTACTGACTGTTTGTACATAAGATCCGAATCTAACTCTGTTTAATCGGATAACAGAAGATTTACTAGTGAGAAGAGAATGATCAAGAAGAGACGTTTCACGGCGGAGCAATGGAGTTGTGACGGTGGTTGATACAAACGTTGTGTTCATTTTCAGTGTGCCACTAATCTGTGGAAACAGCTTATCTCTTTCGCTTTCCTCTGTTTTAAAACACTCTGTTCCATGGCTTTATCTGGTTGGTCCCTATTTTTTGTGGTTCTCGTTGTAATGAAGTTATAGTTATTGGGCTTTAAGATTAGGCCCAACTCTTGAGTCTAGACGAATCTCAAAGAAGAAAGTCGATCTACGCACGATGAGATTTGACCAGCGCACAACGAAGCACGATCAAGACAAGTGTCGATTTATTATTGGGTCATTGAAAAGAAGAAAGTCGATCTACGCACGATGAGATTTGACCAGCGCACAACGAAGCACGATCAAGACAAGTGTCGATTTATTATTGGGTCATTGATCAAGTTTATATATCCACCGTTCATTTCTGAAAAAACAGAGAAAGCTTCAACTTTTTTTTAGGTAAGCTTAAAGGATTCAAAAACATAATATTGCTTTTATTGTTATAGTAAAGTCATATGATTTTGTTGTCAATGTAGGATCTTGTTATTGAAAATGGCAAATACCATCAAATCCGGGTTAAGAAAGGCTTCATTCACTAAGGTTGATCAGGTATATCCTGGGACTAGTGGACATAATGTCACCGTGAAGATCATTAGCACAAAAATGGTGTTACAAAAATCTCGTGTTGATGGTCCTAAGTCTCGCGTTTCGCGAATTTCTGAATGTATTGTTGGAGATGAGACAGGAGTTATTGTCTTTACCGCAAGAAATGATCAAGGTATATCTACTTAATTACTTCAATCAATCAATGAAAAGAAACATAATCTTGTCATTTTGTATATGATTTGGTTTGTATATAGTGGATATAATGAAAGAGGGATCTAGTGTAATGCTTCGTAATGCGAAAATCGATATGTATAAAGGATCAATGAGGCTAGCTGTAGACAAATGGGGCCGTGTTGAAGTCATAGAGCCTGTGAGTTTTAAAGTGAAAAAAGACATTAACATGTCTCTCATCGAATATGAGCAATTCAACGTTGTTGTATGAGTCTGTTGATATTTTGGTACTAAGCTATGTAAGAGTTATCAATGCATCCAAAACTGTATGCTAATCTTTGTCTTAAGTTGACAGTTTATGTTGTCATTAACAAGATATAAGATGCATATCATTGGATAGTCAAAAGCTTTATTAAATAATCTCAAACAAGAGCAACCAAATTTATTATGCCTACTTCGTAAGTAACCTACAACGGAAAGGAAAATCGGGTGGTAAACTACCAAAAACAATCATTTTCTTCAAGAATTTCTGTTCCCAAAATTCATTGTCGAAAAGTGACACTAGATCCCGCAATTCAGTACAAACACAAGCCATGATTCCAATACTCGCGCCAGGAAGTGACTCTATTATCTTCAGCTTTAGATCTGTTGGTAAGTTCATGAAACATGGTAGAGATTTCAAACCAGTCTCATCACAAAGATCATTCATCGGCTTGGGATCCTTCATGTCCTCTAAGGATACTTCGGCTAATTTTGGGCCTAGGGTTTCACAATCTCCCAAATTCCGATACGAAGATGCACTATTTTGAACTGATGTAATAGAAGTAGAATCATCGAGATAGTAGTACGTAAGTTTACCGAATGTTATAGAACGTAGTGAATCCTGCGGCGAACATTCGAGAAATTTGTCCTTATGAATAGGTTGTAGATGATCTGCCAATACAAGTTTTAGGGTTTTTCTTGTCTCCTGACCCATCAAACTTAGCTTCTTCATTTTTGCACTTGTTAGTTTTTCCGATATTCAATACCAACGTAGCTTTAAGTAGGAATAAATCAATGAAAACGTATATATAGGAATCTAAAGTAAGGAGGTTACTTAAAATTCTTGGCAGTATATTCTTATATATACTTAACTTAAAATCAATGAAAACGTATGTATAAGAATCTTAAAACGTATATTCTTGGCAGTGGTTTAGGATAATTAATAACTTTCTAAACTTTCAAGGGCTTTTAGTGATGAATTATATTTGGATGAATTATATTGATTACATTTTCATGGTTTAGTAAAGTTTGATTTTGGGGAAACAAAAAGGGCTTTTAGCGGTACTTACGATCTAATTAATTTTATTTGATGTAATTAGAAAAACATTAAAATAAATATAGACAGGACTGCTTTGACTTCATCTAAAGGCTAAATCAAGATTTCAATTTTGAACTAAATATAAAGTCTAACATAATTATACTCCAGTACACTAGAACTATAATACAAAATTTATCATTACTTTATTTTAAACACAATCATTGTCATACATATCTAAGTGGCATCATAAAAGGGCATCACAAAATGTCTCGTTTTCTTGTAGTGCATAATAGGATTACCATCATCCAACAACTGCCAAATTCTTCTTACCATTTGATCTTGTTGTATTTTTTTCCTACAAAAAAAAAAACAACAAATACACTCTTCCAATCAACGTTTATTAAATTCCCAACACGATATATTTCTTCTGAGAATTTCTGATTCCATAAATCATTGTCTGATGCAAAATGCTGCATTTCTGTACAAACACAAGCTATATTTCCAATATTCACGTCAGGAAGCAACGCTAGTATCTTCAGCTTTAGCTCTCTTGGTAGGCTCATGAAGCATGGTGGAGATTTCAAACCAGTCTTATCACAAAGACCAATCAACAACAGCATAACAAGACCATCTTTTACCATTCTCCAGAACGTGAACATTTTACTGTAATAGATCGTCTTGGTTTGTCTTCAAACTTCAATATATTCATTACTAAATAAACAACTCGCACAAACCTATACTTATCATGATGAACCACCCTTTGAAGAACACTAGATCCACCTAGTTTTCCGTAAACCACAACCATATGACCTAATCTCTGAGGTCTCATTGTTCAGCTTATATATAGTGTCATTTATTAAATGTAATAAGCCCTTGATTTGGAAGTACTGGTTATTATGATGTTGATCCAGGAATCCAATCACACATATTCATTTGAAAGATTAATAGTGCAACAATGTTTCAAATGCAAGATATCCTATTTGTTAAACGATGATCTAGCTTCAGTCTTCAAACTGAGATATTTGGGATCATTGAAATACCTTTTTAGGACTTGAAATTTCAGGAGCTTATACGCAAAATGAATTTGCTTTCTATATTCATAGAATATGAGAAGTGTAATTCGATTTTTCTCTAAACTGGAACACTCTACTATATAAAAAGAGTTAGAAATAAAGAATATATTCATTCTATTTTCGATCAATAACATAATTATCCTCCAATTTTTTTCTTCAAACGTCTTAAATCTAAACACAATAAACAAAGATATAAGATGCATATCATAGGTTGTCAAAAACTTTATTAAATAACCTCATAAAAAATGCAAAACAAATGAATGACATAATTATTGTGGGAGCAAGAGAAGATCATCCAAAAGCAGCAAAATTCTTCTTACTGTTTTTTTGAATAGTTGTTTTTGGAAATAAAATTACTGATTTTTTGGATATTCTCTTTTTTCCTACAACAAGCCTAATATATATATTCTTCCAATTTCGGCGTGTTAATTTGTCAACATTCTTAAATTCTTCCGAGACTTTTTGTTTCCAAAAATCATTGTCCGGTAGCGATGAAATATCCCGCAGTTCAGTACAAACACAAGCCATATTTCCAATACTCACGCCAGGAAGCAACTCTAGTATCTTCAGCTTTAGATCTCTTGGTAGGCTCATGAAACATGGTGGAGATTCCAAGTCAGTCTTATCACAAAGACCAATCAACAACGGCATAACAAAACTATCTTTTACCATTCTCCAAAACTTCAACACTTCACTATAGCAGCTCGCTTTGGTTTGTTTTTCAAATTTCAATGTATCTAAAACCAAATGAACAGCTCGCACAAACTTAGACTTATCAAGATGAACCACCCTGTGAATAACACTAGACTCACCTAGTTTTCCATAAATCACAACCATATGAGCTAGTCTCTGAACAGTCACAGTAACAAACTCAATCCTATCACGGATAATCAGGTCAGGTAGAGTATACCTTAGGGATACAGAATGTATTTCCTTTGAAAATCTGAATTTATCATCAAAGCAATCATCCAAAAGCACAAATCCAGATTCTATCATAATAGCATAAACTGATAGAACAAAGATAGTCATCGCACTCGTATCACCAGATTTCTCCAGCATTATCTTTTTCAAGAAAAATAGTTCGCTTAATCTTTTGTTTCCAATGGCAGTGACCTTAACATCCATCGGCTTTGGACCCTTCATGCCCCTCATGGATCCGTTTGCTGGATCCTTTCTCCGGATCAAGGAGTCATTGGCTGGATCCTTACGCGGGATCAAGTTTCTCTCCGAAGATTTGCCATTTTGAACCAATGCAATGGGAGAAGGATCATCTATAAAGTAGAACAAATGGTCACCTGATTTTAGACCAAGAGAAAGAAGTGTATCCTGCGGCGAACCCCGGAGGAACTCGGCCTTATGAATAAGTCGTAGATGAACTGCGGAAGGCGCCTTTGGATTTAACCATCGGCAAAGACCATGGAGGGTGACAGTATCGGCCACTAAAAGTTTTAGGGTTTTTCTCGTAGTCCCGTGACCTATTAAAACTAGCTTCATTTTCGCACTTGTTTAGTTGTTAAGATTCACCACAAACGTAGCTTCAAGTATATATATATAAATAGGAGTATTAACGGTTACCATTTATAGGCTGAAGTTTAGGTCAATTAATAAGTTTATAACAAAAAAATTATATATGGGATCTTATTATAGTATTGTGAAAATCCCATATATAGTATAGTATAGTATAAGGGAACTTATCATAGTATTTGTATTACAATACTAGAATCTAACCCACGGTATACCGCGGGTCAATTATTTTAATAAAATTAAAATTTATATTTATTTGTATATATTGATTGTTTTATTTATTTATTCAAAATATTTTAT
>CM071716.1:5526099-5536620 GCA_036630335.1 Physaria fendleri | reverse complement strand
AGACATCGAAACAGCCAATATGACAACAAGGAAAAAAGTCACTGAAATTTTTGTGAAACCCATTATCGTCTTCTTTTTTTTCAAGTTTTTTTCTTATTCAATTATTTTTGTTTTTGTAAGTAGTATGCAATTTTATGGTCTCGAATAAGCCCTATTTATAGAACTGTGTAACTCTTGGAATTATACACATAAATCCAAAAACAAATCTCAGTATACCATTCTTTTTAAATTTCATAAGATCCTTTTCATATTTGTCAATATCATCTTGAGAAAAAAATCTTTTTGAATCACATCATATTATTTACTTAATTATGGTGGTTCCTTTTAATTTTCTTTATATAAACATTTGTTTCGATATATATGTGTAAAAATGATATCAACTACTATTAAATAAAAGTTTTGATATTCAACCGATATTATTTTACTTAAAAAAAAAAAAAATCTCCATATTATTATTGCTATTTATTCATATTTTGACTTAAACCAAGAAAAATTGACCAGAAAAGTATATTTATTTTACCAAAATTGGCTTTTCATATCTTATTATATTGAATAGGATTACCTTTTAATTTTCTTTATATAAACATTTGTTTCGATATATATGTGTAAAAATGATATCAACTACTATTAAATAAAAGTTTTGATATTCAACCGATATTATTTTACTTAAAAAAAAAAAAAATCTCCATATTATTATTGCTATTTATTCATATTTTGACTTAAACCAAGAAAAATTGACCAGAAAAGTATATTTATTTTACCAAAATTGGCTTTTCATATCTTATTATATTGAATAGGATTAGATTAAATATTTTCCCAAAAAAAAGGTAATATTGGATTAAAGTGACCACGTCACGTCACGTGTAAAACATGATAATTCAAAAGATCATAAAACGTGTGAACTCACATCAACTCAGCCCTGGATTTTTAATTTTCCTAATTTGATAATATTAATTTATTACGATATATTGATAATATTAATTTATTACGATAATATTAATTTATTACGATATATAGCCAGAACATATCCGTCATACACCGTGAACCAAGGACATGAGGTATATAAAAGACGCGTTCTCTTGTTATGTTTATGTTGTGTACTAACTTCAATTTTTGTTTCAATTTGAATTTAGTATGCGATCGGACAACATATTGCGGGGAATACATGGAGCAGCGGCTACTATGAATGTTTGGCAGCCGTTTGTAGAGCAAGGGACAAACGAATTTAGTTTGTCCCAAATTTGGCTGGTCGCTGGCATATCAAAAAAGCTGGTTGTCTGAATTTAGAATGTTCTGGCTTTGTACAAGTCAGTAACGAATATGCCATGGGCTATGCACTTGCTCCGGTCTCATCGTATGGGGTAGCCAATATGACATCACGATGTTTAGCTATAAGTTATAACATATCCATTATAATGATTAAATATACTAAGCCGGCTTATTATTTGTTAACATTTGGATTTTGATTTGTAGGAATGGCACAGCGGTAACTGGTGGCTGATCATCAACTCAGCCGTTATCGGATACTGGCCAGCAAAACTATTTACCCATTTGGCTCGTGGCTCAGCGAAGATTGTGCAATGGGGAGGCGAGATAATCAATCGACGCATCTATGGCCAGCATACGAGGACACAGATGGGCTCAGGCCATTTTGCGGAGGAAGGATTTGGCAAATCCAGTTTTTACCGCAATTTAAAAGTCATCGACTACCTTGGATATATGTAGCAAATCCAAGATTTTATCCTAAGTGCAAAGATCCCGGCGTGTTACACCGTGAAAAAGGATTACAACGGGGATTGAGAGTGCACTTTTATTTCGGCGGACCTGGATATAACGAGTTGTGTCCTTAGATTTTAGTTTTAAAATTTATTACTAGTGTGTGATAATATGACTAAACAATAAATAATGTTTGTTTATATTAAGACTGATGTGATCTGATTTGGATAATTATGATAATATTACGAGTGTGTGATCTATTAGTGTGTGATTTCGGTTAAGAAACATAAATATGAGGTAAAGATTACTTTTTATTGGTATAAAATAATTTTAGAAATCACAAAGGAACAAATCCGAAATTATAATTAATAACAACAACATTGTTGTGGTTGGGAAGGAGACATTTGTCGACATTCTCCAGTAGCCCAATCCGATGATATGCAGTCGATACTGCATTCATAATTAGTATATGATGGTGAACATGCATGAGTACAATGTAAACCGTTGGTCTTTGCTTTAACATCTGCAAATATGTACACAAAATCAACATTAATCTAACAGATAATATACAAAAATATGCCAAATCATGTTATCAAAATTCTATTCTTGTTTGACAATTAAAATTAGGTGTTAATTAATATCTTGTGATTTGTGATTTATTATTTATGATAACTAGATCTTAGAACATATCTATGAACTTTGCAGGATGACAAAAGTTTTGATACCATCATATAAATCGAAAGAATAAAATACCTGATACTATAGCGGTTTGAGTAGACATTGAAACAGCCAATATGACAAGAAAAAAGGTCACTAAGATTTTTGTGAAACCAATTATTTTCTTTTCTCAATTCTCTTTTTATTTTTGATTTTGTAAGTTGTGTGAAATTTTTTAGATCTTCAATAAGCCTTATTTATAGAACTGTGTAATTTTTGGAATTATACACATAAATCCTAAAAAATCTCATTATATCATTCTTTTTAATTTCATAAAGATTGTTTTCATATTTGTCAATATCAAATTAAAATCTTTGAATTCAGTTTGAATTCAGATCATATTACTTACTTAATTTTGGTTGTTCTTTTTAATTGTCTTTATATAAACATTTGTTTGTAAATGTTGTGTTGAGAAATGATATCAACAAGTATTAAATAAAAATTTTGCTATTCAATACGTATTATATTTTTTACCAAAAAATACATATTATTTTACTTTAAAAAATTTCAATATCTTTTTTTCTTTGAAAGAAACAAATCTCAATATTATTATTACTTTTTTTTTTTGCAGGGATCAATATAATTATTGCTATATCATATCATATTTTGACTCTAAACCAATAAAAAGGTAACCACAAAAGTATCGTTCTTTTACTAAAATTGGCTAAACATGTTGGGAGTTGAGATTGAATTTGAACACGTTTTACTATTCTCTCACACCATTTGGCATCTTATTAAAAAAATACCAGAAAAACAGGTTGCCTGAATCTTGAATGTTCTGGCCTTTTACAAATCAGCAACACATATGCCATCGGTTCTGCATTTGCTCCTATCTCATCGTGATAGGCCAATTCGACATCACGATGTTCATCCATAATGTATATATAATATACTTTTAAATTGTTAATCTACATTATTATTATTTATTAATATTTAGATTTTGTTTTGTAGGATACAAACATCGGTAAATGGTGGCTCATCGTCAACTCGGCAGTTATCGAATACTGGCCAACTTCGATGTTTACGCATCTAGCTAAAGGCCCAGCGCTCAGTTGGTGCAGTGGGGCGGCGAGATTATTAATAGACGGATATACAACCAGTATACTAGGATGCAAATGGGATCGGGCCACTTTGCTTATTAATAGACGGATATACAACCAGTATACTAGGATGCAAATGGGATCGGGCCACTTTGCAGAAGAGGGGTTTGGCAAGGCTTGTTTCTACCGCAACTTGAAAATTATCGACTACCTCTGCTACTTACAACCTGTCCTAGAATTCTTCATAAATGCGTAGACCTCAACTTGTTACAGCGTGAAGAAGGAGTACAGTGAGGACTTGGGAACACATTTTTACTTTGGCGGACCTGGATTCAACGCCTTGTGTCCTTAGGTTAAATATTACTTCTTCTTTTTCCACGACTTAGGTTAAATATTACTAGTTTGTTACATATGACAAAGATATAAATAATCTGTGTTTAACTAAGACGATGTGACCAGACTTTTAGATAATGTGTGTTTATTTAAGACGATGTGACCGAGACTTATAGGTAATTAAGATCATATAATTTTTACCTTAGTATGATTTCCTGTCTTTCACTTAATTAGTTATTAATTAGGTTGCTAGGGCGAGTCTCTTTTCGTTAAGTGAGCATGTTATGTGTAATACATGATAATTCGATAGATCGTGACATGTATCAACTAATACCAATTGAAAGGTATAATCATATTGATATTTCACAATATAATATTATGATACATTATTAATCGTCTAAAGTTATACTTAGAAGACAGATAGTCTAAAATGTTATTGCTTTTGCATAGTTTTTGTTTTGTTTTTGCATAATTTTAATATAACTTTTACAAAATTTTTGCATAGATTTTACATTACATTTACACAACATTTACACGTTTTTTTCATAATTTTTGCATAACTTTTACAAAATTTTTGCATAGATTTTACATTACATTTACACAACATTTACAAAGTTTTTGCATAATTTTTGCATAACTTTTACATTATTTTTACTCAACATTTACACAGTTTTTGCATAACTTTTACAAAATTTTTGCATTATTTTTACTCAACATTTACACAGTTTTTGCATAGATTTTGATTAGTGTATGTTTTACTTCATATGAATGTGTGCTGGCCTGAAAATACAAAAGTAATTAAAAACTTGCAAAGAGAAGAGTCAGGAACATCAAAAACAAAAATATACCAGACATACTACTTATTTCATTAAAATTGTGTTTGTCGAGATTGAATGTTTAGGCTCAGTACAAGTCAACAACATTTTTGCTATATGTTGTGCACACTTTAGGGCAGTATGATATAACAATGTTCATCTGAAAGATGATGAACACATCATAAGAAAAAAGAGTTACGCAGCAAAATGGCACAATATGTCTCGACCGAACCACACCCATAAAATGTAACATTGTCGGGGCAAAAGTATTCGAGGGAAAACATTTGGACGAGTGTTCGAGATGGAACAACTCCATCATACACCGTGGACCAAGGACACGAGGTTAAGAAAACACATTCTGTGATTATTTTGATACTTGACTAGTTTAACTTTTCAGTTTTGGTTTCGATTTAAATAATAGTATGCGATTGGATTGGTTTATTTGCGAGGAATATATGGAGCAGTGGCCACAATGAATGTGTGAGAACCGTCTCTAGAGCATGAGACAAATGAGTTAGTTTGTCCCAAATTTTAGCTCTTAGCTCGTCCCAAATTTTAGCTCATGGCCGGACATAACACCATTGAAGCGGGTTGGATGGTAAACGAGTAAAATTAAATTTTAATTTAATTTATTTAAAATTTAATTTTAGTATTTTTAATTATTTGTTATAGCTTTACCAAATCATTTTTTGACATCCAGCCACGACTTTTCGTTTAGTAGACTATATGTGTTTTTGTGTTATATGCTTCACAAATACTAAATTTTCAAGATATTGCAGAGAGACACATACTAGGCGATAGGATGTCTAAACCTCGAGTGTGCTGGCTTGTACAAGTCAGCAGGGAGTTTGCGATAGGGTGTGCACTTGTTCCCGCCTCGTCTTATGGTGGCAGCCAATATGAGGTTACCTTCTATATATGGAAGGTATAATCATACCGACAATTCACAATTATAATATTATATGATTCATTATTAATCGATTATTTTTGTTTTTGAATTATAGGATACCAATGACGGCAATTGGTGGCTGATAATGAATTCTGCGGTTATCGGGTATTGGCCGAAGCAGCTATTTACTCATCTAACTCACGGTCCGGCGCAGTTGGTCCAATGGGGTGGCGAAGTGATTAACCGACGCGCCTATGGCCAGCACACTACAACACAAATGAGTTTCTTCCGGAATCTAAAAGTCGTTGATTATCTCCTCTATATGCAGCCGGTTCAAGAATTCATCCTACGAGCCAAAACTCCGACGTGTTATAGCGTACAAAAAGGATACAACGAGGATTGGGGGAATCACTTTTACTACGAGGGACCTGGATATAATTCCTTATGCCCTTAGATTTTAGAGTTTAATAAGCTAATGAATTCTAATGTAATAATGATACATATATGAGAAACATATGATATTATATGATAAATAATAATAATTTTATTTCAAATGTTATTTTTGCAAACTGTTATCACAAACTCAGAACTAAAAGTGAGTTGGGTCAAAGCCGTTTGGTTTCCAAGTTTCACACTATAGTACCGCTTCTTGATATGGAAGACTCAGCCCAATCGTTCCTAAGCGAAAGTGACTGGGCACTCGGGATCAATATATTTCTAAGGTATGTGTGGTTGGTTCGTTTCTTTTTCATTATTTTTCAAATGAGTTTCTTCCGGAATCTAAAAGTCGTTGATTATCTCCTCTATATGCAGCCGGTTCAAGAATTCATCCTACGAGCCAAAACTCCGACGTGTTATAGCGTACAAAAAGGATACAACGAGGATTGGGGGAATCACTTTTACTACGAGGGACCTGGATATAATTCCTTATGCCCTTAGATTTTAGAGTTTAATAAGCTAATGAATTCTAATGTAATAATGATACATATATGAGAAACATATGATATTATATGATAAATAATAATAATTTTATTTCAAATGTTATTTTTGCAAACTGTTATCACAAACTCAGAACTAAAAGTGAGTTGGGTCAAAGCCGTTTGGTTTCCAAGTTTCACACTATAGTACCGCTTCTTGATATGGAAGACTCAGCCCAATCGTTCCTAAGCGAAAGTGACTGGGCACTCGGGATCAATATATTTCTAAGGTATGTGTGGTTGGTTCGTTTCTTTTTCATTATTTTTGTCAAGAAAATATAGCTATAAGTGACTTTAGATGTTCATGCCCTAAGAAAAAAAAAAAAAGTAAAGTGAATGTCCCAACCAAATTATACCTATAAGATAGATTGTCTAAAATGCATTGCTTTTGCTTAATTTTTTAACTGTTATTTGCATAATATTTACATAACTTTTACTCCTGACAAAAAAAAATTACACAACTTTTACATAATTTCAAAAATAATTTTATTTTTTTTGGTCACAGATGTTTATCTAGTTTTTTTTTTTTTTTTGTATTTTACTGTAATAATTAGTTCACGCAGAAAATCATCTAGTCAATACATTATCTTACAGCATCGTAGAGAATTTGAACATGTATTACAATTAGTCTCGTGCATTTGACATCTTATTAATTTGAGTGCGTAAATTTTACTGACACATATGGGAATCATATAATATAATGGTGATCATATTTAAAATTTATCACATATCTGGGATTCGAATCAGTTATAATGGTGATCATATTTAAAATTTATCACATATCTGGGATTCGAATCAGTTACCGCATAATGTTGAAGAGAATATTAAAGCCATTAGACTAATTTGAAAAAAAAATAAAAAAAATACAGACACTTCGATTCACCAATTCTAATTAGGCCAACATTTGTATTTGAATGTTTTGTGTCTTGCAAGTCTTACAAAGATTTAGGACAACATCTATTCTATTAGGTCCTCTGTTTATAATAGGGGAAGTTATTAACGGCTCATTGGACATCAGCTCTATTAGTTGGCTACCTTAAGTTATGTGACGGTGATGAGATTCAAGCTTGAGAATTTATCCTCTTTATAGAGAAGATAACCATATCACCATTGGGTCAAAATAGTTGCAAAAGATTGTTTTTATTTATAACATTTTTGTATGGCAAGAACAAAACATAAGAAAACTAAGGAATTTTAATTTTTAATTAAAACAACAACAATGAAAAGGTCCGGCATGAGAGATTTTTGTACATTCTCCATGAGCGAATTTAGAAGCGATACAATCAGTTTTGCATCTCTCAGCATCAACCAACCCTGGGGTCGCACATAAATCTTTACATGTTAAGGCTTTGATCTTTGTGTTAAGATCTGCAATTATGTACACATAATCAACAACAATCTAACATATAACGAACAATATGCCAAATTATATAGTCGTTTGATAATTTCTCAAAATTTAAAATTAGTTTGGATACGATGTAAATCGAAAGAGTAAAATACCTGATGCTATAGCGGTTTGAGGAAACATCTGTAAATCGAAAGAGTAAAATACCTGATGCTATAGCGGTTTGAGGAAACATCGAAACAACCAATATGACAACAAGAAATAAAGTCACTGAGATTTTCGTGAAACCCATTATAATTTTTTTTTTCAAATTTTTTTTATTAATTCAATTATTTTTGTTTTTGTAAATAAAATGGAATTTTTTTAGATCTCGAAACCTTATTTATAGAACTGGGTAAATCTTTGAATTATGCACATAAATCACACAAAATCTCATTGCACCATTCTTTTTATATTTGTCAACATCATATTAAGATTAAAATCTTGGAATCATATTATTTACTTAATTTTGGTTGTTCTTTTCAGTTGTCTCTATATAAACATTTCTTCGTGCTTATCTAAATCATACCTCGATTATGTTCCTAGATCTTATTTCTAAAAAAATTTGAGACATCAATATGACACCAAGAAAAAAATTTGATTACCTCCTCGTTCAAGCATTTATGTTACGAACCAAGACTCCTACATGTTAAAGCGTACAACAGGGATACAACGAGGAATGGGGGAATCACTTCTACCACGGGGGACCTAGATACAACTCCTTATGCCCCAGATTTTAGAGTTTAATAAAATAATGACTAGTTTGTCCAATGTAATAAAATGAACTTCATATGATGTTTTAACAAACTTATGTATTAGTCTTAGCTATTTCATTCTCCTTTAGTTCGCTTTGAAGAAGAAAAATTAAGAATCAACGGTTCTCTCGGGAGCTTTCTCTAAACGTCGAACAAACAGATCAGAACTGGTACGGACAAGGATAATCCGACTGTTTAATTAAAACAAAGCATTGCGATAGTCAGTTTATATATCTTTCAATCCTACAACTTATAAATTAAATGTTACTTAAGTAATAGGTTTTTCTAATATTTTTAGATTAAAATGATAAATCTAAATCACTATAATGATTTAGATAAAAAGAAATATGATGTAAAGATTATTTTTGTTTCATGATCTCTTATTACAAAACTGCAATTTTAATTAAAAACAACAACAATTTTTAGGTTCGGAAGGAACCGTAGTTGTACATGCTCCTTTAGCAAATCCATGATAGTTACAATCTTTATTGCATTTACGATCATCATACGACACCGTGCATTCTTGAAAACATATTACACCATTGATCTTTGCTTTGCGTTCTACACACCCAAAATCAACAACATTAATCTTACAGATAATATATAACTATAATATATCAAATTACGTTTTTAAAATTACTTATTCGTTTTTAAATTTCTCAAAATTCAAGAGTAAAATATACCTGATGCCATAATATTTTGGGGAGACATCGAAACAGCCAGTATGCAAGGAAAAAAATAATAAAGAGTTTTGTGAAACCCATTATCTTCTCTATTTTGAAGTTTTTTTTTAGGTTCAATTATCAATATTGCAGAAAAATGTATGCAAATTTTAGATCCTGATTGAGCCCTACTTTGTAGACTGTAAATCTTGGAATTATACACATATTTGCCAAACAATCTCATTATTCTTATCTTTTTTTTTTTGTTTTTTGGTAAACCATCATTACTCTTTCTTACATTCTTATCATAGAGATTCTATTCATATTTATCAATATCATATTTTGGGTAAACAATTATTTGACTAAGCATTAACATCAAAAAAAATTGAATTGACTTTAAAAATTTATGATTTACTACCAAAAAGATCTCAATACCTTTTTGTTGTTTTTTTTTTCTTTCTTACCTTTTATTTTTGTTTTATTTAATAATTTATTGTCTTTATATAAATTTTTGTATATGACCTTTTTGTTGTTTTTTTTTTCTTTCTTACCTTTTATTTTTGTTTTATTTAATAATTTATTGTCTTTATATAAATTTTTGTATATGTTGTGTGAATAATTATGACTAATTATTTTACTTAAAAAAGGATCTCAATATTATAGTTGCTATTTATTCATATTTTGACCAAAAAAGTATTTTTATTCTTTTTTTCACTAAAACTGTTATTCATATTTTGTTATTCATATTTTGACCAAAAAAGTATTTTTATTCTTTTTTTCACTAAAACTGATTTTTCATATCTTGTAATATAATTTTGTTTAACGTGAATTCGACATATATCACGAGAAATTTTGAAATATGTCAAATCACATTAATTTTTATATAGATATATATATATATTTTTTTAATTTTATTATGTTAATTTGTTACAAATTTTTTTAAAAAATTAACCTTTAAGATTCATAATAGTGTTAAATGTTAGTTTTCTATTAAATCAAGAATATAGTATTTAAGAAATTCAATAAATCAAGAATATAGTATCCTAAATAACTATAAAGATTTAGATCAAGAAAATATATAATGTAAATATTGATTTTATTTCATGGTAATTTTTTATTACGAGATAAAAAACAGGAATTTCATTCAAATTAATAACAACAACATGTTAAAGGTTCAGAAGGACTCGGGCGTGTACATCCTCCTCGAGTGAATCCAGAAGAGAGACAACCCTT
>CM071716.1:5492318-5503850 GCA_036630335.1 Physaria fendleri | reverse complement strand
CTAAGTACTATTGCACAGTCATTGATGCTCCTGGTCATCGTGATTTCATCAAGAACATGATTACTGGTACTTCTCAAGCTGATTGTGCTGTCCTTATCATTGATTCCACTACTGGTGGTTTTGAAGCTGGTATCTCTAAGGATGGTCAGACCCGTGAGCACTTCTCAAGCTGATTGTGCTGTCCTTATCATTGATTCCACTACTGGTGGTTTTGAAGCTGGTATCTCTAAGGATGGTCAGACCCGTGAGCATGCTCTTCTTGCCTTTACACTTGGTGTTAAGCAAATGATCTGTTGTTGTAACAAGGTATTTACTTTTATCTTTTATGTGATTACTGGTTCTTTTTGTTTGTGTTTCAGCCTTGTTAACTGTTTCTTTTGTTGTTTGTAGATGGATGCTACAACTCCTAAGTACTCTAAGGCGAGGTACGATGAAATCATTAAGGAAGGTGTCTTCTTACCTGAAGAAGGTTGGGTACAACCCCGACAAAATCCCGTTTGTTCCCATCTCTGGTTTCGAAGGAGACAACATGATTGAGAGGTCCACCAACCTTGACTGGTACAAGGGACCAACTCTCCTTGAGGCTCTTGACCAGATCACGAGCCCAAGAGACCATCAGACAAACCCCTTCGTCTCCCTCTTCAAGATGTCTACAAGATTGGTGGTATTGGAACAGTTCCTGTAGGACGTGTTGAAACCGGTTTAATCAAGCCTGGTATGGTCGTAACCTTTGCTCCCACAGGGCTAACCACTGAGGTCAAGTCCGTTGAAATGCACCATGAGTCACTCCTCGAGGCACTTCCAGGTGACAACGTCGGGTTCAACGTTAAGAACGTTGCTGTAAAAGATCTAAAACGTGGGTACGTCGCCTCGAACTCAAAAGTTAACCACTGAGGTCAAATCCGTTGAAATGCACCACGAGTCACTCCTCGAGGCACTTCCAGGTGACAACGTTGGATTCAACGTTAAGAACGTTGCTGTAAAAGATCTTAAACGTGGGTACGTCGCCTCGAACTCAAAAGACGACCCAGCTAAAGGAGCAGCTAGCTTCACTTCTCAAGTCATCATCATGAACCACCCTGGTCAAATCGGTAACGGTTACGCCCCAGTTCTCGATTGCCACACCTCTCACATTGCAGTCAAATTCTCCGAGATCTTAACCAAAATCGATAGACGTTCTGGTAAGGAGATTGAGAAAGAGCCCAAGTTTTTGAAGAATGGTGATGCTGGTATGGTGAAGATGACTCCTACTAAACCTATGGTTGTTGAGACTTTCTCTGAGTACCCACCACTTGGTCGTTTCGCGGTTAGGGATATGAGACAGACTGTTGCAGTTGGTGTTATTAAGAGTGTTGAGAAGAAGGATCCTACTGGTGCTAAGGTTACTAAAGCTGCTGTGATGATTGAGAGGTCCACCAACCTTGACTGGTACAAGGGACCAACTCTTCTTGAGGCTCTTGACCAGATTAACGAGCCCAAGAGGCCATCAGACAAGCCCCTTCGTCTCCCACTTCAGGATGTCTACAAGATGGGTGGTATTGGAACGGTGCCAGTTGGACGTGTTGAGACTGGTTTGATCAAGCCTGGTATGGTTGTGACCTTTGCTCCCACAGGGCTGACCACTGAGGTCAAGTCTGTTGAGATGCACCAACCATTGCTCCCACAGGGCTGACCACTGAGGTCAAGTCTGTTGAGATGCACCACGAGTCTCTTCTTGAGGCACTTCCTGGTGACAATGTTGGATTCAATGTTAAGAATGTTGCCGTGAAGGATCTCAAGAGAGGATACGTTGCCTCAAACTCCAAAGATGATCCAGCTGAGGGTGCTGCTAGCTTCACCTCCCAAGTCATCATCATGAACCACCCTGGTCAGATTGGTAATGGTTATGCCAGTCAAGAAGGGAGCCAAATAATCAGACTTTCGTGGAGAAGAAGGACCCAACTGGAGCCAAGGTCACCAAGGCTGCAGTCAAGAAGGGAGCCAAATAATCAGACTTTTGTTATGTTTTGCGTTTGAGTTTTTTCTCTTCTCGGACTTTCTTATATTTTCTTCATATTTCGATTATCACTAAGACATTTTTATTATGGTTTTGATTATTCAGTTTCCGGAAATTGTACTTTTGTGTTACAATTTTTGCAACTTGTTTCGAAGTTTGGATCTGTGATTCTAATGTATTTTGCATCTTAAGCGAAGCATCTAAACGTGGATAAAAACATTCTTAGGATTTGTTCAGAAAATAGATGGATAAGGCCAAAAGAGGCATCAAACCATAGGACAAATTGACACGTGTCCACAACAACAATGAAGAAAAGACATTAAGAATAACTTCAATTACACTGCAGACTAAAGATTATGATCTGTAGATTTACAGAAGAAACATAAAAGACAGTGAGATCTGTTTTTGGATTTCTTAAGACAGTTAACTAAACAGCTTTAGCTGCGTGAGAAGAAAAGGAGAAGGAGCCTAGATCTTGTAATAAAGCAACAAGATCTCCAAATTCTCCATTCTCTCTAATCTGAAGGAGCCTAGATCTTGTAATAAAGCAACAAGATCTCCAAATTCTCCATTCTCTCTAATCTCTTGGAGCCACCATAGCTCGTCAAATCTTTCAACACCCAATTCTTCTTCTTCACCATGACTTCTGCATTCATTTTTACCTTTTGATCTATCTCTTATCTTCATCTCCTTCCTTCTCTTCTCATGATCCACCATTCTTCACGATCGACATAAACAAGTCAAATAAACAGAACAAAAAAATTGTCAATGGAGAAAAGAAATAAACAAAAATATATTACTCTTTGGAGAGTGACAAGTGAGAGATCCCAGAGATGCAGAGAGGGAAGCCATAGTTGCCACTAAGAGTAGTGAGAGATCCCAGAGATGCAGAGAGGGAAGCCATAGTTGCCACTAAGAGTTGTAGAAAGCATTTCAGAAATTTTGGATCTTTTTTCTTACCAACAAATTTTGGATCTTGTTTCCAAGATCTCTAAAGAAAAAAGAAAAAAAGAAAAAAAGAAAAAAAGCAATGATGAGATCTTGACCAAAGAAAAAATGATATATATAGTAGTACTATGTAGTTATATTTTTTGTCAAGCTATTAATAATTCCTTTTACTGTCAAGTTATTAATATTTACTTTCTCTAAAGAATAATATATGAGATTTACCTAAACTCTCGGGTTTTAAGATAACCTTTTCTAAATTGATGATGTGTTTCAAACCGGAAAATTAAATAAACCAATCCGGTTTGATATGTGATTAACACCACTATTGAATGATACAATAAATAAAAGGGCGACTTTGTAATTCCACTTTTACTATCGGGTTTTAAACCAGATCCTCTGAACTTGTGGTCTCTTCATTATACTACATAAATAAAATTTATACTCATTTACTACATAAATTTTTATTAACAACGACAATTTTCCCACCTACTTAATCAAATCTACTTAACCATTAAAAAATCATATTTTAATTTGATTTTAACGTTATTTCATCTCAAATCCTGACCGGTTTTGCAGCCGGACGGTAACCCTCTTCCATACATTTGTTTGCCATATCCGGCTACAAAACCGGTCAGGATTTTGAATAAATTATCGTTAAAATTGAATTAAAATATAATTTTTTAATGGTTAACTAGATTCGATCAAGTAGGAGAGAAATTACAGCGGTTAATAAAATCATGTAATAAAAAGGAGTACAAATTTTGTTTATGTAGTATAGTGAAGAGACCACAAGTTCAGGAGATCTGGTATGAAACCCGATAGTACAGGTGGAATTACAAAGTCGGCCCTAAATAAAACTCACGTATCTCTCGAGTTAAACGGTGCACATCCACAATGAAGACCAAACCAAACACAAATAAACACAGAGACAGATTCAAACACATTCTCTGGATTTGATGGTGGAGATGGTGAATAAGCTAAAGGTTGGCGTGGATGTATGTGACACCTCCCAATATCACGGCATAGCTATGAAGCAAAAGTTGCTAGGCGACTCTCAACAGTCTACTTTAGCAACTTGTGGACCGGAGAAGCTACAATAACCGCCGCACTTATTTTGTTTTGTTACTGTAAAGTTGGGTCGGTGAATTCTGAAGACAGACTTTAAACATTGAAAATCAATAAAAGTTAAAGAAAACTTGGATATCTTGAGTTGTTAAAGAAAAACGGGCCCGTCAAAAAAAAAATCGGGCCCATCTGCAAAAGTTGTAGGATCACAAAAGAGTTTCGCGTAAGGAGAAATTATTTTGGTCAAACTGGAGCTTACACTAATGTAGGATCCTTTTTTTTAGTTACTAAAGTTAGTTAAAGTTAAACCTGTTCATAAATAAGGTTTTCTACATTTTTTTTCCGCTAAATGTTAAAAAAAAATAGACCAAAAAGATTTGAGTGAAATCGAAGCTTAAATCTCAAGCTATATAGCAGACCGAGCCCTATATCCTAAATTCCTGATTATAAACCATTCATAAGACAACTGCATTGCATCATCGTTGGATATAGCTGAATTTATTTGTTTTATTTTTCTATTAGTCCAAAAGAACTTAACATCTTACAATACTTACACGGCTCTCCTTCATGACAAGGCTGACATTACCAAAACCATATATTACCATTGACCAAAAAAAAAAAAATCAATATAAAGTCGTTCGTGTTATTCTACATATTAATATATTTTACTATAGTAAGTTAAAAACTGAAGAAATGTATCTTGATGTCTGTGTCTATAGGTCATTTCACAGAAATTGTGATCTTATTAATAAAACAAGTGTTAATTTCTACGTATAAATTGTAACTTATGAGATGGCAAGAGTACATGAAAGTAAACTATATGAGTTTTGCTTCTACGTCAAATAATAATTAAATAGTAGATAGTAGAATTGACCCATCAAACATTAGACACAGTTTAATTAGCATAAGGGCTGACTTTTTATTTCTTCCTTCACAGTATGTAACGACCCGTTCTTCCCAACATTGACATCTTCTCCCAACATTGACATCTTCATAATAATCATATATCCGTTTTAATACATGAATTTTACTAACTGCTATAATTTTCTCCTCTTCATAAACCGTATAACGTTGATTTATTCTAATTTAATATCTATTAAAAACACTAACTCATTTACACTTGCTTGCAATTATATACATAATCACTAGTTGTGCCATTTTTATTCATTAAATTATATGGCCCTCTTCCTCACTTCAAATTTTCTCAATGTTATAAGACCCCTCTTCTTTCAGTGACTCCAAGCAACACAAAATGGTTACAGGTTTATAAGAGACATAGCTCATCCATATTACCAGTAAGCTTTCTTCCTTAAGGATGTCTTTGTTATTCGTTTATCAGTACCAATTATAATTACAAAAGAAATATAACTATGCATTCGGGATTTATTCGTTTATCAGTACCAATTATAATTACAAAAGAAATATAACTATGCATTCGGGATGAAACTTTTGTATCAATTTTTTTTTTTTTGGTCAGGAGAAACTTTTGTATCTATATATCTACGAAATAGAGACGAAAAAATTAGGCTATGAAGTTATATACTATTATAACATGCATAATGATAACTAAGATGATCATTTGTAAGTTGTAACCAATTTTGATATATATATATAAATATGTTGTTGGAGTGTACTGAATTGACAAATTAATTTGATGCACAGGAAAATAAAAGGGTCTGGCTATAATAGAAGATATGGTATATCTGGAACCATGCATTTACAGAGTCCCAAGTCGGATGCGTGAAGTGAAACCTGAAGCATATACACCTCGGATTGTTCTAATCGGCCCCCTTCATCATTCTTCCAAGCCCATACCTGATAAGGACGTACCTGATAAGGACGCTGATGAAACGAATATCTATCCATGGTACACACATTCAAATACTAAAGTTGTTAATAAATAAGAAGAGATACTAAAATTTGTTAAGAAATAGGAAGAAACATATATCTAAGACTCAGTTCCATTGTGCTGCTTTCTTTGATTAGAAGGAATATTACTAATAGACTCAGTTCCAATTTGTGGTTATATATTATAACGGGATAAAAAAATTCTGCTATATGAAAATTTATATATTTTTACTAGGGAGCTAATATAATTCAAAGACTAATTTGGCAATGGATGTTAATAAGGCATGTTGGAGAAAAAAAGAAGAAAAAATATCAGAGGATGGAAGAACAAAAGAAGATTTACTTGGAACGTTTCAAAGAAAAATTCGGATCAGAAAGTGTCGAAGAAATGAGAAAAACCATACAATCCGAAGAAACACGTATTCGAGGAAGCTACGCAGAATCTATTGAATGGATGTCATCTGAATTCTTAGTAGATCTTATCCTTCAAGATTCAGTTTTCATCGTAGAGTTCATTATCAGAATTCTTGATCAAGACTGTCGTGAGTTTTCATGTGATCTAACTACAGGACACCCTATCTACAATTCAAGTGTGGTAGCAGATCTTATCTTGCTCGAGAACCAACTTCCTTATTTCATTTTCGATAAACTCTTTGGTAACTTCCTTATTTCATTTTCGATAAACTCTTTGGTCCTTATATGACAGCATTGCGTACATATAAGACGCTTGACCGACTCATACTAGAGTTTTTTTCCTTGCATACTAAAATAAAAAGAAATACAAATTTCATGCATTTTACTGACATGTTCCGATGTGTTTATGAACAATCACTTGACCAAACTCCAAGTCTAGTGAATGAGTTAGCTATCGTGGAGATGCAGAACGCTGATAATCTATCCCGAGCAGGAGTCGAATTTAAGGTACTTAAATTGGTTTAGCTTTAGCTTATTTTGTTTCCAAGAGCCAACCCTTTCTTGTTTCAGGCATTCGATTTCTTGAATTCTGCAAAACAAGAGGAATTACACCGCCAATTTTCACGGTTTCAACGAGCGGAGTCATTACTTCCGATCTCAATCATAAAGGAAGTCCGCGATGAGTACTCGTTGCATGTAACATTCAAGAACGGTAGCTTAGTGATGTCAAGTTTCCGTGCGGATGAAGCTTCTGATATCATACTAAGAAATGTAATCGCATATGAGCGTGTCATCTTGGTTTAAAACCCTTTACCTCTAACTACATACATTTCATGAATTTCCTAATTACATCTGAATTTCCTAATTACATCTGATAAAGACGTCGAGGTACTCACCACAGAAGGTACAAAACATAACCGAACACATAATTTCTTGAAACTTTTAATTAAAGTAACAAAAATGTGATTTTTTTGGGTATCATAGAGGTGCTAACGAATGGTATGGGTCGACCTGGATTGGTGGTGGAGATGGTGAACAAGTTAAAAGTTGGTGTAGATGTAGCAGACAGCTCACAATATCACGGAGTAGCTATGAATCTAAAAGCTCATTACCAATCTCGAAGTAAAAGGTGTTGGGCCACTCTTAACGTAGCTATGAATCTAAAAGCTCATTACCAATCTCGAAGTAAAAGGTGTTGGGCCACTCTTAACAAAGTTTACTTTAGCGACTTGTGGACAGGAACTGCTACTGTGGCCGCAGCACTACTCTTGTTTTTCACTTTAGTTGGGTCCGTGGCTTCGGTTATCCAAACTTACAAAGCCTTCAAGTAAACTATCTATCTACTTGGTTTATTTCTGTTAAAAAAGGCAACTGCAAAAATAAAATAAGCCTATTATATTTCTAAGTTTTTCCTCTTTTGTGTCATATACGCCTATTGTATCAAATTTCGGTAACTTTTTTATCTTTTTCATTTTTTTATTTTCTCAAAAACCAACTTTTAAACCTTAAGATGAAATATCAATTTTTGAGTAAAAAAATAGTTGTAACCATAGTGAAACCATATTATCTATGGAACCAAAATAAATCAGGAGCCCGATTCACTTCTCTGCGCACTTTGTGAACCTGAAAGTCCCGCTCCATTCTTAAGATCTTATCTTGAAACTCGGTGGAGAAAGTGAGTAGCCTAGGCCATTTTGGGGGTATATGTATCGCCTCAACTAAGGATGAGGAGTCGGATTCAAATATGACTCGATCATAGCTCATATTCCCAATACACTTGGCAGCCCAAATCAATGAAGTAGCTTCAGCTTCGAGTGGAGATTGCAGTTGCGGATATTTCTTCGCGCCCCAGAATTTCGCTCAGAAGAATCCAGTCAAGCCCACATTTATCTTTATCCTTGTGCCATGTCGCATCCGTAACTTTTTATTATTATCCAAATAAATTAACGCTTCAAATCATTAATTTAGTTAGATAATTCAAGAGGACTAAGACGAGTTACAAAGATAACTACAAAATTATGGTAAATTATACTTAATACTAATCGGTAAATATGTTCCTAAAAGAACAAGTTTTATTTAACGATTACCGATTTTACATAGATCTCATCGAAAACAAAACACAAGAAAACGACAAACCAAACCAAAAACACAGTGATCATCGATTCAACAAAAAAACAAAAAAACAAACAACAAAAAAACAAACCAAACCAAAAACACAGTGATCATCGATTCAACAAAAAAAAAAAAGAGAAGATCCAGATCAAAAACCGGATCTAAGCTTGGGATCCGGATTTATGAAGGTAAAGTTTTCCAAAAACATGAAGAGCGGTGACAAAACCGATGAAACAAAGACTCATGATCAGAACAACGGTAGGTGAGATCTTTAATCCAGGAGCTTCATCTGTATAGAATCTCAACATATTACTCGGTCCTGTTCCAGCTGCAGATCCACCAGGAGCTTCATCTGTATAGAATCTCAACATATTACTCGGTCCTGTTCCAGCTGCAGATCCACCACCTGATGATACACTTCCACCACCACCTAGCCTACGGCGACGCATGCCTGCAGTAGCGGCGGCGGATCCACGAGGAGCGGCCAGACCGGGCCGTGCGGTTGAAGAAGCGGTTGATGTTGTTTGTTGGGATTGGGATGATCCTCTCGCCATTGTTGTACGGATTAAAGGGGGAAAGAGACAATAATAGAAATAGAATAAGAGTTAATAACTGTGAAGAAAAGGGTAAAATGGTGAATAAAGTTAAATTTAGGGGTAATAAAATATTGATGATTAGGATTTAGGACGACACGTCGCGTTCATCTAGGACAAACTATACTAAGTGGTTTCAATTTCAATCAATAACCTTTTTTTTCTTTCATTACTAAAACACAAACAGTTGGGGACATGGGTTTAGTATACATTTGGGGTCCATTTATTTTAAACTCATGAAAAATATATTTTTATCTTTAAATGGATATATGATATATAATTTTAAGTAGTTATCTTTTGGATAAATATAAATAAATATTTGATGATTACAATTTACAAATATAAATAAATATTTGATGATTACAATTTACAAATATAACTAAATATTTTTCAATTATTAAAAAAAAATCCCTCACTTCATCATTTTGGTTCTCAAAAGAGTATATAGAGGAATCATATCCTCCTTTACCCTTAAAAAAACTCAAAAATCTTCATGTCCCTTAAACAAAAAAACCCAAATCTCCCATGTTTATAAAAAAAAGTAAGAGTAGTGTTGACAAAAAAAATCTTTTTTTTTTAGGGGCATGAAGAACAAGCACAAGATTTAGGGGTAAAATTGGACAGGACCGTATATAGAGAACTAGATTTTGACTCGTGCTACAGTACGGGTTAATATTTTTTCGCAAATTTGAATCGTTAGATTTTAATGTATATAAATTTAGTATATTTTTGACAAAAAAATTAGTATATATATCTATGATTAAAAATTTTAAAATGTTAAAAAAGTTATTTATTTTCTTACCTATAATAATAAAATATATATAGTTTCTAAGAAAAAATATATATATATATATATAAACATTTTTCACTTGTTTTTTACAAAATAAAATATTAAATCATGTATATATTTGACACATTTATCTATTACAAATTTATAATTTGAGAAAAACAAAAAACAAGTATATATTTGACACATTTATCTATTACAAATTTATAATTTGAGAAAAACAACATTGTCAATAAAAATTAATTTTAAAGTTTTTCTTGCGATATAATATTACTGGAGTCGAGGATTCCAGAAAATTATATTCGAAGGAAATAATAAGTCTTGATTCCAGAAAATTATATTCGAAGGAAATAATAAGTCTTCCATCTATTAGAAACTAAATCACTCAACTTTGACTGCTTCGGATTCGGGAAATAAAACAGTGGATAATCAAGTTTAATGAAATCAAACTAAATTGGTTAAAGAGAAACAGAAACAATAGATAAAACCAAAATATATATAGATCTAAATACTTTTATTAAAACATCAAAAAATATTATTTTCTTAATCAAAATATATATTAGTTTATAAAAAATGGGTTTTCTTAATCAAATATGGGAGAACAACCTATTTACCCACAAACTATTGACATATCATAATATTTTCCCACGAACTATTGTCCTCTCTCACGGACCTTATTTACGAACAATGTATTTAGATTGTATTATATAGGTTAAAAAAATGAAGATTTTTTTTTAGATTTTAAATATGCTTTAGTAATATAGAATATAATCTCTAAAATTAAAATTAAGATCAATATTTCTTGTAAATCACTCAACTTTGACTGCTTCGGATTCGGGAATTACAACAGTGGGTAATCAAGTTTAGTGAAATCAAACTAAATTGGTTAAAGAGAAACAGAAAGAATAGATAAAACTATCTTACAAATCTTTCAAATTCTACTTCCATGGTTTATAATACGCTAACCTAATGCCTCACTTGTTAATTTTTTTCACAGCGTGATCATTAATATAATAATCAAGTGTTAGAAAAAATATTTTTGACTAACATATGTTTCTAAACATCTTTTAGGGAAAACGGCCTATTTAGCCCCCAAACTATCGATATAGTCCCAGATAGGTCCCAGATAGCCCTGGAACTTTACCCTCTTCGCCGATAACCCTCACACTACTTTGACGTTCCAATTAGCCCCCAGAACTTTAATCTCTTCACCGATAACCCTCCCAGAACTATTACATACCAATTAGCCCTGGGTTGGTTAATGACAAGGTTAATGGTTTTGTTAACCATGTTTAAAAAATAGTAAACCGGATTGAACCTTAATTGATTCGTAAATTGTCGAATTAGAGACCCGATTAGAAACTAATATATTCTTTAGCATTTAATCGTGTTTTTTTTAAAAAAACCAATTTCATTTTGAAGAACCCTAAAAACCAAATTCTCTGTAATCTCTCGTAAATCTCTGTGAAGTCTCTCCGAAAATGCCCGAAACTCTTGAAACTTTACCACCTTCTCCTGATTTCGTCCCTCCTGAGCCTAATTTCCCAAGAGAAGACCCGAATTTTGATGAAGAAGCCGAAGACAGAGATGATTTCCACATCGAGACCCTTGTCAACGAATTTGCTGATGGCGAGGAGTCTATTCGTCACGATATAATCCCAGACTTCGTTGGTGAGGGTTTGACTGCAGGAGGTACATCTTTCCTTGAAGGAGAACTTGGAAGAGGCGATGGAAGCATGTTCAAGGGACAAACATTCTTTAATGGTATC
>CM071716.1:5470648-5486645 GCA_036630335.1 Physaria fendleri | reverse complement strand
ATATCTCTTTGATCATATTTTTTTG
Organism: Physaria fendleri; assembly: GCA_036630335.1. Classification (NCBI taxonomy): domain Eukaryota; kingdom Viridiplantae; phylum Streptophyta; class Magnoliopsida; order Brassicales; family Brassicaceae; genus Physaria; species Physaria fendleri. The sequence continues at coordinate 5,486,620 of CM071716.1, read as the reverse complement.
TCTCTGCATAGGTTATTAAAGATTACTGTGAAATGGAACAACTGCCTCAGTTTCCTAATTTGTCTCGCTTGGATGTTTACTGCGGTGTAACTCCATTCAAAATGTTACCAATCTTCCTTGAGAGCTTTCCAAATTTGAACTCTCTTTTTCTTGTGAGTCCCATCTTATTTTTTATGTTCTTTCTCGTAGATAATTCTGAAATTTTTATAATAACGAAATCGGTTTATATATTGTCAGGAATATAGTTGGCTTCCAGAGAATGAAGAGCAGATTGATCTTTCATTTGTTCCCCAATGTTTTCTATCATCACTTGAGTTTGTTCAGCTGCACAAAGCGTATAATGGCTGGCCTGACTGGAGTACATTTATAACTATGTTGAAAAGCCTGAAATTAACAAAGTACTTTCTAGAGAATGCTGCATCACTCAAGAAACTTACAATTAATCTTGGTTCTCATATTCAATTCAGCACTCCTGACATCATCAAGGACATCATCAAGGACATCAATAATATTCCAAGAAGCTCTTCTAATTGTGAAGTTGTTGTAATCACTCATTAACGTCTTTCACTAATCCAGTTTTTAATATCTAGTTATTGGATGAAATGTTTAATATCTAGTTATTGGATGAAATGTTGTGTTCTAGATTTTGAGGTCTCCGCCTCTGTTTCATCATTTTGAGATCAATTTACAATTTTAAAGAGAAGCTGACCTCACAAGCATAAGAAACCAGACACATAGACCTAAAATTAATATTCAAAAAATTGAAAACATGCTATAAATTTTTGAAAGATTCTAGTATAAAAGTAGCATAAAATACCCAACTTTTTCTTTATCTAGTCATCGGTCTTAAAGTTGAAGAAGAGTGTAGTGAGGTTAAGAATGGAGAAGCTCTCTGTTTCTAATGGTTCTGAAGGTGAAGTCTCTTCCGACAAGTTGACCACAGAGATGCTTTGAATGCAGGGAAAGAAGTGAAGGCGACACACTCTTCTGGTGATGGTGCTTTCTGAGGAGACAAAAACCAAAGAACCTAAGCAGGAGATTGGTATGTTGTCTTAACTTTAATGAAGCGGTATTGGTTTTTTTCTGCTATCTTTGAAACATTCTTGGCATGTTAACTTGTAGGTGTGGATGATAATGGTTCAACAATTGGTGTGCCATTTGTAAAGAAGTCACCACTATGGAAAGCACTTGAATCAACGGATGTCTTCAAAGTGATGCCACAACATCCACATTTTAGTCCACTTCTAAAAAGTGAAATAAAAGAGTTCTGTGAAGTAGAAGCCATTGGTTTAGTGGTGATGTACTCTGAGTTATTAGAGAAACTTAAGAATCTAAATTCTTATCATGATGTAAGTGTTATTAACAGTATTGATGAGTCTTTGCTGAAGCTAGAGGAACATGGTTTCGATGTTACAAAACCTCGATCTCGAATAGCTGAGCTATTGTCCATTGAAGAAAGGCAGACACGCACATGGAAAGAAATACATGCTGTTAAGAAAAAGATCTCCAAGAGTTACCAAAAAATTAGTGAGTGTGAAGATAAGATTGGTTATGTGCAGTATACTTTGCAGACGCGAGAAGCTTTCGGCAGACTAGGCAATGCGAAAGAGAGACTAGACGATGAGATAGCGGAACTATACATGGCGAAACGAAGAACAGAATTTGAGATAGATCAGATGGAGTATCACGAAGGTGTTCTTGAACAAGAGGTTCAGGATATAGATCACGAATTTCGGGCTATTGTTAGTGCCCCGTGGTAGGAAGCAGATCAAATGTTTATGTTATCTCTCCAGAGACTTTTGTCTCAATGTTCTGACTTTTTATGTCCCCCTTATGAATAAATCTCTTGTGTTTCTTTGCCAAACTTTGTAAGAATCGTAGTATATTTCTATTGTAATCACTAGAAGTTGTGTGTGATAAGATTCTTTTACAAAGTTTCACTTGAAGAAACTAAAATATGCTTGTGAATGGTGAAAAATGGCACCATAAACACTTATAATAAACAATCTAAGTGGGAGAAAGAAGATGATCACTACTTGACTACTTCTTGATGCAACAATTCTAGTTAAGAAGATGATCACTACTTGACTACTTCTTGATGCAACAATTCTAGTTATGAGTTTCAGTGAATCTCTCCCAGTAAAGAATAAGTTTCTAATAAAGAACTTGTGCAGCCATTGTTCCCGCTCGAGCTTTCTCCGCTTCAGCTCGTGGCGAATTACATGCCTCAAGCCTCTTAGGTAAGAGCTCATATCATGGTCTCTTTTGATTTTGCCTTCAGACCCATAAGAACCACGATCACTGAGAATCTCTAATGGGTGTGGTGAGTTGAAGAAAGTATTCTTTGCAGCTCTTAATCTTTTTTCTGTTTTGTCTGTAGATGTTAAGAGATAGAGACCAGTTCCGGGAGGAAGCAGAGGATGCGGAGGAGAGAATCGCGCTGATGGTTGAAGGATTAGAAGCTTCCCCATCGGAGAATACAATAAATTCTGCAGAACAAGGTAACAGAGTAAGCGAAAAAAACATCGGTATGAAGCAAATAGATAAGCATGTTTGTCACATTTTACCTGGGGTAACAGAGTAAGCGAAAAAAACATCGGTATGAAGCAAATAGATAAGCATGTTTGTCACATTTTACCTGGTTATTCAGACAAGGATGGTTCCGGAAGTTTTGATTCAATGCCTTGAGAAGCTTTGCTGCTCGGTTAGGGTAATTGCACGAAAATGCTCGAGGAACAATATCTCTATGCATTGAGATCCCGATAAGATGATTCTTAGGCAAACCGAGTTTCTCAAAAAGCCTATCACCTCCACACATAATGCAAGGAGAACCAAAGGTGATCACAGGAAGCAGACAAGAAGCCGGGACTTGGCCTCGGATCAGAAGCATGAGGTTCACTAACAATGACAAGCTTCCACCTAGAGAATGTCCACTAAACTGGAGAAAAGCTCGGTTCTTGCCACGGGAATTTAGATGGGCGTGAGCTTCAGGTAACATCTGTTCATATATTCCTTTTGCAGCTTCGTATATCCCTCTGTGAACGGGCACATCTAGCTCCTCGAATGGGACTGGCTCGAAGAGAAGATTAGCTTGCCATGAGGCCAATGAATCTGATCCCTGTATCAAGTTCCTTTCTTAAGCTAACCATTTGAAAAAATCTCAGACCACCAAAGACTCATCAGAAAGACCAAACTAAGTATTGAGTTCCTTTCTTAAGCTAACCATTTGAAAAATCTCAGACCACCAAAGACTAATCAGAGACCAAAACTAAGTATTGAGTTCCTTTCTTAACCTAACCATTTGAAAAATCTCAGACCACCAAAGACTAATCACAAAGACCAAAACTAAGTATTGAGTTCCTCTCTTAAACTAACCATTTGGAAAATCTCAGACCACCAAAGACTAATCACAAAGACCAAACTAAGTATTGAGTTCCTTTCTTAAGCTAACCATTTGGAAAATCTCAGACTACCAAAGTTAAGCTAACCATTTGGAAAATCTCAGACTACCAAAGACTAATCACAAAGACCAAACTAAGTATTTGAGTTACTTTCTTAAGCTAACCATTTGGAAAATCTCAGACTACTAAAGACTAATCACAAAGAACAATACCTGAATGAAGAAGAATCTGGTACCAGTTTTATCATCATCACATACAAACCATTCACAAGTTGGTGAACGGTTAGATTTAAGATCATCTGCCACAGCCTGCTTAACTTCTTCTTCAGCTGCAACAACTGCGGTAACCGAGTCAGCAGTAGCCATTAGAGAAGCTTCGTCCTTTCCACGTTTCGAGGATCCAACACGTTTCGAGGATCCAAAAGGAAGAACAGACTTGGAATGTGAAAAGAGACGAGAAGCTGCAGAAGCAGCTATTCTATAAGCAACAGCTGGGTTAATCATCTTCTTCTTATTCTCCTCCTCTTCTTCGCCATTATTGTTGTTCTCTTCAACCTTAAGATTCATCATCCTTTTCTCAATTGATGAAGTCACGAATCTTAGTTTCTGATATTTCAACAGCTTCTCAGGCTGTAATAACAAAAGAATCATCACAAATTAAGAAACACGTATTTGAGATTTTTGAATTCAATCACTCAAATTTCACCTTGATTTTAGGTATCGAATAAGCTAAATTCCCCAGAAATGACAATTTCGCAAACATCCGAGTATCTTCCACAGAAATTTTGCTTAACATCTTCGAAAACTCTTCTCTATCAAACACAATCTCCTCATCATCATCTTCATCATCGATTCTGCAGAAATCGCAATCCGATTCACAAACTTCAGTTTCCTGGTTTTCATCTTCTTCTTCACCATCGCCACCTCCAGATCGTTGTCTCTTACCTTTCCAAATAGATCCAACCTCCAAAATCTTCAAAACAAAATTCCCATTTCCTCCACCTCTCTCCAACAAAACAGCATCATCTCTAACCTCTCCCTTCTTCCCAATCCCAAGAAACTCAAACGGACGACGATTAAATCCCCAACGTGACAAAGATCCAGCCGTTAATTTCTTCTTCTTCTCCTCCACAGATCCTCCAATCGAACGAATCAAACTCGGTCCCACTTGAATCTTCGAAGATACAGATACTACTTGCACCGACATTTTTAAGAATACACCTTCCATTAACAAAACAACAACAACACTATGATTGAAATCTTAAACTATTCTCCTGGAATTTTGTGTTCCGTATACGGGATTATACAGCGTTAGCGTGTGAATTTGAATAAATGAATGTGATCTTTTGGTATCTTCTTCAGTTTCCTCGTTTGATCAATCTTCTTTGACAGAGATTGTAGGAAGCAGGTGAACGAACTTTAACACGCCTTAACGGATGCTACGGCTAAAGAAAGTTATTTAATTTTCCTGGAATGTTATAAGATCTGATGCATTAATTTTAAAGGGTTGAGATCTTTCGGTGGAGATGTGGAGGACACGTGGAAGATGATGAAGTGTTTAAGAAACTTTGAGACTTCCACGTTTGTTGGAAGTTGGAACAGATATTGATTTTGATCACAACAACTAATACCTAAATTAATTTCCCTTTTGCGGGAAAATTGATTTTACCTATTAAATTTATATTTAAATAAGAATTTCTCAATTTATTAAATAACGAAAACCGTTATTTTTATTATTAAATAGCTCCAAATTTTAATATTTTTACTCGAAATGTACCTGAAAATATTCTAATTACTCGAAAATATTACTCATACATTATTATTAGATTTGTATTTATTGAAGCCCAACAAAAGATGGTTATAGATTCATATCTTACAAGCCCAATACCCTAATATTATTAGGGTTTCTACATATATCTACTATAAATATGATCCATGTAAACTCTCTCAACAATTAATCAAAATCTAGAATGGTTTTATCAAACTCTATTGTGTTCTTGGTGACAATCTAAAATCTATTTGTTTTTTTATTTTCTTGCTTAAATAAAGCTCACTTGAGCTAGAATAAATCTAGATTTTGGTTTGTTTTACACTATTTTGGTGTTGGAACAGATTGATTCGACTTAGACCCGAGAATTCAAATACCACGGATCGAGGTATCCTTATCGCGTTCTAGAAATCATATACCGCGCGGGTGGAGGAATCCTTACCGCAGTCATCACGCCACGTTTCCGATGTTGCGTTTGTATATGTCTTTCATTGCCTCGAGATGGTCAAGTCGTATCGGATTTCGAATTTTCCAACCTACCATAAGAGATTTTGCAATCGCATTCACCATATAGAATCGTTTGGAATAGACTTGTTTGTTAGTTACTAGGATTTGATTGGCAAAATGTTTTAACAAGCACTAGGATTTGTTCGTGGGTTACTATGACTTGATTCGACTTATAATCCCAAAATTTTAATTTTTTCGTGGGTTACTATGACTTGATTCGACTTATAATCCCAAAATTTTAAAATTTCAAAAAATTTCGAAAAACCACCAAAACCTTGACTATAGTCCATTGATTCGATTTGTAACCCCAAAATTTCAAAAAATTTTGGAAAACCACCAAAACGTGGACTATATTCCATTAACAAAATGTGGACTATAGTCCATTAATTGGAAACATAACCCCAAAATCCAAAAAAAAATCAAATTTTCAAAAAAAATTCGGAGAACCACCAAAACATGGGTTATAATCCATTGATTCGATTATATCCGAAAATTCAAAATTTCAATTTTTTTGGAAAAACCATCAAAACGTGAGTTTCGGATTTCAGATTTTCCAACCTACCATAAGAGATTTTGCAATCGCATTCACCATACAGAGTCGTTTGGAATAGACTTCTTTGTTAGTTACTAGGATTTGATTGGCAAAATGTTTTAAGAACACTAGGAATTGTTCGTGGGTTACTATAGAACACTAGGAATTGTTCGTGGGTTACTATGACTTGATTCGACTTATAATCCCAAAATTTTAAAATTTCAAAAAAATTCGAAAAACCACCAAAACGTGGACTATAGTCCATTGATTCGATTTATAACCCCAAAATTTCAAAATTTTTTGGAAAACCACCAAAACGTGGGCTATAGTCCATTAATTGGAAACATAACCCCAAAATTCAAAAAAAAAAAACAAATTTCCAAAAAAAATCCGGAGAACCACCAAAACGTGGGTTATAATCCATTGATTCGACTTATATCCCAAAATTCAAAATTTCAATTTTTTTAAAACGTGAGTTTCGGATTTCAGATTTTCCAACCTACCATAAGAGATTTTGCAATCGCATTCACCATACAGAGTCGTTTGGAATAGACTTCTTTGTTAGTTACTAGGATTTGATTGGCAAAATGTTTTAAGAACACTAGGAATTGTTCGTGGGTTACTATAGAACACTAGGAATTGTTCGTGGGTTACTATGACTTGATTCGACTTATAATCCCAAAATTTTAAAATTTCAAAAAAATTCGAAAAACCACCAAAACGTGGACTATAGTCCATTGATTCGATTTATAACCCCAAAATTTCAAAATTTTTTGGAAAACCACCAAAACGTGGGCTATAGTCCATTAATTGGAAACATAACCCCAAAATTCAAAAAAAAAAAACAAATTTCCAAAAAAAATCCGGAGAACCACCAAAACGTGGGTTATAATCCATTGATTCGACTTATATCCCAAAATTCAAAATTTCAATTTTTTTGGAAAAACCATCAAAACGTGAGTTATGGTCCATTGATTCGACTTATAACCCAAAATTAATTTTTTTCAAAATTTTAAATTTTTTTGAAAACTCACCAAAACGTGGGCTATAATCCATTGATTCGAATTATAACCCAAAATAAATAAAAAATCAAAATTTCATTTTTTTCGAAAAAAACCACCAAAATGTGGGCTATAGTCAATTGATTGGAAATATAACCACAAAATTCAAAAGATTACAAAATTTCATTTTTTTCGGAAAACCACCAAAGCGTTGGTTAAAGTCTATTGATTCAACTTATATCCCAAAATTCAAAAAATTTCAAAATTCCAATTTTTTTTGGAAAAACCACCAAAACTTGGGCTATAGTTTATTGATTGGAATTATAACCCCAAAATTCAAATTTTTCAAAATTCAATTTTTTTCAAAATTTCATAATTTTTCAAAAAACCACCAAATCGTGGACTATAGTCCATTGATTGAAATTATAACCCCAAAATTTCAACTTTTTCGAAAAATCACCAATCCGTGTGTTTTAGTCCATTGATTCGACTTATATCCCCAAAATTCAAAATTTTTCAAAATTTCATTTTTTTTGGAAAAACCACCAAAACGTGGGTTATAGTCCACTGATTCGACTTATAACCCAAAATTTCAACTTTTTTTCGAAAAAACACAAAAACGTGGGGTATAGTCCATTGATTCGAATTATAACCCCAAGTGTTTACGAAATCGGCAATCAAAAATCTATTGGGCTAGCATCGATTCACTTAGCAACGTATTGGTCTACCAAGTGTAAATCTGTGATCTCGGGAGCAGCTTAAATATAAACTTGAAATTTTGGGGGACGTTTGTTTTGTTGTTGTTACTGTAATAAACACTTAGTGTGATTGTAGAGGAGAGGGGCTCGTTATGGAGTATTTTGGGGGAGAGTCGAATCTTAGCGACAAAGGGTTGAATCTCAGTGGATCGTGCCAGCAAGACCACTCTGCCACTTACAATACCCGTCGCGTATAGGATTCTACCCACCACTCGGTGCTAATTATAATTCAAGGTTGTCCGAACAGCGGTTCTGCCGAACGAACTTGACTAACGACACGTGCCTTTGGGAGCCGAAACTCCTACTGAGGGTCGACAATCGGGTGGCGGGCTCATGTGTCGCTTTTAGTCCGGATTATGATTTAGAGGCGATCAGTCATAATCCGACGCACAGTAGCTTCTCGCCACTAGATTTTCAACCAAGTGCGATGACAAATTGTGCGAATCAACGATTCCTCTCCTACTAAATGAAATTACTATCGCGATGCGGGCATCAGTAGATACCTAATATATTCTTTTGAAAAGAAAGAAAAAAAAAAAAAAAAAGACAAGATTCATAAAAGAAAGAAAAAAAAAAAAAAAAAGACAAGATTCATCAAAACCTCCTCTTGGCATTTCTCTGTAGTAAAGAAAATATATTCTTGGATGATTCATTAATAATTAACACTTAAAAGGTATTGTAAATAGAATTCACAGAAATAGTCCAAAGCGTATAAAATTCATGAATATTCACTAATTTCATTAACAAAAAAAAACAGAGGTAATCAAAACCTACTCTTGCCTTTTTCATCTTCTTCTTCTGTCTCCCCTTTTTTTCATAAATTAAACCTAATCATGTTACATTAGGACCATTGTATGTTCTCTTCTTTAAACCCATCTTTCAAACTTGTAAAGAGAGAAAGAGATTGGGACACTAAGCAAAGACTTCTTTAATCTTCTTCTTCTGATCATCAGTAAGAGAAGAAGGAAACAAAACCTCAAAAGTGACAAATAGATTGCCTTTCTTTGTGCTGTAATGTAGTGGCATGCCTTCTCCTTTGAACTTCTTCACTTCCTTTGGCTTTGTTATTCCCTATTGTCACACAAATATTTTAAGCCATCAAGTGATATAATTAATGGTCTCACTATTTCAAGTGTTTTACCTTGGAACTGATGTCAACATCGTGATCATCCAAGTGTTTGAATGATTTCTCAAAACCAACTAGTGCCTCAACCTAAAGAAGGGAGATTTTGGTAGAATCAGAGTATGAACAAACTGTTCGTCTATGGTGTATGTGGAATTTATTTACCAGTGTTATGTTAACGGTCATGTGTAGATCGTTGCCATCTCTTCGGAAACGGGAATGTGGTGCAGTTTTGATTCGGAACTGTCAAATGTACATCAATGGTTTACTCGCTATGATCTTGAAGTTTAATGAAATTCAAGGGTAGTGATATTTAGGGAGAGGCTAACCTTAAGGTCACCAGGTTCACCATCGAGAATGGGTTCACCGTCTTCATAGAATGACACTTCCTGAAAAGTTATTCGAGGAAAATAATCGATGAGCTCATAAATAAATCATAATGAGTTAAAGAGCTAATATGAAATGTAGTATCTAAGATTTTACAATAAGGTTTGTATCTTACTTCCCCATCTTTCATTCCTTTCTCGATATCAACTGTCACAAAGTATCCCTCTCGTTCGAACTTGACATTAGGGCATTTGTCACAGACCTGAGGGGAACAAGAGGGTATGTAAAATAGATATTAGACTGAACAAGACAATTTGAGAGACTTGAATAGATCTGCCCCTTACCTGTTCTGTCATCTGTTGGAACATTCCAGGACCAATCTGTCTGTGGTAGACCTCATTCCTGCAGTTACACTTTCTCTTTCCAGGAGCTGGTTTTATCACATTTTTCTCCCTCCATACCTAATAATTAAATATGGAACATTCTCACTGAGAACTTAAGGCACATCATTTGATTTTCATTACTGTTAAAGCCTAGCTATTCTAGCCAAAACATCGCCCAAATGAAAAGAATGTCTGAAACAATGAAATCAGGTTCACTAATTTACATTGGTTATAGTATATTTGAATCAAAGTAACAAACTCCATACGAGTTACATGATGATAATGACATCTTGAGATGGACTTTAACATACCTTCATAGAGCCTCCCATGTACAAATCTTCTAGAGTTGCCTCAAGTTCCACAATCACATCATCACCCTTAACAACCTTCTCTTCTTCCTCCATCGAACCTCCACCAAAAAACCTACAAGACACATACATAATCTCCACATATTAGCAATCTGCACCCTTTAAACACAAATGTAAAACATTATTCAAATCTAGGAACTATTCAAGCTACAGTATAATCCTTAACATAACCAAATTCAATTGTGTCCACTATACATTCATAAAATCACACAAATTGGATATTCAGATGGGTTACCAAGGATAAGAGATTACAGACAAATGTTTCCTAGAACACAAATTCAGCTATATGAAGAGACAGAATGATTAAATCCTAATGACTTTGGATCTTCTACATCTATTTGGATCCTAAAGAGTTACCATTACGATCTTCCAGCAAAAACAGATACACTACTTACGAGCTAAATATGTCCTGCATATTCATGCCTCCTCCTCCACCTCCTCTTCCTCCATTTGCAGCAAACTGTTTAAGCCCCTCTTCACCATACTTATTATATATCTCCCTCTTCTCTTCATCCGATAAAACTTCATAAGCTATTGAGCCAACACAAAACACCAATACGTCAGTTTCAAAACGAAAAACGGATCAATCAAAAGTGCATAACCAGAAATTACAACATGCAAAATTTACCATTGTTAATCTCAGCGAATTTCTTAGTCGCTTCTTCATTTCCTTGATTCTTATCAGGATGATACTTCAAAGCGAGTTTCCTATAAGCTCTCTTGATCTGCTCATCAGATGCACCTTTCGGCACTTGCAACACATCGTAAAAGTTCTTCCTAGATCAAACCATAGTTTCGGCACTTGCAACACATCGTAAAAGTTCTTCCTAGATCAAACCATAGATTATGAATATCTACAGATGAATAATCCATACATTCAATGCACTAAGGCTTTTAACGAATCGAGATAATGTACTTACCCAGCGAGAACGCAGATTGCATAAGAAAGAGCGAACAATACAATACACAACCCCGTCCACCTAATCGCCATGGAAACGGAAATCAGGAAGGAATCGGATCTCTCTCAATGACTTCAACACCAATCTCCGTCGCTGATTCACGATTTGAACTCGAATCTCTACTTTTCTTTCTCTCTTTCGCGAAAAGATTCCAAAACCATTTTAGAATCCGAGCACCGTGGTCGGTTTACGTGTACATTGCAAAGCTTAACCAATCAGAATTAAGTCTCTAACAAAAAGAACCAATAAATATCAGCCACGTGTAGAAAAATCGTAAAATAATTGACTCTTCTTTTCGTCAACTTTAAGAGTACGACGTCGTATCAGCTCTGTCTTAACTTAACAAAGCCCATTAATATTGAAGCAGGCCCATAACTCCATCTAGGTCCAACCCAACAATCTAAGTTTATAAAATTTTGGTTTAGTGGAATCCAAATGTTTTATATTATTTCATACACCCAAATAATTATTTTTATTAAGGCCACTTACCATAGGTATTTTCAGATATTTAATTATGGTTAAGACATATTGAAATTAAGAGACTTGTCACTTCACTGTCTTCATTCATTTCTTTTTGTATGTCTTAAAAGTTCCTCAAAAGTAAGTTTTTTTTTCTCCTAATCTCTTACAATTATACTATTTTCATTTTATAGAAACATAGTAGATACTAAAGGTTACATTGATTACTTATTGAAAATGAGAAAGTTCCAAGACATGAACAGTGAGACAATGAGACAATAAACAGCTAAGTGATGTAGAAGTGTACAGTAACAAAGCATGAGATCTGTTCAGTAGGATTGATTGAAGTGACTCTTTCCCATGTCACACTTATTTTGCAACTTGTAGTAGTTTTGTCCCTATAAACTTTTCTACTATTCATCCAAATATCTATTTCTTTTTGGCATTTTTTAATACTAATATTGTCCCCTATTTTATCTTTATACATTTGTACACAATCTGCTGTTATATCATATTAAAAAATCATACAAATAAATAAAATTTGTTTAGCCTATTATATGATATAGTAAAGAAACAAACAAAAACAAGTCTCATTAAAATGTATTTCATCTTTTTGGAAAAAAAAATATACAAAATTTTATTGTATTAGCATTATATTCTTTTCATCAATATTTGGAAAAAAAACTAATAAAAAGTATTTATGTTTGATTTTTTAGTGAATTTATATTTAAAATAATTAATTACTAATTACTCAAAATAATTTTTCAATAATAAGTAAAAAATTAATTCCTGACAAAAGAAAAAGTAAAAAATTAATTATGCATAAACAAAAATAATATTAAGATCTCTGACATGACTGATTTTAATGTAATCTATCTCACATTCGTACACTTACTGAAATTAAAGGAAAAGAAAAAAAATTAAAAGTGAGATTTTTATCTTTTTACAGAGGGGTGGGTCATGTAATATTAAATATGTAACTTCTTACGACAACTCACGTGGTCTTAATTTTTTTTTCACAAAAATTTTTTTTAGTAATTTTAGGGCCCAAAAGGAGACAACTTCATGTGGGTTTAATCGTAAAATTCAGATAGATAAGACAGGTTAAATGTGTGGTGGATCTTGTACGTGCACACCTCTCATATTTTTAATTTTCATCGACAGCTTTTGTCGCAGCCGTGGCAGTAGAAAACGACACCGTTCTTTATTCTTTACTTGTAAACTAATTTTTTAGTTAAAGTAGATTTCTTTGCTCCAGCCCAAGAAAAAAAAAAGAAAAAAAAAAGTAGATTTGCTTGAAGGTTGTACAATTATAAAAGGCAAGGTTCTAAAAATCGGCCTAGGTGTCTAAAAAATCAGCCTAGACGCTCAAATCGGAGTGAAACGTCCCGATTATGTTAATTCGGAGTAATAAATTGGCTATTTGGTTCAGACGGTTAAAATCGGTGAAAATTGGTCTAAGCGGTTCAAATCGGACCACATCGGTCTAGATGCTCAATTCGTCGGTTTTAATTTTAATTATTATTTTTTCAATTTTTTAATATTTTGTCTTATAATTTAAAATAAAATATAAATTATGATTAAAATTCAAAATTTAATTGATAACAATCTTTAAACTTGCATTACAGATTTAAACTTAAAGTTTCTTTTTATTTTTATTTTTTTTAAATTATCATAACATTTATATAAAAGGATAAATAAAATATATTATTATAGTATTTAATACAAAAATTGAATTAATTACATTAAATTTTTAATATAAAATTGAATTAATTACATTAAATTTTTAATATTAGAAAATATTTTTAATTATTTAAAAATAATAAATTAGTTAAAATATCCACCTAGGTACTAGACCCCTGTCAAACGTCTAGATACCGCATAGCAAATTTTTGAACATTGATAAACGGGTAGAAATGATTCGACTGATTTCGAGGTTTATTAATAATACAGTGTTTTAGAATAATAAAAGGTTAAATTCATAAGTTCAATAAGATAAGAGCTAAAAGATATGTAGTTTCAACAACCACATTGTAATAAGACAAATCACAAAATGGGTCACTAAAGATGCTCTCTTATAACTCTCTCCACATGCAACTCCAAACCACAACAACTTTCACTTGTGCCCCATTATTTATTGTACTTTCTCTCAATCAAAAACTTAAGTCCCACACATACCATTATTGTCTCATTACTTACCCTAACTGTTACTACAACATTTAGTTTATGAGATATTATTAGTACCTTGAGCTAGAAGATAATCATAGTAATCAAATTCAAGAACTGACATTTATAACTTAGGGATTAACTTAAATCCATGATTCTATATACATAAAACTGAATAATCTATGAACTTAACTAGATGAAACTGGGTTTAAGCTACGAGCTAAACCATTCAAAGCACTATAACCTTTAGAACTAAACCCTAAACAACCAAAGAGTCCATGTCTATAAGGCAAATATGTCCTCTTCTTCATCTCCTCTGCTTGAGCTCTGTTCGTTGTATAATGAACCTCATGAGCTGATGGTTGTAATCCTCGTCGTTTAGCTATCCCGTTCGTCGGTTTTCCGGTGATCGGAGAAGCTTTCTTAACCGGTGGTTGTTGTTTCTGTTTCTCCTTTTCTGATTTGTGTTTCTTGTCTTTGAAATTTGAAGGAGAGAATGAAATGTTTGACCAGAACTTCTCTTTAGTGTTGGATCCTCCTTCGCTTTTGCTTCTATGAAGTAGATCTTTAAGAAATATCCATTTCTTGCTTCTATGAAGTAGATCTTTAAGAAATATCCATTTCTTTGAGTTTCTTCCGTAAGATGATGATCTTGAAGAAGAAGCTGACGTTTCAGCTGACGTCACTTCTTCGTTACTCTTGTCGATCGAAACGATGTCGTTGGACTGTTCTTCTTCTTCTTGGTTCCATTGAGCGTTTCGTAACGGAGAAAGAGATCTAGCTTTACGATGAACAGATCTACTTCTTAGTTTTAAATCTCTCCCACGCTTAATCTCATTTTCGTCTTCTTCTTCTTCTGGTTCTAGATCTAGAAGTGGTGATAAGATCTGAGGTTTTTGAAGATGAGACGAAAGCTTCATCGGTTTGATTTGGCCGTTAGAGAAAAGTTCTTCAGCTGAAGTCATTGAAACTCCGGTTAAATTACCACTACTCGACGATAACCTCGACGAGAAATCAAAATCAAAATCACCGCACGATGACGAATCAAGCTTTTGCGGATTCTCCGATGGAGGAGAAGAAGCAGAGCATAAGAAGAAATGTATAGGACTTGACGGAGCACTGAAGAAATAACCTGGTGGAGGAGGAGGAAGACGACCAGGACTAGACGGAGCAGAAACGAACGGTGTTGAACAAGCTGAGCTAGAGTCGAAATCGTCACTTAAACGCGGCGTTTCTGAATCATCCATTGTTAAGTGTTTAGCTTCTTTCTGAAGAAAATGTTTGTTGCAGAGAAGAAGTAGATATGTAGTGTTATGTATTGAAGCTGCTGCTTATTTATTATTCTTAGTATTTATTGACATTATTCTTATTATTTATTACGATTTTTTTTTAGGGAATATTATGATGAATGACATTAAAAAAACATGTCTCCCAAAAGTTTTAGGGAATATTATGATGAATGACATTAAAAAAACATGTCTCCCAAAAGTGACATTTTTGAAAAGTTGTCGAAATTGAAGGAAACAAATTAAATTTGATAGAAAAATACATACCATTTAACTAAGATCATGCATGTCCTTTTCTTAACCTTAGATGTGTCGATTATTTATTTAACACCGTAATATTAGAAATCTTGATAATTATTTGTCATAACTAGCTACTACAATGTAGTACTTTTCGCCTAGGTGGTACTAAGAAATTGAAATTATCAATAGATACATAATTATGAGGAAGAGTTAATCATATGGTTCATATTAATTACCATACATTGTGTATTGTAACCTCTAGATTGGTCTGAAAAGTATATTTTGATGAATGACATTAAAAAAACATAGTCTCCCAAAAGTGACATTTTTGAAAAGTTGTGCCACAACTTTGTTTCTTATTTTCTCTTTCCTGTCGAATTTTAGGACTAAAATATCCCTGTTGAATTTTATTTACTTTTCCTCAAAACTCATTTCTCTTTCCTCTGCCATGAGTTTTGGACAGATGGTGGCGAGAGTTTTGGACAGACGGTTGTTGAATTTTATTTACTTTTCCTCAAAACTCATTTCTCTTTCCTCTGCCATGAGTTTTGGACAGATGGTGGCGAGAGTTTTGGACAGACGGTGGCGAAAATGTCTAAATCTCCTCTACCATTTAGGGGTTCTGGATAATATTTGTCTCACGATTTCAACTTTCCTTTAAATACAACTACCATCATTTGTCTCACAATATTTGG
>CM071716.1:5452455-5464768 GCA_036630335.1 Physaria fendleri | reverse complement strand
TAGGTTTTCTTCACAATGTATATACTTTCATATCTTTCATCAACCCTAATTACAAACATGAACTCTCAACAGACTCAGACTCAGGCTCAGATGATGCCGAGGAGCAAGTTGTGATTCATAAAAAGGGAAGGGCTTTCAAGAAGTCTGATAATAATGAAAAACCAAAGAAGAAATCAAGAGTAGTTGTTGAGGTGAGATTCCTCGAGCTTGGTTTAATAATTCGTAAGAATACTTGTCTGTTTTCTTACAGATGTATGTCTTTCAGGTTGAACAAGAAGATGGAGACACAAGGAGATCCCTGAAAAGCCTTAAACTTTGAAATAAGATAGTGAATGTAATGTTGATACTTTTTATTAAAAGCTAATATCCTTTCACCATTTTGTCAAATTGCAAGTTAGTTTTTTTGATATTGTTTAATGAATATTTGAAAAAAGAGGCCTTTATGGATTGATGTAGTATGGATTATTTAAAGGTTGGAGCTGGATGATAAATTTTGGACGTATATATTTTTTATTCTAATTGTAGTATGATAGAATTTTTGGCTAATTATGACTTCCCATATAAATTTCCCATTTTTTTTTAGAAAACAATTGAAACAAAAATTGTGATTATCTGTAAAAGAATTCTCTAAAATATTTTATATATTTTTGAAAGCCTGCAATTTTTTATGTAATATGAACAAAACTATTACCCTAGATAACATAATGAGGAAACCCGTTTTCGTCGTCTCAAGTCTCTTCCGGCTTCTTCTTCGCAGAACCTTCTTACCCACTCCAAGAGGCTTGCAAGTTTCCCAGACATGAAGAATCGTGGAAACAGGTCTTCAAATTTCACGAGATATCTACAAGAAAAGTCTCGTCCTTTTAATGCACCCATTGTCAGATCACGATCTGAGCTTGGAGAATCCTCAAATTCAAGGAGAATTGGTTCAAGTTCATCGAGATTCTCACGAAGTGGACGTCGAGATTTCTCAGTTTCTGGGAGAATCTATTCGAATTCATCGAGATTTTCTCAAAAAGTTGAGACTTTTAGTCAAACAACACAAATCCAGAAACAAGAATCTCGTAAAGAAGAAAAATCAAAGTCAAAATCAAAGTTACTAAGTTCATGGTTTGAAAAGTTATCGCTAGCACGAGTTATGGGTTGCTTAAGACGTACTCCAGACATATCATCACCAAACAGTAAAAGAAAAGAACTTCAGAGAAAAGAAGAACTGAGAAAGAGTGAAAATATTTCGAGGAAAAACTCAGCGGGTAATAAGAGAGCTGCAGAACAAAAAAAATCAAAGGGTAAGGAAATTGAAATCTGAACGGATTAACTACTAGATTAACTACTAGAAATCTTGGTTTCTGTCTTATGCTAAATTGTAACATGAATTATTAAGTTTATATATTTGAATTTTCACACTTATCACTTTTCATATATGCTTATATGTTATATATTTTCTTTACCTATCAATATGTCTTTTTTTTTTTTTTTCAAGATACCTAACAATATGTCTTTTTTTTTTTGGCGGGAAACCTAACAATATGTCTTTATAAACGATTTTATCAACGAAATATTAAGTTAAAATTGTATTCAATTTTTTTATTTTATACTCCCCGATCTATAATAAACGTCAGCTTCACGAATTCAAATTTCAATATAACTATTCCAATTAATCACGGAAAAAAATGTTATGTTAATAACGAAAACGATATTTATTTGTGATAAAAGAAAGTATGAGTTTTTAATATACAAAATTCTGTAAAAATAATTATTACAAGACTTATCTTTAGTAACAATTAGATGATTATCCGGACCATAATTAATTATTAAAATTTGATTATATGAACATCAACCTCCAGATGAATGTGCCATTAATCCATGTGATGATGTGAATTGCATATTCTTAAACCGGGGAATGAGAACACGCACATCTCGAACACAGTTATAAACTCCAATATTTTCGTACTAATCGTTGAACTAGATCAGGAATCTCTAAATTTTCACATTCAAAAATCATCTTCTGTTATACCTAACTATGATTTCAGAAAAAAAAGTTAAAGTTTCAACCTATAATATTTTAAAAAATAAATAAAAATAATCATTTTCTGACGTAATTTGTTCGAATACACAAACAAGTCAAGTTTACAATTCTCCTACCTTGCACAACAAGGAAACAATAAATTACCGATGTGATATACGTATTTTAATTACAAATTATGGAAATGGACAATTAACATTTTTAGAGAGGAGAGAAAATAGAAATTTAGTAGAAAAAAAAAATAAATAAAAATAATCATTTTCTGACGTAATTTGTTCGAATACACAAACAAGTCAAGTTTACAATTCTCCTACCTTGCACAACAAGGAAACAATAAATTACCGATGTGATATACGTATTTTAATTACAAATTATGGAAATGGACAATTAACATTTTTAGAGAGGAGAGAAAATAGAAATTTAGTAGAAAAAAAAGTGATATAGTACTATAAAATCAGATGATCATAGTATTATAGAGTTGTAATTTCATTGTTTTTGCCCACAAACAGATTCAAAAAAAAATCCAAAAACCCTAAAAATGATGTCTGGTAAAGAAGATTCAACTTTAGAAGAACTCCTTTTAGAAGCTAGAGATCTTCTTGAACAAGTTGCCAAAATCAACATATCCGAAACCCGTCGTCTTAAGTCTCTTCCGGTTTCTCGACCCGACCCGGTTTCTTCTTCTTCTTCTTCTTCTAAGAAGCTTCTTACTGACTCCAAGAGCTCAACAAGTTTCCCAGACAAGACAAATCATGGTAACGAGTCCTCTGATTCAAAATTTTCGAGAAATTTAACAGAAAAGTCTGATCCTTTAGACTCATCAATTGAGGAAACACGGATTTTCTCGGAAAACAAAAGTAATCTGATTTTGAAATCACGATCTGCGGAAAACAAAAGTAATCTGATTTTGAAATCACGATCTGAGCTCGGAGAATCCTCAGATTCAAATTTCTCGAAAATTTTAACAGAAAAGTCTGATCCTTTAGACTCATCTATTGAGAAACCACAGATTTTCTCTAAAAATTCGATTGTGAAATCACTATCTGAGCTTGGAGAATCCTCGGATTCAGTTTTCTCAATAAATTTAACAGAAAAGTCTGATCCTTTAGACTCATCAATTGAGAAAACACTGATTTTCTTGGAAACCATACCTAAATCGATTGTGAAATCAGAATCTGAGCTTGGAGAATCCTCAAATTCAAGGAGAATTGGTTCAAGTTCATCTAGATTCTCACGAAGTAGACATGGAGATTTCTCAGATTCTGGGAGAATCTATTCGAATTCGTCGAGACTTTCTCGAAAAGATAAGATTTTTACTCAAACAACAGAAACTCAGAAGCTTCTTCCTCAAGGGAACTCAAAAATCAGTTCATCTTCATTGAATTTGAGTTACTCAAATTCACCATTATCTCCTCAAAACCAAAAAGAAGGAATATCTGAGCTTGGAGAATCCTCGGATTCAGTTTTCTCAATAAATTTAACAGAAAAGTCTGATCCTTTAGACTCATCAATTGAGAAAACACTGATTTTCTTGGAAACCATACCTAAATCGATTGTGAAATCAGAATCTGAGCTTGGAGAATCCTCAAATTCAAGGAGAATTGGTTCAAGTTCATCTAGATTCTCACGAAGTAGACATGGAGATTTCTCAGATTCTGGGAGAATCTATTCGAATTCGTCGAGACTTTCTCGAAAAGATAAGATTTTTACTCAAACAACAGAAACTCAGAAGCTTCTTCCTCAAGGGAACTCAAAAATCAGTTCATCTTCATTGAATTTGAGTTACTCAAATTCACCATTATCTCCTCAAAACCAAAAAGAAGGAATGTACCAAAAATCGAAATTATTAAAATCATGGTTTAATAAGTTATCACCAGCACAAGCCATGGGTTGTTTAAGACGTTCTTCGGGTTGCTTAGACGTTCTTCAGACAAACAAACCTTATATTTCGGTTTGGTTCGGTTCGGTTTTTTCGGTTATGGTTTTTTTGCCCACCCCTAGCATATATTATTAGTTAGGTATAAACTATTTTCATGTTCATGGATCAGAAGAGGAGTATCAACACATTTACCATAGAAATTATAATAGTAAATGAGTAGTAGTATAAGAAAGTGTGTATTAAGAAACAATAAAGTGGGAGAATGTAATTTGTGTAGTTAGCTAAACAAACACAAACACTATTTTCAATTACTGTCATACATAGATCTGTTTTAAATACCTTTGAAAGACAAAATTAGACACCTCCTGGTTTAATCTGAGTTAAAATGTTTTCTTCAGACAATTCTTTGGTCCATCAAGCTCTAATCAAAGTCTTGTTTCAACAGGTCATGAGAGAGGTAGGGTAGATCCAAAGGGACCAGCTAAATGTTGTGTAATGTGATTGAAGATGATGAAATGAAGAAACTGTTTCGTTATCAAATCTGAATTATTGTTTACATGAATGAATGAATCTATATACGTGACTAGATGCCACATCAAATGCCACATGTCCTCTTTTCATTAGCATTGTTCTTTTAGCTTTTATCCTCAATTCACTATCTCTTCATCTAAACTGTTCTTCTATTTTCTATAACATGCTTCTTCTATACATGAATCATGAAACAATATTATGTACGTCTTCTATTGCTATACGAGTTAACCTCCACCACATTATCATTTGAGTGTTTATTTAGAGGTGTTGGTGTTTACTGTTTTCTGATGAGCAGCTGCGTATATCGAAGAATTGCGGTCGATGTTGAGGTGAGCCAGAAGGTGTTGTACATCTGGTCGGAGTGAATCTGCTGCTTTTCCTATTAACGCTGTTGAGGTGAGCCAGAAGGTGTTGTACATCTGGTCGGAGTGAATCTGCTGCTTTTCCTATTAACGCCAAGATGTCCAGTCTCGGCTTGCTGCTAGTTTCGACTGCTCCTCCTTGTCCCTCGTAGTGAATGATATGGTGTCTGCAACAACAGTTGTATTTATGATTGTTAAATCAATAAAGACAATAATGAATTCATGTGCTGGTATGGTAATTTAGAAGCTTACATGAAATCAATAAGATCTGCAATCTGGGATGCTTCAACAGGAGCTGTTGTCTCTGCGTTCTTTCCGAAAACATCCACCAGTGTGGTTAAGAGAAGGTCTAGCGTCTGTATAGAAACAAAAAAATGAACACCTAAGTCAAATTACAAGAAACCTTTCCTTTAGAAACAAAAAAATGAACACCTAAGTCAAATTACAAGAAACCTTTCCTCGAGTTTGTGATGAACAATGATCTGGATATGGAAGATCACAAGCTTGAATACAGTAACTACATAGTAGTATTCAAATTCTATCCAGCCATTGATGTAACATTTAGCATGAACTGAATGTTACATAGAAACTCTCAAAAGCAAATACTTGAAAATACTGGCCACTTCATGTGGGTACACCAGCCATAAGAGTACCTTTCTAAAGAGAGTATGTGAGCTGGCAAGCTTCGGAAGCAGTGGCCCCATAATACGGAATACAACTCTGAGCATTGCGACGTGGCCCCATAATACGGAATACAACTCTGAGCATTGCGACCGATTTCACGGGCCGAAGGTTCTCAATGATGTCATTTGCGCCATCTAGCCATTCTAGTGGGAGATTATAGAATAAAGCATGAAGCAAGGCGACTATATTACCTGGAAGAAAAAACAATGATACACATGTACCAACAACCAAACAAACATTCACACTTATAGTTCTAGAAGTCTGTACCTATGGCAGTCGAGGTGTTGTCCGAAGCAGCCAATGTAGGATCCATCAAAGCATATCCAACAGCCGAGTCTAGTTGACTTTGTGGTTTCATCCAGTCCTTAAGCCACCATGTTTCCCTTATCACATGTGATGCCTCCAAGTAAAGCTGCACGTGAAAATCTGGAGGGAGCTGAGCCAGCAAAAGCCCACAAGCTTGTATCAACAGACACGATAGTTGCTGAGATGTATAACCGCTTCTAGAGACAAAGCTTGTGGACCGGCTAGCGCTCGTGGAGTCTGTGCTGTCTCCTGAGGAAGACGTTGGCAGCACCGACCCTTGCCCCATCTCGTTTGCAGCGCCATCGAACCTGTTTCCAGATTCAATCAGAGTCGATTGTATGTTGACAATTATCTTCACAAGAGAAGAAACAATCTGAGTAGATGAGATTGGAAGCGAGAGGATCTCTATCACAGCCGTCTGAAGAACCAATTGAGTGTAAGTTCCTGGGTCCTGGATCTGATAGAATGCTTTCTGGCCCTCAGAGGCGTTTGCTGGTCCAGGCTGAGATGTTCCTCGAGTTTCTCCATGAGGAGATTTTGCTGAGTTGTTTAAGATATCTGCTATTGGGCCAGACCTTGTGCTGCATTTGCTACCGCTGCTAAGTGGAGGTATAACGTTGTTTACGAGATTAAGCAGAAGAGTGGTGAAGTAATCTAGAGGTGGACATACAGCAGCAGCAACAGGGCTAATGTACTGCGGGAATGATTCAGAAAATGGAATCTGCGGAAATGTCAAAAGGGTTGTTACAATCTAGAAAGAGTTACAGTCGAAGGTATCTAGACAAAATGGTGAGGAACAAAGAAAAACAACATACCACAGTTTGTTTATTTGGTATCTTTACCGAATATATGAAGACAATAAAAAGAACAATTGATAAATGTACTGCGGGAATGATTCAGAAAATGGAATCTGCGGAAATGTCAAAAGGGTTGTTACAATCTAGAAAGAGTTACAGTCGAAGGTATCTAGACAAAATGGTGAGGAACAAAGAAAAACAACATACCACAGTTTGTTTATTTGGTATCTTTACCGAATATATGAAGACAATAAAAAGAACAATTGATAAGAAAATGGAAAATCGCATCTAGTTTGTCTGTATTTCTCGTGAAAAAAAATGCAGATACTCAAATATATAAGAAGTTTATCAAATAGCGAAGTATATCTACAAACCTTGGTAGAAAATCTTTAAAAGTGGTACTTCAACGAAAACACCGAACAAAATCTCACAGTTAAGAATACAATAAAACAAAGACTCGGTTGTATCATTGCTCTCTATAGAAGTCAGATACCAAGAAAAGTAGGAAACATATATCTGAAATTTTTTTGAGTTGAAAGTTTACGTGGTGACTGTATTTGATAAAGAGCCAAATCAAATAACGGAATTTTCAAAAAAGAAATCTCTAAACTGAAATCTTTAGGCGGCATCACGAGGTTAAATTCAGAATCAAAGTAAGATAGGACCTTTTTTCAAAAAAAACTTACCTTGCTCAGATCAAGTAGTTTGAGGATGCTCAAAACAAGTTTCCCAGAAAGATGACCATAGAAATAGGCAAAAGAAAGATTACCGAGGGCCTTCTTGAGTTCATTGCGTTTAAAAACCTGTGTGACAAGCCAGTGCTCAGGAGGTCCACGGTTTTGGCAGTAGTCTTTAATCCTCAGCAGAAGTTCTGGCTTATTAAGTAGGCTCATCTGTAATAAATTGAAAACAACATTGTAAAATTTCTTTGATCTTAACCTTTTTACACGTATAAGCATGAACATACTGCAATTATCAAGGCGTGCGGATCATCATCACGGTCAATGAGCGCCAGAAGAAAGATGTCGAGAGGAAGTATTTCAAGTGTCAAGAAGAAAAATGTAAGGTTTGCTCCTGATTTCTCTAGAACTGCCTAAAAAATGTGAGAATGCTTTGTAAGAAGATTAATCAAGAAACGCAAAGTGAGAACAATCTCTTCTGGCAGACAGAAACCTCTAATGCTTGTCGTTGCTGAAGGTCTACATGAATGTGGTGAAGCAAAACATCGACTAAAGTGTATATGTTAGCAGTGACTTCTTCAGGAAGAAATTCTCCCAAAACCAGAATCTGATGATCGTTTAGAAGAGAAAATCATACCACTATCGACTAACAATCTATTCAAAAATATGAAGAGACTACGCAAAGCAAACCAGATTTGCGCTGTTGATGTTATCAGGGTTTCCTTGCATCAGAAGACAAGCCCCTGCACATAGATACTGACGGTGTTGAGGAGAACTGTGACCAAGGTATGCCACAACGTAGGAGGGTTCAGCAGATGGTGAGAGAAGCTGAGTGCACTCGTTCATCACAGTTCTTTCAGCCTGTTGCCATGCCTGAATTGATAGGCCTCTCTTGTCTACCCGTCTGCTCAAACCTGTTGCCATGCCTGAATTGATAGGCCTCTCTTGTCTACCCGTCTGCTCAAAGTGTCACGGAGAAGGGATGGGAAATATTGCAGCGTCTTCTCTGACCATATGTGCTGACTCGTCGAGAGTATTTCTTCCACCATAGTTTGCAGATAAACCAAATGACCAGAGTCTGAAAGACCACGAGTTTTGATTGTGATAGCAAGAGTCATGATTGTTATGCGGTTTAATGTTTCAGTGAATACATTTGGCCCCTGGTGATAATAACATAAGAACAACTATTTACACCTAAATCATCCTGATACAGATTAAGGACACAGTGAGTAATTCGGGAAAAAACACACTTACTTTTCTCTCCTGTTTCACAGAAAAAAAGTCTCTGAGTGATAAAATGAGATTGATGCATACGTTTTCAGCAAGTCTGAATAAACGGTGGGCACCACGTATTCTTTTAATTCCAGAGATTTCTCTAGTAACATCATACATTAAACCTTTACTCTGTCCGCAGTATCTGCAAATGGTGCATTAACAAGATCAGTAATTTTGTGTGGTTGGGTCAACCAGACAATATGGCGAAACCCCTAAACAATTGTCATCTAACTAAGAGAATTACCCAGTGAAATGTATTGAAGGATCAACTCACACTTGAGAACTTTCCCTAGTTTTACCTGTAGAGCGGAAGCAAACGATAGTTCAGAATCTCGAGAACAAGCAACATCACCCCAGGCTTGCTAGATATAGAAACCTTTGGCTGGAACAATTCCTACAGAAAGTGAAGTAATCTCATGAATCGGTTATGGTCATATGGAGAACTGTAATAAAACACACGATAATGAAAGTCAAAAGGTAACAAAAAGAACCAAATAGCTTACATCCAAATGTGAACGGAACATCGAGTGAGGGAAAATCAGCAGCAATCTTGGGAACCAAATAGCTTACATCCAAATGTGAACGGAACATCGAGTGAGGGAAAATCAGCAGCAATCTTGTGTATGTCTCAACCAATGCAATGCTAGGAACAACCTGCACTGAGATGTTTTACTACGACACCAAATTCATTTTTCTCATGGTTTTAAAATCTGCTATCAATACTTTTGAGCAATTAAAACGCTAAAGTTGTTTACTAAATCGTGGAGAAAAGTGGCCATTAACGCATCACTTAAAATATATAGTATCTCTGTGAGAGAAAGGAAACCAACCTGGCTAAGAAACAAAGCTTCTTCCAGCCGAAGGGCCAATCTCAAGCACATAGTTATTGAAAAGCCAGATAGCAATGACATAGGTAATGGGGTCACTTCCTGTATCATCATTATTTTTTCTTTTGACTGAATTCCCAGCAACTCAGTCATGCCAGCTGAAGATAACCAATTCATAACTGTATCACATGCGGTATTTATGATGTAGTAGGAAGTAACCCACAAAATGCCAATCAACCTATCATCCATATTTATATAATCCTTCATGCACTTTCCTGAGAACCCCAAACAAGAAACAGAATGAGAGGACGGTTTATATAATCGATAATTTCTCTGCTTCCTGTTCCAACCCTGCTATTGAACCCTCATATACCTTTGCTTATCCACCACTCATTGAGCATGTTTGCCTTCGCAAGCTGTTCATTCTGTAGGTATGCCCTATTCGCTGAGCTTACAAACAAAATCTGTAGATTCAGACAACAGCTTACGAAACCAAGCAACACACTCTGACGATTATTGGGATCGGAATTTTGGTCTCTCCTGTGAAATGATAAGATCTGCCTAATAGTCTCCACCTGAGGGGAAACCAAAATAGAGCACAAATTGTGATGTCAAGTTCAACAAAAAGAAGTACAAATAATTGCATTGCATCTGCAAACAAACCAATGTAATTGAACAACGACCTTTTTAGCATCAGACTTCAAAGCTCTCACCACAACCTTCTCACTTGTTATTTGTGCAAGCAGCCACGTCACATGATTGGTCCGAAGAATGTGGTTATCAACACCGTTAAGGCGTGAAACCAAATTATCAATGAAACCAGAAAAATCAATACACCCACTTTTGATTAGAACGAAGAAAATATCCGAGAAAGCCAGCCACTCTTGCCAGCAATTTGCATCTGCATGGAGAGGCGGAAAAGCAACAAATACCAAATCAATATCGAAGGAGTATGGTATAGTGGTATCTCAACTCTTACACAACAAATACCAAATCAATATCGAAGGAGTATGGTATAGTGGTATCTCAACTCTTACATTTCTCAATTTGCATCTGCATCTTACATTTATGAATGAACCATTATAGAACTTCGAGACTTAATCTGGACTAGAATTTAACGTAAAGAATGTAGGTTCTTTTGAGATTTTGACGATTGGCAAATTTCAAAATCATTTCCATAGATTTAAAAGGTAGTGACAGATCAAAGACATGAGAATACGGAAAGAGAAACATTTACCTGAGTTGGTTAGCTTAATAAGCTCAACAATACTGTCAATGATTGACTCACAAATCATTTCAGAAGAGAAAACAGCACCAGGGACACATCCTGGGTGAGCAGGAAGTCTATAACAAGGGGCCACAAGAAGAACACGATTCCACCAGTCCTTTGACCGCATAGTGTGAATAGCATGTTTAATGCAACGCATTGCTCGCTCCCAATCCCGGCTTCCTTTTGGAATAGACATCGCCAGATCCTGCAGTGTCGAAAAAGAAGAAGAGAGGATTGAAGTTCCAAATTGTCTGCCTAATGCATGTATACAAAATAACTCCAGGAGCCAACTAAGCTATCAAACTAATCTCCACATTTTCCATGGGAATCACCTCTCCAGACAAAGGTTCCCCCAGGATACTTGGATATGTAATTGGTGAATGTCGGGAGTATTTGTCAGCTTCGGCATTTTTTTCTAACAGTAAACGATAGGTATCAAATGTTGGACAGTGAAGATGTTGGTCCAACATAAGCATGTGCATGGCCATCGCATCTCGTCTCCGGTGTATCTCCATGATAAGAGTGAACAAGGTGTCATCATGAGGCATGTTCTCTATAAACTGTATACCACAGCGCAGTAACTCATAGAACGGGATACGAGATTTACCCTCTTCTACTAAGAGCAATATCACATCCAAACAACTCCTTAACCATTCAACTGAATTCTTCACAGACCTCCACAAATTTCCTACAGAGTCCTCAGTTCTCAGATCTTTACAGTCCCAGTTCATAAGCCAATTCATCATGTACTGGAAAATTTCGGCATGAGTAACAGGTTTGAGATTAGACTCAACACCAATCAAAATAATCTTGCAACAAAGCTGCCGCAGACTGTTTATAGCAGCAGCTCTTGCAGACGATGCTTGAACACCTTGGCTTATCGAAGCCTGGGCAGCAGAAACCGAAGAGAGAAGGGATGGTAAAAAAGTATCCCAACTGATATAACTAGTCCTACACAATGTACGTAATGCAAAGAGAAGAAACTCAGCCCGAGGTGGATGATTACTACATTGCACAACCAAAGATGTTAGAACTGATTCCGTGATTTTCCTCCCGAGGTGGATGATTACTACATTGCACAACCAAAGATGTTAGAACTGATTCCGTGATTTTCCTCAATTGCTCTGGCTCCTAATAAAGAGTACAAAGATAAACAAACCTCCTGTAACGGAAATCACAAAGATAGTAAAAAACTCACGTTGAATTTGCTCCGAAGCTGCTCAAAATCCAAAATGAATTGCTCGTTTCTTGGCGGTAAGTATCTGCTTGATGCATCAACAAGAAACGATATGTTTCTCCTTGATCAAATTCCATGTTAAGGTTGTGCTTGAATCAAAACAATTGAAGCAGGTAAAATCGTAGAAACCTACTGAGAATTTCGGAGGTAATCGGGATTTTGACGGTTTTTTATCTGTGGAAGAGAAGGCAAAATCAGCAAAGAAATCGGAAGAAATACGAAGAAAAACTGGGAGATTTTGAAGCGAGCTTACTCCAAGGTAGAGATCGAAGAGATTGATGATCGCAGCACGCGCAGGGTGGGATTGGTACGATGAAGAAGACGAAGGAGTAGCAGCGACAGTTTGTTGAGATCGCTCCATTTGATTGCTTCTGCAACTGTCACTGCTTCTTTTTGCTGAGTGCTGACAAAACGGAGGTGCGGAATTTGTTGGAGGTTT
>CM071716.1:5381613-5421519 GCA_036630335.1 Physaria fendleri | reverse complement strand
TTCAGAAAGGCCTCAGGCCAAGACACAAGAGGGAATGGGCTCATTGGCCCAAACAAACAAGAAGAAAACAAACAGAAACACAATACAACTAAAAAAACTACAACACCGAAACCAAGAAACAAACCTAATAAAACTAAAAGAGCCCAAAAAAGGCCCACGAAAACCCTAAAGCCCAGTGAGATCCAAAAGCTAAACCCTCAGAGGAAGAAACGTTGCGCCGCCATGGAAGCCGAGAAACTGAGATGCGGCCGGAGGAGCGAACGAAGAACACCGGAAAAGACGACATGGACCACGAACGATGAAGAAGCGACAACCGCGACCACCGCCATAGACCCAAATAAATCCGAACCGGATAAACAACCTTAACAAGGCAAACGAGGGAGAAGGAGATGAAAAACACAAAGCGAAATAGGGGAGAAAACCAGAACCGATCTCGCCGTAGTATCAAGAGGACTACCACCGGCGGACGAGAAGCTGAGCCGCAAGGCCTCCGGGAAAGGGAAATCCGGCAAGCCTACGGAAACTGGGTAGAAAACGAAAAAGAAAAACGGAAAAGCGAATTCAACAAAACAAGATAGCTGAATCGCGAACTAAATACAGCCAAAAAAATCGACCACCTCCATGGCTGAGAAAGCCCACAGACGGTGGACGATCGATCGGAAATCGTTAAGATTTGCTCTTTCTCACTCTAGATGTTAAGGCGGTGAATGTTAAGGCGGTGATTTCGTGAAGTTGAATGAAAACTATATTAAAAAAATTAAAAAAATATATATTAAAATTATTAGATTTGAACGTAAATGTGATGATAGAATAACCAAATATAAACAAAAAAAATTAAAATATCTTATATAAATACATAACCAAATATAAACAAAAAAAATTAAAATATCTTATATAAATACTTAGTATTATAACTAATAACTAAGATACCTAAAAAAATTACTAATTCATAAAATATTTCGGGTTATCTATTCGATTCTCGGCTCGGTTCGGTTCGGACTCGGTTTCGGATTTTTGGTTCTTAAAATTCAAGATCCGTTCGGGTATTTAAAAAATTCGATTCGATTTCGATTCTAAAATTCAAGATCCGTTCGGGTATTTAAAAAATTCGATTCGATTTCGATTCCTACTTTTTCGGTTCGGTTTGGTTTTTCGGATCCAGTTACTTTGTCAAATCCCTAAATCAATCTAAATAAGAAAATACAAAAAAGTAAATAAATCAAAGAGACAATGAAAAAAAAAAAGGACAAAATGGGGAAGAAGTGGGGGGGGGGAAACAGTTGTTAGAAGGTGTTGAAAACGTGTGAAGTCTTCTTTGGCGTTTAGATGAGTCTTAAGAGTACATCTGTCTACTTTGCATCGACACACGTCTTCTCTATCTCTGTACCCACCTAGATCACATGTCCTGCGGTTTAGATTCTTCTTTGTTTCGTATCGTACGTACCAGATTAGTTCAAGTTCGACGTAAGCTGAAATGACCTTAATACCATCCTTATCTACAACATCCCCAACTTGTTTATGTGAATCCCAAGATTTGCAAAAATCTTTATGGTTCACACTATGATCATTGTAAAGATTGAACTCATTTCAGATAAAAGACAATCTTGATTTTGTGAAGGACTTTGTGTTTGATTTGAACTCACACACACTCCTTTAACTCATTTCAGATAAAAGACAATCTTGATTTTGTGAAGGACTTTGTGTTTGATTTGAACTCACACACACTCCTTTAGAAGATGTCTTTTATCCCAAATAAGTTCAATCCTTACATGATCATACTGTGAACCATAATGATTCTGTTCCATAATTAGGCTCCTATAGTCCTATGAGCCAAGTAGTTCATAACTAAAGTGCTGTTATGTAACCACATAGACCTTTATGTCACATTTGTAGACTACAAAGATAAGGACCTTTGTCTCTAACCAAGATAGTCATAAGGGTTTTGTTTGTGTAATACTTTGAAAATTGCAGGAGTAATGTCTCAGTTAGTGTTTCAAAATATAGAATCAAGAGACATCAACAGGTTTTATTTGTCTCAAACTATGGTGCTCTTTGTTTATTTCAATGTATGTGTTACTTTCTTCACCTAATGCTTAAAAAAATTGAGACAATGCAGAGGAATTGGTGCAACTGTTATAATTTATACATACCAATGAAACAGATGTAATAAGGTCATAAATCATAGTCCAGGTATCTGCTAGAAGAAGACTAGCACATGATATCTGAACAAAGAGGTCACCTGCAAAACAGATAGTCAGAAAATGCCAAACAAGAATCCTAAAATAACAATATAGTGGGTGATAATTTGCCAAGAATCCTAAAATAACAATATAGTGGGTGATAATTTGCTTCCATAATCAACTCAATGAGCACCAATGTTCACAGAAACAGTAAGCAATCACATAGATATCCCCACAAGGACCAATGTTATCATACTCTGGTCATAATTTTGATAAATGTTGAGTATTGTTGAGACTATGAGTGTGTATAGTCACTGATGCTTACTGCCTCCAGATTCAACCACCTTTGCAAAAAAAAACATCAACATTTGTCGTCTATGTGAAGCTTCGAAGAACTTGATGAAACTCATGTGCCATTGGCAAGAGTCAGGGAAACAAAACATTACAAATTCAATCTATCAACATCACTATAAGTCATTTGCTTTCTTACTCTCCCTTGGCCCAAAATCAAAAGTTTTGAACACACAGAAGAGAATTAGCTGATGCAAATCTTGAATTAAAGTCTCATTATCTAATGATGATACTCACTCCGGTCACATTGAACAATGACTCACAAGAAACAGTTACTTAAGTGTAACCAAACTCAGCATAAAAAAGACTAGTTAATCATGCACAATTACACACCAACCAGCAAAAACAAAAACCCAAACTAACACGTATCTTTTCTTGGGTTTTAGTAAATAACAAAAACAAAACATCTTCTTACAAGTCATACTCCAAAAATTTCCTAAACACTTTTAAAATATCAACAACACTTTTAAAATATCAACAAAAGTAACCATCCCAACAAAACAACCATCCTTTTCAATCACCCACGCGTAGTTCACTCTATAGGAAATCGCTTGGATCATAACCGCCATTAACGAACTCTTAGGATTACACACTATTGTCTCCGACTTCCTTGCTGAGCTACTCATCGATCTATCAAACGACGAACCTTCTTCCTTACACACTATTGTCTCCGACTTCCTTGCTGAGCTACTCATCGATCTATCAAACGACGAACCTTCTTCCTCCGAGGAAAAACACAAAGGCGACGATGGAGACGAAGGGGAAAGAGAATAAAAGAGTGAGAGTAAACTCATTAGTCCTTTATCTTCCAAACTGTTTCTAACGATCTCAACAAGACTCTCCGGTGGACTTGTTCCGTCTATATAAGCCATTAAATCTCCGGCTGAAAGCGTTGCTACTGCTGCAGCTGCTGTCTCGTCACAACATGTTAGTGTCATCGGAGAGATTTCTCCAATAAAAGACGTAAAGGAATCGTCTTCTTCGCCGTGGAACACAGCCACAGAGGTTTGATCAGCCAGAGCGTTTGATATAGCGGAGATGACTTCAGAAGCAGATGAGTTGTAATCCACATCGAGAATTGGGTGTGTGCTGTTGATAATACCGAGATCGGAGATTGACATAGCTTGTAAAGGGGAAAACGCGGCGATAGATCCGAGTAGAAACTGAATGATGTCTTCTTGTGTGATCCAGCAGAATCGTTGTCCGTTTGAATGGATTGTGGAAGTAGTGACTAAAACATTGTCGTTTTGCTGCTTTTTCTTAGTATAGGGTTTTGTCTGGATTTGCACAATCAGATTTCTTAGTATAGGGTTTTGTCTGGATTTGCACAATCAGATTTTGTGCTCCTTGGATCATAAAGTCCATGGCTTCAATTAAACTGCTCAGTCACAAACCAAAAAACATAAAAAAAAAAACAGAGTAAGAACAGAGAAAGATTGAATCTTTATGAATGAATAAAACAGAGAAAGGTTGAATTTTTATGTATACAGAGAGAATTAACGAACCTGCAGGAGGGTTGAACATGGAGGACGTGGGAACGAGATTTAGGGAGAAGAACAGAGATGGGTTTGATTAAGGCTGAGAGAGTGTGGTCATGGTTTTGGGACAAGTAGCAGATGACATCAGCCATGGATATTTTTCCTAAGCATTCACACTCTGCGACATCATCATCATGATGGTTACTGCAGTTCCAGACGGATAGGAACTTATCTTTAGATGATTTAAGGGCAGTGATGGCGTCGGATATGGAGGATGAGATGGAGAGACAACGGAGAGGAGGTTTGCCGAGACAGAGATCAGAGATGTTGTAATTGAGAAGGGATTGTGCCATCAAAGGGAAGAGATGAAGTTTCTAGAGGGTACTTTTTGAGATAGAGATTTAGGTTATGAGGTAAAAGAGATGGATTCCCATAGTACTATATATAAGAGTAGTGTTTAGGATCCTCTTGTGCTTATCAGTTATTCCTTGTGCTTATCAGTTATTTGGGTATAAAATGTAGAAGAGTTAGTTTAGATATATATAAGGCGAATATATAAAAAAAATTGGAATAAAAGAAATTTTGAAATTATCGAGAATTTACAAATTTATTTTTATCTTAAAACAAATTAGCCATCCATAAAATAACAATTTTGGATACGTTAACCTATTTTGTATGTATCAATCTAATTTTATTTAATATATATGTTTTTAGTTTTTTTGGAATCAAATATATATATATTTTTATTTTATATAAATTATTTTATTTTTAATATGTATAAAACATGGTATTTGACTCCACGTAAATATAAAATATATACATGAAATGTTTTAGATAAATCTATCAGTCATGGATGAGTTAGATTTTTGCTTTGTGGAAATGGTGTCTACTATTAAAATAAGAATTTGTTATAAAAAAATTAAAACAAGAAATTTAATTTTATTAAAATAATATCTTTAGTATAGAATATATTATTGTTAAGAAATTTTTTTTTCGGTGCTCTAGATTTGACCGGATTCTGGAGATGTAATTTATAATGTTATTTGTTCTTTTGGTATATAGTTCACCAAGCGATAACAATAACTCGTGATTCTTAGTTTTCGTATTGGTGCACGAATTCCATCATACAAGCGATGACAGACTTAGACAGTTTATAATCTTGGGTGTTCATCAAATGGTGATGTGCCGATTTTGTTCGTGATCCTACGGCAGAGACACATAAACTAAACTTCGATTCAAATCAGAGGATTTTCGTATAAGTAGTGTATAAATAGTATTGTGGAAGTCTTGTTTATAAAAGAGTTGAGTTGTACTGTATAAGTAGTGTTTTGAATTTTGATTAGAGACCCATCAGAACTTTAGGATTCTCGTATTGTGCATATCCGTTTTTTTGGATATGAAATATATGAAAAATTAGTTTTGCTATATTTTAGATAAGTGCTTTGGATAAGAATAAAAATTATTAATTATAAAATATAGAGTAATAAAATTTTGAACAAAAGAAAATTTGAAATTATCCAGAATTTACAAATTTATTTTCTATCCCAAAATGAATTAGCCATATAAAAAATTGAATAGTAATACAATTTTGGATACATTAAGCTTATTTTCTCTCTCAATTGATATTTTATTTTATTTTATTTGGATTCGAATATGATATATTTTATTTATTTTTGATCTAAACTAATATATATTTTTATTTAATATGTATAAAATATGGTTGAGTTCACATAATATAAAACATATGCATTGAACAAAATTCATACAAAAAAAGGTTCAAATAGTAATAATTGTATTGTTGTTTAAATTAAAATGAAAGATTGATTTGCATTTTTCTGATCAATTTATAAATTTTAGATAGTTTGAAGTTTTTTTAAAAGAAATATTCAAAATTAATTAAATTTATAAATTTTAGATAGTTTGAAGTTTTTTTAAAAGAAATATTCAACAATTAATTACATATATTATACATATTTCTCAGAGATTTTAATTTTAAATTTTCTTTTAACTTGGTCGAGGTGTTTTAGATACATTAGTAATTATTTTTCATAAAAATATTTCAAGTTGTATTTGTTTTTATTTTTAAATTTTGGCAATAGGGAGATGTTTATTTATTTATAACGAATGTAGACATGCTTTAAAGTAAGTCTCACATGCTCTTGTCATAATTTTTCTTTCCACATGGTTTCAAATTTAAAAACTACATTGACCTCTCTTTCTTCATCATTAATATTCTATAATTCGACCCTAATTAAACGTCCCATTAAAACACACTCAATTCCTACAAATAAATAGTCGTACTCGCACGTAATGTGAAAAACTTGGCTTTAGTGTCGTCTTAGTACTCAGTTCAATACAAAAATACTTTATCTCAAGTACGTTTTGATTTAGCTTTATGTTGTATTTTTTCTCATATTCACACACAAAAATACTTTATCTCAAGTACGTTTTGATTTAGCTTTATGTTGTATTTTTTCTCATATTCACACATAGAACCAAATTTCACACACAGTTTCAGCGTATATATTGTTGGATAAGATTCAAAAAAAATGGTACGGAGTTACGTGATTCAGTAAACAATTGAGAACGGTCCAGTCCCAAACGAATCTGACCAGTGTGACTTATACAATGACATCACTTGTAAAGTGAGTTTATGTACGTAAAGACACTCTGATCCGTACGTATATAATTTACTTCATATAAATCATTAAACTTTGGTGTCATATAAATTATTTTCAAGATACAAAAACCTATATGACCTTTGCATGTTGGCTTTATGTTGCCGAAGCATAGCTAGTAGATTCAACAAAAGTAGGCTTACGAACGTGATGGGCTTCCAGCTTTTTTGTACAGTAGTTAGTAGCTGACGAAGCAAACGTGATCTGTTGTTGTCCTTATATGTCACGTTCACCAGATAAGCAGACCTTGATTTATAATTTTACATAATAATTAACCCCCAAAAATGTGCTTTCAATTATAGAGATCAAAGACTTTAACGTATATTTTAAGGCTAGTAGTTAATGGGGATGCGACATGAAAAAGCAAAGAGAGGTGAGATGTGTGTTTGCTTATCTATTTAAATTATTTATTTAGTTACTAGTTGTGAAATTGTATTATTAGATAATATTGAACGTGGTGTTGCATTATTATATGGTGCAGTGGATTCAAAACATTAATCGGTGGACGAGTAGGTACATCTCCGTTGGTTAGGCATCTCCGCTCTGCATGTAAGGTCAATGGTTCGAATCACGATGGTGATAATAAAATCACTAAATTTCGGGATAATCTAAGCAAGGATACTTGAAGGTAGCCAGCTCTCTCAACGGAGCTATCAAGTGTCGCGGACCGAACGAAACTATTCTCTCAACGGAGTTACCAAGCATTGCGGAACTACGGAAAGTATACGATTCAGTACATCCAATAGATTTAATAACTTCCCTTTACCTTGGTATTAAAAAAAAAAAAAAAAAAAAAAAAAAAAAAAAAAAAAAAAAAAAATATCTATGTCTGGTGATGTCCAATGTAAAACAAGTTATATGCAATGTATTTTGGGTGTGTGATTAGATGCACAAAAACATAAACTAATTAATAAAATTGTTTTAACATTCAAAAATTATTTTGTAACATGTGACACAGAAGCTGACTCGTTATAGATAAAAAAACTCATAAAACTCCGGAAAAAATACACATACGCATACATGGTCCGTGGACGAGAGACAGAAATGGTATTGAGCAAAGCAAATAAAGTATATAGAGATATGTTGGATTTTTTTTTCTTCCTTAGTTAAATCGGTATATGTGAAGGATCGATCGATGAATCAACCAGCCATTTTGGTTAGACGGTGAACAGTGCTTCTAGCGATTCTATTTCCGGGATCGATCTTTAAAACCATCCTTAAGTCTTCAGCTCCGAGTTTATATTTCTCCATGCTTTCGTATAAGAGTGCTCGTTGAACCAGAATGGTCACATTCTTCTTGTCGTGATCAAGTACCTTTGTGCAGTCGGCTACAGCCTTCTTATACTCTCCAACTTCTTTGTAACACGAAGCCCTTGTTGAAAGAACCTCAGCTGATCCAGCTTCATCGCCAGCTTTATCCATAAGAATCACTGCCCAAGAGAGCCACTTTATGGCATCAACATATTGACCTTTCCTCTGGTTATCAATGCCCTTGCCTTTAGCTGATATAGCTGATATACCTGGTGGAGGTGGTGGCAAACCATCAAGCTCAGTGGTTGAACCATCACCCAAATCAGCCCCACCGTCAAAACTTACAAATCCCCAATCTTCAGTCTGTGGTGTAGCTGGTGCAACTGAGGAATTAGAAAACATCTCTAATGGATCATTGTTTGCACTTGAAGATTGGTGACCACTTGATTGCAAACCAATATCAACGTTTGACGCATTGAAGCTACTCGTAAACCCGCCAGTGTTTGATTTTGCAGCGTTCTGGAAATCTCCAAAGTAGTTATTTTGAGGAGTTGATCCAGCAAAACCACTGCCATTATGTTTAGGCTCTCCTGATGTGAATGTACTCTGCAAGTTCCCAAAAGCATCGCCCTTTCCTGTTTTGCTCCCAGAATTAATGCTTCCTGTTGATTTTGATCCAAAACCAACCAAAGAACCAAACGGATCGCTGTTCAAAGGAAAACCCGACCCACTTAGATTGCCTCCAGTCATATTATTCATTGAAGGACCTCCAAGATTTGTAGTCTTAACACCACTATTAGCATTAACACCAGAGCTCATGAAACCACTCGGATTATTGCTATAACCCATACCAATACCACTACCAGTTTTCATCGAATTACCCGATTTTGGCAACGAATCAGCTAAATTCCCCATGGAATAAGGACTCTTATTCGAACCTGAAGCCGGCGGTGCATTCTTCAACGGCACATTTTTACTTGATTTACCTTGACCTATCGCAGAACCCACCAGATCTCCGAACAAACTAGGATCCTTATTCACAATCCCAATACCCGAACCTGATCCAGATCCGGAAGATGAAGAACCCCACGTTTTACCATGAATATCACCAACCATTGAAGTCGGACCACTACCGATCTCAGATCGGATCGTAGTCTGCTTAGGCGCAGGTTGATGCGTCCAGGAAGGCTTACCAGGCTGCCACACAGGACGCGGCTGCGAATTCGAGCTTGAAAAAGAAGAGGTTTGACTCTTCTGCCCATTCATAGGTCTGCCTTGGCTTGATCCGAGCCCAAGATCAAAATCGAAGCTATTGATCGATCCGGATGATCTCTTATTCGAATTCATGATTAACCTCAAACAAAATTCAGATTTACTAAAGCAAAGAAGAATGGAATCACACCTTGAGTACAGGAGGAAAAGACCGTTCCAGATCCGATGGGAAAACGTCAAAAGAGATACAACCGTCTCATCACCTCAAAATCATCGATTCACTCCAAGCCATGCCGATCTACAACTACAGAAAATCGGAGAACAGTGAGATCGATTTAGGTCAACTTTTCGTAAAATCGATCGCCTTCTGAGAGAAACCGTCGAGATTAGCAAAGCATTTACCAAAATAAATGAAAAAGTTAGTTAAAAAAAAAAAAGGACCGTTCGGCCCAATGAGAAGACCTATTAGAGAGATTATTATATCGTTATTGGGCCGACAATTGTCTTGCCACTGGAAAACTTTGAAAAAATTAGCTTTTAAGTTTTGACAGTTGCGTCAATAACCGGGAAAACGGCCCGTAGAGCAATGGAGAAACCTACGTCCCATAAAATGGACCTGTGCTACGTAAATCCTTCATAGATATTCCGTTAAAAAAATTAACCTACTCATACTTCGTTTTAATTTTTTTACCTGCGAAGTCAACGATATTGTGAACTGACAGAGGGTATGTGTCGGTTAATTTTTTTAACGGAGTATCTATGAAGAATTTACGTAGCACAGATCCATTTTATGGGATATAGGTTTCTCCGTTGCTCATTCTACAGACCATTTAGGCCGTTTTCCTGTCAATAAGCCATACAACAAAGTTTTGAACAACCCATACAACAAAGTTTTGAACAACTGAGCTACTCAAATATCTGATTTTGGCTCCCTAACATTCAATGTAAAATTGAGCTTATTGGTTTATGTTATTAAGATTATTGTGTCATCCGAATTCAAACGCCTACAAGTTAAATAAAAGTGAAATTCCACTACTAATTGTGTACAAAGAATGGTCGAAAATATAAAATTGTAAGACACAAGAATCGCAAAGTTTATAATATAACACCACAGTTTGATCAGTACCTAAAACTCTTTAGTTTCCATACAGATTGAATCTCTCATGAGAGTAGAAAAATGTGGCTATATATTGGTTTAAAAGCCATAATCGTTTTGATTTGAGACCAGAACAAGTTAATTTAACGAGTACAATGGACGGAGAGGACATATCTGCTTTAATATTGTGCTTTAATATTTGCTTTAATCCCTTTTTGTGTGCGTGCCACCACAAACAGTCGAAATTAACTTTTAGAAAATTTTAACACGTTTTAATATATATTAATATAATATACATGACATGTTTGTTTGATCTGTGTGACTATGTCAAATAAAAGAAAAAGGAGAACATTAATAAAGATCTACGAGAAGAACCAAGAAATTTGCTAAATGCTTATTATTATGTTTGCCATATGTTCCATCTTTAGTAACATGATTTTGTTAATGCTTATTTCATTTTAAAATTATTACTCTGTTTAGTAAAAAAAAAAATTATTACTCTGTTTCTTTACCTTTGATTTTACTTTTTTGTCTATTAATATGGTCAAATCACCCGGTCAATACAATCAATATAGTTACATTTAAAATAACCCGAAAATAGATGAAATCTTGATTTAGTATCTACTTATTTTTCTCTATTTAGTATGACATAAACTTAAAAATAAATCTTGCTTGTATAAGTTTTTTTTCTTGGATTAAAACTTCTTCAGTGTTTTTCAGAAATATATGATTGAAACATAATGATTTTATTTTCATTTAATCTTTACTAAATAATTTTCTGCACCATATGCTAAATATTAAAACATTATAACAAAATATGAAAATATTAAATAATAATATAATACTATATAAAATATATTTTCCATTTTTTACCAATAATTTTTTTAATTATTTAATGGATTTGAAACTTATCTATTTTCTTTTTAATATCATGTCTTGTAATTAATGTGATAATCAATAAAAATATTTTGAAACTTATTTTTATGTAAATATAAAATATAAAAAATAAATCTTACTAGAGTTAATGACAACCGTTCATGGAGCTTAATTGGATGGATTATGATGAATATTATTTCTATATATCTATACATTAATATTTTTCAACAATTATTTTTTTTTTGTTAAACGGCTTAATTTTTCAACAATTATTATTATTTTTTGTAAAATTTTCTTGTCAATAATTATTTATATGGGTTATCTATGTTTATTCATAATTTTTATTTGATAAAGATTATTTTTACAAGGACATATTTACAAATATTTTTGCATAATATATAAGAGAAAAAGAGCAGCGAATCTCAAATTGACTTTATAATTAAATTTAAAAAATATTATATTTTTTTCAGTAGACCGAAACAAACACACCACATTAAAAGCGTGGTTAGTAACAGAAGGATTTTCTCCAAAGCATCTTCCTTCTAATATATCCTTAAAACTCTCTTTCACTTCCCTTACGTGAACCCTATTTTTAAAGTGTTTTTAGAGTTTTAGTTCTGTCTTCTGTCTCTACATCTCCCAAAGCCAATTAAAAAAAAAAAATACTTAACATCTTCTTCTGGTTTCTGTTTCAACAAATTAGTTTTTTTTTCTTTTCTAAATTAGCACAATAACAGGTACTTTTGACTGATTCAGTTTTAAAGGGTCTACATATTAGATCGATCACTTGTCTCTGTAATGGCTAATCAAGAGGTTTCAATGGATATTGAAGCCCCTGTCGTCGAGAAAACCAACGATGATCGATCTCTTCCTTTTTCGATTTTCAAAAAGGCTAATCATCCTGTTACTTTGAAGGTATGTCTGAAATCACAAAGTGTTACATTAGGTTACAAGTGTTGAATTTCTGTAATGATTTTGAGTTTGAGATCACATTATTAGGGCATAATGATTTTTTATTTATTTAATTGTTAGATTATAGCGAGTGTTGATGTGTTTTTAATAAGACAGATCTGTTTCATTCAATCTTGTCTTTGTAACAGTTTGACAATGTGGTCTACACGGTGAAGCTCAAAGAACCAAATGGCTGGTTCCGAACCAAAGACAAAACCGAGGAGCGAACCATCTTGAAGGGTATAACAGGGATCGTCAAACCAGGAGAGATCTTGGCTATGCTAGGTCCTTCCGGGAGCGGTAAGACCAGCTTGTTGACGGCTCTAGGAGGAAGGGTTGGGGAAGGTAAAGGGAAGCTTACAGGGACCATATCTTACAACAACAAACCATTATCCAAAGCTGTGAAACGAACCACAGGTTTTGTGACTCAAGACGATGCTCTTTACCCTAACTTGACAGTTACGGAAACTCTAGTCTTTACAGCACTTCTTCGGCTTCCAAATTCTTTTACAAAACAAGAGAAGATCAAACAAGCTAAAGCGGTTATGACTGAATTAGGTCTTGAAAGATGTAAGGATACTATCATTGGAGGACCTTTCTTGAGAGGTGTTTCAGGTGGTGAGAGGAAAAGGGTTAGTATAGGACAAGAGATTCTTATAAACCCTAGTTTGCTCTTTCTTGATGAGCCTACTTCTGGTCTTGATTCTACCACTGCTCAAAGGATTGTGTCTATTTTGTGGGAACTAGCTCATGGTGGAAGAACTGTTGTGACCACAATTCATCAACCTTCTACTAGGTTGTTCTATATGTTTGATAAGCTTATGGTTCTTTCAGAAGGTAATCCTATCTACTTTGGTCTTGGATCCACTGCTATGGATTATTTCTCTAGCGTTGGATACTCTCCCTCAGTCGAAAGGATTAATCCCGCAGATTTTCTCTTGGACATAGCAAACGGTAAGCCACCATATTGTAGCTTTTGTGTCTCCTTGATGATGAATCTCACATGGACATGTTATACCTATAGGTATTGGATCAGATGAATCACAAAGACCAGAGGCTTTGAAGGCAGATTTAGTTGCGGCTTACAAGTCAAACCTGTTGGAAAATGTTACTAATGATGTTAAAGGACAAGGTGATCTTGTTAACGAACCAATAGAGAATACTTCTCTTGGACAGAACAATCATTATGGAGACTGGCCAACAACTTGGTGGCAACAGTTTACGGTTCTTTTGAAGAGAGGTCTAAAGCAAAGGCGTCATGATTCTTTCTCTGGTATAAAGATTGCTCAAATTTTCATTGTCTCTGTCCTATGTGGTCTCCTTTGGTGGCAAACAAAACTTTCTGAGCTTCAAGATCAGGTACTTATAGTTTTACATGTCTAGGTCTACTCAAAAACAATTAGCCACTATTGAAATTACTTATATAATAGTGTTAGTCCCTTTATGTTTCCGATGTAAGATTCTAACATGTTCCTTCGCGATGATGATTTTGTTTTTCGGCATATTGAACCGAATCCCTTTGGACCGGGTTTAGGCTCTAATAGCATGTGAGGGATTATGGGATTCCAATAGTGGAGTTACTCGTATCTTTTATCTATTATTAGTGTTAGTCCTTTATGTTTCCGATGTTGAATTCTAACCATCATCATATGCATATTTGTGGTGTAATTTTGCAGATAGGGCTATTGTTCTTTATCTCATCTTTTTGGGCATTCTTCCCACTCTTCCAACAAATCTTCACATTCCCACAAGAAAGAGCAATGCTTCAAAAAGAACGATCCTCAGGCATGTACAGGCTTTCACCTTACTTCATGTCAAGAATCGTCGGAGATCTACCAATAGAGCTTATCCTACCCTTTTGTTTTCTCTTCATCACTTACTGGATGGCTGGTCTAAACAAAAACCCTTTAAACTTCTTCCTAACCCTCATAGTCCTCCTAGTCCATGTCCTAGTCTCCGGTGGATTAGGACTAGCTATAGGCGCTGTAGTTATGGACCAAAGGTCAGCCACAACATTCGGATCAGTCATAATGCTCACATTTCTACTAGCAGGAGGATACTATGTTCAACATGTACCAGTCTTCATCGCTTGGATCAAATACATATCAATAGGTTATTATACTTATAAACTATTGATATTGAGTCAGTACACAGGAAGTGAGTGGTATCCATGTGGTGACAATGGGAAATTGAAGTGTCATGTTGCTGATTTTCAAGGTATCAAGAATATAGGGTTTAATAGTGGATTGGTCTCTGCTTTGGCTTTGTTTGCTATGCTTATTGGGTATAGAGTTATAGCTTATATTGCTTTGATGAGGATTGGTAAGACCAAAACTGGCTGATACTGGAAAAATAATAATCTTCACTTTTAAATCTGTTTTTTTTTGGAGTTTGGAACTTTTTGAGTAAGAATTTATGTTTAAAAGCAATAAGATTATTATTTTTTTGGTTAACTCGGTTATATATTGAGAGATTGTTTTGGTTCGGGTTCATAAGTTAATTATCCATAAAGTAAGTTATGTAAGTAGTAATGTAAAGATATGTTTGTGTTTATAAGAAAAGTTCAAAGCCAATCTAATGTTTGGTTATTGTTATGTCCTATATTATATGCTCCCAATGCAACACACACTTTTAAAAAAAAAAAGAAGAAAAAAAAAAAAAAACTCATAATTAAAACGCCGTTTCAAGTAATTTATAAAACGACGCCGTATCAAATAGACAAGGTGAAAAAAATAAGATTGCGGTGAGCGTGGATCGAACACGCGACCTTCAGATCTTCAGTCTGACGCTCTCCCAACTGAGCGTGGATCGAACACGCGACCTTCAGATCTTCAGTCTGACGCTCTCCCAACTGAGCTATCCCCGCGATGTTATAAGATCTATTAATGTTTTATATAACCTGAATTGACGTTATTGCCATCGTGAAGGTTCCAGTTGAAGTCGATACCTTTCCAAGTCGAGGTTTGAGTTAGGAAACAAATTCAGAAGATGGCTTCGATTCCGCAGATTATCCTTTGTAACTTCTCTATAAGCGATGGTTTCAACAACAGATTACACACGAAAGGAAGGAGCTTGGGTCCTTCTCTGCTCCAAAACAAGTGGGAATTGAGAGCTTGTTTGATTGAGCGTAGACAAATACAGAGACGGCAAGTGATGGGTCTGGGAGAAATTGGAATTCTGGTGAGTGAAAAGAACGCCTTCCATTGGAAAAGACGAATGGTTAGGGTTAGAAGTAACAGGGGTGGTCTAGGTTTTAATGGCGGAGATAACAATGGAAAC
The DNA here is from genome assembly GCA_036630335.1 of Physaria fendleri. NCBI lineage: Eukaryota > Viridiplantae > Streptophyta > Magnoliopsida > Brassicales > Brassicaceae > Physaria > Physaria fendleri. Next base: position 5,406,167 of record CM071716.1, on the reverse strand, counting down.
GCGAGGATTCTTGGAAACCTTGCTTTGGCTATTGGATTGACTTATCTCACTATGACTGGTCAACTTGGTTGGATTTTGGACGCTATTGTCTCCATTTGGGTATTAATCTTCTCTAAAGTCTTTACCTTTTAATGTGTTGAGTTACCTAATTGTGCTGTCCTTTGGTAACTGTAATTCTTACAATTTGCAGCTAATTGTGGTGATTGTTCCAATATTGGGTTTGGGAGCTTTTCTTTGGTGGGCACAACGAGATATTGTCCAGAGCAATGTAAGTCTTATGGTCTCTTTGGCTCAAGATAGTATTTCAAGAATATGCAGAAACACTACGAATCTTGAATCATAACATGGGTGTTACTGTTGAAGTAAATTTAGCTAGTTCTTTTGTTTGAGTAAATCCTTCAAGATTACCAGATGCTTTACGGTTTTTCATCACTCTTTACGCTTGTGCAGTGTCCGAATTGTGGAAACGAGTTTCAGATATTCAAGTAAGGACATAACAAGAACCATTCTTACTTGTCTTCCTTTGTTTCTCCATATTTTGCGTATTAAAAACTGAAATCGCTGCAGGTCAACATTGGATGATGAAGTACAGCTTTGCCCTTTCTGCACTCAACCATTCTCAGGTAAAAAAGATGAATCCTCCATTCAGCAAATCTCTTTTGTCAAGCATTGATTATTGTGTTTTTATACTTGGAAAATACAGTGGTAGATGATAAGTTTGTAAAGGAACCAGTGAAATTCTCTAACCAAACTACTGTTTTTGGCCAAGACCTAAATGGGTTTTCTTCTAAGCCTAAGCAAGGTTACATATCCAAATTTCTCCGTTACTTTCGCCCAAATCAAGTACCGATGTCTCTCTGTGTTTGACTGTGCAGGAAAGGGTTTCTCAACAACGGTCGTAGACATAGAAGCAGAAGTAACAGATGCAGACTGAGAAATTATAGCACGTATTTGCTACTAGACCGAGACAAGGAGATTTTGTTGAGACAACAAACTTGTGCAGAGAGCTCTTTGTTGGATATAGAATTAATATAGAAATACAGAATCCATATGTATATATGTGTTTTACATTGTAATCTTGAACTTTGAATGATTAAATGTTTAAAGTAGTAGTCTCTCCTTGTTCTGCCATTTAAACTTGGAGAGTTTAGATATGTATTTTAGATGTGAGGACTTGGATGGCATTGGTTAAGCGGCTTGATATAGATCTATCATGAATTTTGATTCAAACGACAAATTAAACCGAATACGATTCTTGAGCGTAATTTCGTTCCAGTAATCTTGGAGTGAAAAGGTGTGTATATGTATAATTATATTAGTTTATATATATATATATTAGTTTTTTTTTATCCAGTGGAGAAAAATAAGGATAATAGATTTGTAGTATGATAAAAGATATTTTTGTTATAAGAATGATAGATTTGTTATTTCTAGTATGATAATATACACAAAAGATATTATTGTTAGAGGAATCTATCTGCTAATTAAAAAACTCCAATCATCTATTTAAGGTCACTATAGTTCTCTCAACCTCATTATTATCATCTTCTAAAATTTGTTGCATCCCAAGTCTCATTTACTATTTGAATTAAAGTTAGGGTTTGATCACAATGAAAAGATACGAAGATGATTTGCCGATAAAGAAAAGGTGTTACTGGAGATTCCGTTTCATGGCTAACCTAGCAAGACATGAAGAAACAAAAAGCCCTCAATGAAAAGATACGAAGATGATTTGCCGATAAAGAAAAGGTGTTACTGGAGATTCCGTTTCATGGCTAACCTAGCAAGACATGAAGAAACAAAAAGCCCTCCAACCTCTAATTCTGATAAATCATCATGCTTAAAGGAGAACACAAGCAACAAGTGTAAGAAATTGAATGTTTCTTCTCTGCCAATTACAAATAGAGAGACACCGGAATGGATGGTCCAAATGATGAGAGAAAAGAACATATCAGAAATGCCAACCCTAATTTTCGAGAGGAGTCTATCAGCTAGTGATGTGGATAAAGGCCTATCACGTCTTTTAATGCCTTTTAATATGCTGAAGCGTAACGATTTCTTTACACTTAGGGAGTCTGAAATCATAAAAGAAGCTTTACACTTAGGGAGTCTGAAATCATAAAAGAAGGTGTGGGAACGATTCTGGTGAATGAAAGGTTTGAAAAGTGGGGTTTGCGTGTTACGATATGGGGGATGGGGAAGCAGGATCAAAACAAAGGAACATCAAATTACGCGTTGAATTGGGGATGGTACGATGTTGTCGAAGGTAATAATTTGAAAGCTGGTGATGGGATCAGTCTTTGGAGTTTCAGAGACCGTGGAGTCCTATGCTTTGCCCTTGAACATAGACCCCAACCTAGCTAATGAATTTTACAATTGTGTTTTGTGGTGTCGTTTTCTCTTATTGATTGTGTCCCTTTTGTTGCTTCAAAGACATTTAAGTTTGACGTGATTCTAGACGTTGTCCACTTTAGTTAATCTATTTGATCAATTGGTTTTGATATCTTAACAATCTTCTATGAATATGGATGTTCAATTCCAATAAACCTATTATATCAGAGGAAAAAAATTGTTTAAAATTGTTTTTTCTTTTGTAAACTACCTAAATATATCAACAAAAACTGTACTATATTATCTGTAGTAGATTTAGTAGATTTAGGTGTTAGTTTAGATACCAAGTGACTATTATTTTTTGACTAAAATATTATAATAAAATACGAAAATTTATTAAAAACCATATTAAAATGTATTAAATAATATTAAAATACTAATTTATAAAATTTTAGAATATAAATATATTGTAACATAAAGTATAATAAATAGTATTTTTTTACATAAGCCTAATTATTTGAAAATATTGTATTCAACCACTAATTTTTATTATCAATTTTTGTTTATTTAAATATCAAAATTATTTTGTAACGTATGTTCTCTACTTTTATGTTAAAATAATGAATAGTTTTAGTTGTAAATTAAATTAATTGTTAATGTTTATCTATAGTTAGTATTTTTTAAAAAATGTTATAACTATTTATTTAACAAATTTCTTTTACAATAATAATTTTTATTATCCATGATTTATTAATATATGTTTTTAACATAATAACACTTGTACTTTTTCTTAGCCCTTGTAATAGCCAATAACTTTGCATTTTCTACGTTGTACTTCTGCCAATTAAACTTACTATTCCATATTTTTTTCACCAATTGAAGAATGTAGAGATACAAAGGCAAAGCTGTAGTTGAGTTGAATAGGGTCTACAACTGTACTGATATAGAGAATCTCAGTTTGAAGATTGAGATCTAAAGTAATGATAATAGAAATCTGGAATATTAAATTTCTTACAGAGAGGTGGTCCAAAAGGAGGTTTAAGAAAGGGTTTTACAAGTTTGTATGAAAATAGATAGATAAGGAAGATGATGTATAAAGCCAAAACTAACAGTTACTCTCTTTTCTATATAAATCTTTTTTACTATTATTCTTTTTTTATCTTTTCACATACTTATTTACACTATCCAAAATCTCACCTACTCTGCCTTCTTTCTTCATCTCTAGTCTCTTCTATACATTTACTCCATAATGACCATATCATTTATACCTTTTTTTTTTGGAAGAACATTAAGAGATCTCATAAGTAAAAAAGAAGAAGAGGATACAATCATTCTAGAAAGGACACAATACGGATCCCAAAAATCTTTGTATGCTTGCCTAAACCTAGCAATATAAAATCAAAACTTCACACGCTTTACTCTCCTCACACGTGACAAGAAACCCCTACAAGTAGGGGTGGGCACAAGCCGGGTACTTGCATTTTTTGCCCGATTTGTTACTTGGTTTGGCTTGACGGGTAATGAATATTTTCGCCTTGATACTTGGTTTGTCGGAAACAAATACCCGCCCAAACAAGTGTCCGCAAGGCTTGCGAGTACTTGCAAGTACTTGTTACTTGCTCAATCTTTTAATTTTTATTTTATTTTCTGCCAACTCATCTAACATTATATTTTTCTATAAAAGTAAATGTTAAAAAAATAAATATAAACGTAGGATTTGAAAAATTAAAATAATATATATAAGATATTTTTATATTACCAACACCTTCATTTGATGCCGCGAATCTCATTCGATCTTCACCACCATGTATACACATAATATTTTCCCATGCATTAAGAACATGATGAACTATATTACTTATTAATCAATAAAAATGAAAAAGAGTATTAAGTTTTCATTATGAGAGGAGTCTCAATACCATCTTTGTTCAACTCTAGTCCTTTGTTATTCATAGGGGTGGACACAAGCCGGGTACTTGCATTTTTTGCCCGACTTGTTACTTGGCTTGGCTTGACAGGTAATTAAGATTTCCGCCTTGATATTTGGCTTGTCGGAAACAAGTACTCGCCCAAACAAGTACCCGCAAGGCTTACGAGTACTTGTTACTTGCTCAATCTTTTACTTTTTATTTTATTTTTAATAGATATCAAGTTTTTATGGATATCGAACATCTTTTTTTTTTTGCGGATAATGAATATATTTTAAAGTAATAAGTACGTATTTAGGTATCAAGTAATATTTTTATGAATAATAAGTATTTTTTTATGGGTAAATCTTTTAATTTTTATTTTATTTTTAATAGATATCAAGTTTTTATGGATATCGAACATCTTTTTTTTCTACGGATAATGAATATATTTCAAGTAATAAGTACGTGTTTAGATATCAAATAATATTTTTATGAATAATAAGTATTTTTTTATGGGTAAAATAATTTTAAACTCCAAAGCATATTAAATATCAAGTAATTTCCAACAAGTATAAGTAATTTCCAACAAGTATCAAGTAACACGGGTATAAATATCAAGTACGGAACAAGTAATAAAAATTTTTACTCGACTTATTACTTGTCCCATACTTGCAAGTATCTTCATTACTAAGCTTGATACTTGGTCAAGTAGCAAGTACGGGACGGGTAACAAGTACCGGTGCCCAGGTCTACCTACAAGTAGCCCCCGATGATCTTGAGTGGTCCCTATGATACACGTGTCATTTATACAACTCTCCGTTACTTAACATGAAAGCACATGTGGGGTTCTCAATCTTCATTTGCCCTACTAGTTCCTTGTCCTAGCCCACAATCTATATACCAAAGCATAGGTTGTTCTCCTTCGAGTAGGAACATTTTATTTAGACCAAATTAAACCTATTGTGTTTTTTTTTTGGTGAAACTTAACCCTGTTTAATCATATAATTCAAGGATTAGTCGCTGCTTATATGATACATTTGTTGGTTAATTTTTTTTTTTTTATTAACCGGTATTCTGGATGGTTTTGCCAACCAGATTAATCCGGATCGGAATCCAAAACATGTAATATGGTCCCCTCTCCAGGCGTCCCTCGAACCTATTACCTCCAATCTATAGCACTAACTATAGGAGGTAGTACCCCCAGTCCAATAAAGCTTGGGTCATTTGTTGGTTAAATTAATCTAGGCTTATAACAACAAGTCAATAACATTGTCTGTTGGGTTGGTCATGCCGTTTGAATTTGTCTTTGGAGTAAATAATTAAGTTTTTTTTTTAAAACGTTAATTCACTCGTAAGAAACAGTTATATTCTTAGACTTTTGATATGATTAATTTTATTCAGAAAGCGTAGGTAAGCAAAAGTAATTCGAGTAAATATACATTTATTTACCCAAAAACAAATTCGAGTAAATATACAAATATATATAACTGTGACTGTAACTGCACTTTACTATTTTAGTTGATATGAGCTGAGTGAAAATCAAGTTGTTTCAGACCATGCTCGCTATAACCGGCAAAATCAAGTTGTTTCAGACCATGCTCGCTATAACCGGCGTATGGTTCGAACCGCCGGTACTATGTTGTGTACGTGTAGTACACGTGATGTTCCTATTGGAAAGTGTTTTGAACTTCACCGCTGAGCCTAGCTACGATCTCCGATTTGCTGTCCCAACATTTATTTTCCTAAGAATAATTATTAATTAAGTAAATAAAAGACATTAAGCGTTTTGTCCTTGCATTCTTTGCCCATAAAATGAAAATATATATAAAGGATTTGAATTCATTTTGCGTTTTAAGTATTTACATTATTATATTATTAGTTATTGATTTAATTTACAAAATTACCATCATATTTGCTGCAAAATGATTCGTTGAATTTATATTCTCGAATTTTTTTGATATTACCTTTTTTTGGTCAACCATATTATTAACCTTATTTTCCAACTTATATAAATAGTTATATAATATATATGGACACTGATAATTTTTATTGGTCAACCATATAATCAATATTTTTCTTTGTCAACCATATTATTACCAATTATATAGATAGTTATATTGACATTAATATATATTGTATTCTATATAGTATTTAGTCAAAACTCTATTATAAAGAGGTAAGCTAAGAACAAATATAATTCAAGGAGATTAAATTCTATATCTAGTATTTAGTCAAACTATATTATAAAGAAGTAGGCTAAGAAGAAATAAAATACAAGGATTAAAAATTCTATATCTAGTACTTGGTCAAACTATATATAATAAAGATGTAGGCTAAGAACAAATGTAATACAAGGATTAAAAATTCTATATCTAGTATTTAGTCAAACTATATTAAAAAGAGTTAGGCTAAGAACAAATTTAATACAGGACTAAAAGATAAAAGTAAGAAACAAAAAATGTTATCCTTATATAGTACCTGGAAATAACAGAAAATAAAAAACACAGGTAAGTACTTTGCCTGATGAGTTTATGAACAATAAAGAGACATATACACACAACAAAGAGAGCAGAGACAAAAACACAGAAACTTAAAGCTTTAATCTTTTACCTCTTCACTCCTCTCTCTGAAATAAAGTTTTGAAAATAAGAAAGCTCAGTGATCATCATCAATGTCAACTTCCTTCTTTTCCATGCCAACAGATCAAAACCAGGTTCTGAGAAACACCCACTTTGTCAACAGTTCCGGCGAGATCCGGAAAGAACCACCGAGGAGTCGTGGTCGGAGACCAGGATCAAAGAAAAGTCAAGAAAAGCAGAAGAAACCGTGCTTGAGAGGAATGGGTATAGCTAAGATGGAGAAGCTCATAGAAGAAGAAGAGAAGAAGAAAATCGCTGCCGTCTCTGGAGACATGTCAGCAACACTGAACCCTAACAACACAGACCCGGTTGTTGTGTTACAAGGCTTCCCTAGCTCCCTTGGAGGATGTAGAAGCAACAAGATCTATTGTGGTGGAGCCGGGTCGGGTCAGATTATGGTCGACCCATGGAGTTTTTTTGAGACCTCTAGTCATGAGCTCTCTTCAGTCCCAAATCTTCAAATGTACAATACTCGCTGTGAAACTTGCTTCAAGGTCTGATCTTTTTTAACTGTTCAATATGATATACTACAGTTTTTGCATTTCCAAAGTTTTGATTTTTATTCTGTAAATTGCAGAAGAAACGTTTAGATGAAGATCAGAACAATGTAGTACGATCTAACAGTGGTGGGTTTTTGAAATACACAGTGAACGGCTACGATCATCTTCTTCAACAAGATCAGAGGAGCCAAGTTTCCTTTTCTGATCATACGATCTCCAGATCATCAGATCATACGGTACTAAGCTCATTTATAACACATATAGATATTCTTATGTATATAAATGTTTAGCTGACTTAGTCTATTGATTTAATGGTGTGGGTTTAGGTCTCAATGAATGACATTGGCAGCTATATGGAAGTAAACCCTAGAAATGGATCAGGAAAAGTGAAGGAGTATGAGTTTTTTCCAGGAAAATATGGTAAAGGAGCTACATCATTCGTAGGTGACTCTAGTCCTAATACATCATCATCCACCATTGATTTGTCCTTGAAGCTTTAAATTTCTTGAATCATCCAACAGATTTCACTCACTTAAATTAATTTTACACAATTCTCTATTTCTTTGATGACTATTAAGTATATGAGACAGAAGAAAAAAGACCCTTTTTTGGTGTATGCATCTGAGATATGAATCGAAAGAAAGACTCAGCTTTTAGATTACCTTTTTGTTGTTTACTATGAAATTCTAACTTAAAGACTCAAAGACATATGTTCTGTTCTATTCCTTAATTGTGTCATGAAACTTCTCTCTCTTTCTCTAAAGCTGTGCCAGATTCTCAAGGCTTTGATCCATTTTGTGTTTCCCTTAGGTAGGCAATGATCTTGTTATGATTCATGTGATCTCCTAATCCTCGATCTTTACTAAACGGTGTCGTCTCATTTATCTTCTTAATTTTACGTTATTTTTATTCATATTTTCATTAACAATAAAATAACACATAAAATAAAATTAAAAATAAACACGGCTCTTTCTTCTTCTACCTCTTGATCGAAAAAAATTGAAAGCTTATTGTAATTTGTTGAATCAATCAAGAAGAGATCATGAATCCAGATTCCGATTACCCTCATCTCCCAGACATCAAGATCCACCATCCATCATCACCTCGTCACTCTCACCACCACTCTTCCTCAACTCCTTCCGCCGCTACACCAACCCCAACCGCCGGTGCTCGCCGTAAAATCGGAGTCGCTGTTGATCTCTCCGAAGAAAGCGCTTTCGCCGTTCGCTGGGCCGGTGATCACTACATCCGTCCCGGAGACGCCGTCGTCATTCTCCATGTTTCTCCAACCTCCGTTCTCTTCGGCGCCGATTGGGGACCTATCCCTGTTCAAATTCCTCCTCCTTCTTCCGATTCCGAAGCACAATCGAAACCTAGTCAGGAAGATTTCGATGCTTTTACATCATCCAAAATAGCGGATCTAGCGAAACCATTGAAAGAAGCTGGATTTCCTCATAAGATTCATATAGTGAAAGATCATGATATGAGAGAGAGGCTTTGTTTAGAAACTGAACGGTTGAATCTTAGTGCTGTGATTATGGGAAGTAGAGGATTTGGTGCTGAGAAAAGGGGTAGTGATGGGAAACTTGGTTCTGTTAGTGATTATTGTGTTCATCATTGTGCTTGTCCTGTTGTTGTTGTTAGATTCCCTGATGATCGTGATGGTGTTGCTCCTTCTGTGAATAATGGAGGTACTCGTGAAGCTATTGTGACTGTTAAATCAAGTAAACATGAGGATGATGATGAAGATGATGATGCTAAGATTGGTTCTGCTAATCATGAACATATCAAAGGTCAGGATCAATCTTTTCTTTCTCTTGTGGATTTAGTAGTCTCTTGCACCGTTGACTTGCATAAGGTTATGGAATATGTTAGCATTTAGCTTAGTCTAACAAAGAGATTTCCATAGATATGAACTTGAAAGCTTAGATTTTTTTTCCATGGCTTCGTTTCTTGAAAATTAGAGTATTGTTTCACTTCTCAAGAATCCTTTATAATTCTTGACTTGAGAAAGAAGAAAGGAAATGAATCTATTAAGCTCCCTGGCTTCACTGATTCATAAAATTTTAGTGGAAACATGTATTTGGTGGAATGTTGTATACTCTGTTACCTATATTCTGAAATGTTAAGTCTGAATCTTCTTACTTTGAGTTACTGAAATCTAAGAGACGATGAAAAATTTGTACAGGGAAACAATAAAGTAGAGTGATGTAGAAATCAAAATCACTTCTTTTTGCTTGATTTACTAACTCTTTTGCTAAGATAGCCGGTTTCACTAGTTGTACACATTGTATAATCTGAGGTATCTGTGTGCAAGGTAATGCAAAATAGCTATGAGATTGTTAAAGCCTAGGTGAAAATTTGACTACAAGATTAAACTAGTTCATCGGTTACTAGTTGATGATTACATATGATTTTGATTATCCAAAGCAGAAAAAAACAACTGATCCTCTTCATTTTACAGATGATTAATGCGCTTTAGTATCTCATCGGATTCACCCTCTTCATAACCAGGTAAAACATATACAACATCTTCAACTTTGAAACCATTATCTGAAGAGTATCTTCATCGATCATTCTTTTTTCTTGTTCTTTTAAAATTCTTAGATACGAAGATGGATGAAACAAAAGGGTTTTAAGCAGATTTTGTGCAGAGGAGTGTGTTTGTGTGTGTTTTGTGCTATCTTTAGTCTCCTCTGAATTTATTATCATTCTCAGTCCTCTTTTCATGAATCCCCATTGTATGATTTTCAGATTAAAACAAATGAAGGAGTTGGGTATGAACACTAAAACCATTTGAGATTATGTTCTTCGTTTTCAATCTAATTTGTTATCCATAAAAGCATTTTTTCCAATCCTAAGCTGATTGGATCATTATGTTCTTGATCCAATCCTAATGATCCAAAAGACAATCTTGTTTCAGTTGAACTATTTTCTTAATCTATGATGTCGTGTGAATGTAGATAACGTTATGGTTGAATGAATATTAGGTTAAGTTGGAATACTTAATTAGTGTATTTTAATAGTATAATTATCAAATCTCAACGTATGGGATAAAGACTGATCCGTTTAGGTTTTGGTTTGACTTTTAGAAATACGGACAAAAAGTTTGAAGTATTTGACGGTAGTCATTGCTTTGATTGTGATAGCCACCTAATTTCCTATCTAATATTTTTTGTACTTTCTGATATTTATTTATAATGATATTAAATTTCTAATAATTTTCTGTTTAGTATTGTTGAATAATTTGAAAACTGAAACATACGAATAAAAATATGTTCTAGACTTTTCTTTTTTAGTATCAATAGGAATTTATTGAAGATCAAATGAGAACCACATGTTTTATGTAAATAAAAAAGGGTGTATTTTAAGAAATACCATTTTTTATTGGTTTTTGTGAGAAATACCACTTTGTGGTTTACGAGACCGTTGACCATGTATAACCATGTATAAAGACCACTTTGTCCTTTGGGTCAACTTTGTGAGAAATACCACTTTGTGGTTTACGAGACCGTTGACCATGTATAACCATGTATAAAGACCACTTTGTCCTTTGGGTCAACGATTACCTCCCTGATAAATGATCCGTTTACCACGTTTATCCATATTTTTGGTAAATCGTATTCGATCAACGATTTCAGGGGGTTTTTTGGTAATTTCGTTTTGGTAAATGACAAAAAATGGTATATGTCAGATACACCCAAATCAATAGTATTATTTCTCACAAGATTCCAAGAGAGAAGTGATATTTTTCGTAATTGATTCAATAAAAAAACTAGACAGACTCAATCCAACACCACTTTCTGATACTAGCCATGTAATTTAAATTTCTTAAAACATGTAAAGAATAATAAATTAAAAAAGTACAAATTGTTTATTCTATAACCAAAGAGTAAATTAGTAAATAAAAATCCAAATTAATATTGTATTCCAAAGATGTGGTCACCGTCATGTCATGTGAATCAAGAACAATTTTGAATAAGCTCAAGGTATCCCCATAAATAGTTCGCAGATATGACAGGTTCAATGTTCTAGTATTCAGGACCCATAATAAAACTATAAAAATCTTGCATTTATTTTCTTTTGAGTGGTCCATATTACAAAGCAAACTATACATTCATCTAGTCTCTTTTTTAAGGTATGTGTATATCAATGTGTCCATCTGTCACTTGTCTACCCCATTCCTTTTGATCCATAGAATCTTATGATATAATAAACTCAAATATCTACCAATCCCAAAATAATTACTTCGGTAACAAAAGTCAACATAGTAATGATATATACTCGTAATTACAAAGTTTAAAATTAAGTTACGACATCACTAAAACAAGATTGTCAGAAAAATGAACGGTGGTGGTTTACTAAATCAAAAAAGAGAATTTAAACGGCTGAGATCTCTCCTAGTGTAGATGAATCAGCGCCGTTCAATGATCTTTCCTCGGCTAATCTGACTATAAGTTAACCACAACCGTCGATTTAGTAAACGGCCGTTTCAATGGCCGAGAAACGTTTGATTCTTGTGTTGAAGAACTTCCGATCTCATCCTGCATTTCAAAAAAAAAATAAGAAACTTTGATTAATTTTCCTGAGAAAATTCAAATCTTTAGCTTGTTTTTCTAACGAAGAAAAAAATAGATCCATACATCGAAGCAGTCCCTCGTCCTCTTCGTCACAAAATTTCCCTTACCACCGTCACAAGATGAAGAACTCATCACCGGAGATGATTGCGCCGCCGTAGACCACGGCACAACCTGATTCTCACCTTCCTCCTCCTCCTCCTCATCATCATCATCATCATCACTATACTCCTCATTCTCATCTTCATCGTAAGATTCCGCACCATCTTCTACAAGACGATCAGAACTATTAACCTCCTCCTGAATTCGATTCCCACCGGCTACTCCTACATTTTTAAGAGCGACGCAAGAATGACAAACGGAGAAAGTAGGACGAAGACGAAGCCCTGAAGCAGTCCAAGGAGTAAGAGAATGACAAGTTGTACAAAGAAGACAACGTATGTGTTTAGCAACCAAGAAATTAGCACTGTGAACTAAACCATCACAGTTCCAACATAAACTCGCTTGATCTGATTCACAATACATTCTTGCTACACCATTACATAAATCACACTTCTTCCCCATCTTTCAAGATTCTGTGTTGTGTGGTTTGCTTAATCTCTCTTTCTCTCTTTCAAGATTCTTTAGTGGTTTATTTTTCTCTTCTCTATATATATAATGGTTATGTTGATTGTTTAAAACTTGTATGGACAAAAGCCAAACTCAATTTTTAAGGACAAAACACATGGTTGAGTTTAAAGATATTTTGTTAAAAAAGTAGATGACGTGTCGATATCTGAACCGGGGGAAAATAAAGAGCTAGATTATGCTACCGTTCTACGTGGAGTTTGGAACCACGTGAGCCCACCTGGGATTGGTCTGAACCATATAGTACGAAGTTTAACTCTTTAACTATCTTTCTTTTGTGACCACTTGTTTTGTTCTCTTTTCTTTTTTACTTCTCCCATACGTACGTACTTCTCTATTCCCAAAGTGATCCAAAACATAAACATTTGTGTGGAGGATAAGATAAATGCATTGGTATGGGAGAGATGAAAACTATAGTATAATATTTGTTTGATATTTTTAAAGATATGGTTTAAAATTGTTTTGTGGAACCCATTATAAAGATTAACAAATGCTAATTAAAGTATAACCACCTATAATAATGTGCTGGGAAAATCATACGTGTCGATCAATGGTGGTGTGAAGAATCAAAGGAAGATGAGATGTCATGATGTGAGCCATGCGTACCCAAAGTTTTGTGGTTAGTGGTTGTATGGTTGATTATTGCGGCTTTCCTTTTTACTTTGTGTGGATAAATAAGTTTGGTACATCTTGTCAAAAAAAAAAAAAAAAGGGTTTGGAACAATTGAGAAAACATCGTTTTCAATTTCAAAAACATTAAAAAAAAAAAAAAAAGGGTTTGGAACAATTGAGAAAACATCGTTTTCAATTTCAAAAACATTTTTTCTATTTATTAAAAATACTATATTTTCATTAGATATTTGTTTATTATACTCAATTTTGCTTTACCTTTTGAATAAATTATGTGAAATAGCACTTCTCTTCTCAAAATTTTTGAGAAATACCACCATTGACTCGGATGTATCTGATATATATCACTTTTTATCGTTTACTGAGATGAATTTACCAAACAAACTCCTTAAATCGTTGACCGAATACCAATTTACCAAAAACATGTCAAAAAATAATTATGGTAAATAGAGCATTTACCAAGAGGTAATCGTTGACCCAAGGACAAAATAGTATTTTTAATCTGGTCAATGTCTCGAAAACCTCAAAATGGTATATATTACAAATACTTAAAAAAAGTGGTATTTTCAAAAAATAACTCTTACCTTTTTTTCTGAATAATTTATCATTGCATTAAATAACTTTAGAAAATTAATTTCTGAAAATATTTTACTGACTAATCTCCACTAATCAGAGTTAGAAAAAGTTTTGTATGATGAAGTATATAATAAAGATAATGAATAAGAGACTAAAATAGTTTAATTTCAAATAATTTGTTGTTTTAGTTAAGTTTATTTCAAACGTGTTTAACATGGGCCTCTTTTGTTCCACGTTTCTTCTCTGTTTTCACGTTTTTGGGTATCTCTCAGAGTCTCCACGTCGAAGTGTTGGGCATTAGAGAGTTCTCTTACTAGAGATAACGCTGATCTTATATACCTGTTATACATTTCATATGTTTGTGCCAAGAATGTATAAGTTTGATGCAATTGATGGGTATCTTTATGTGAATGCCGATTCGTTCAAGTTTGGTTTATTAGTACTTCGAGATCATATTTGGTAAGACGAATCACGGGTTTAGTCACACAGATCATGATCTTAATCTTCTTTAGATATGTAAGGTTACAGGATTTTATCCTTTTAGATCGTATTTCTTGAATAAAATTGTGATAATAAGAAACAGAAAAAAAAAAACAAAAACGTAGAACAGGTTAGAGCTTTCATGCTTCCAAATACATGATGTTCTCAACATCATCAAAAAGAGTCGTCTCAAAAAGACCGAAGCTAATTGATGGTGACATCGTAACAAAGCCTCTTGTTATGCAACCCTTATCCAAATCGCAAATAACATGAGTGATTGTCTTAGTTTTAGTAGACTCATATCTCTCAGACAACATAATCTCTCCGGTGCGACTCGTACCTCTTATCAAAAGGGAATCAATATTGAGGCTCTGTCTAAGCTGATGGCAAGGCAAAACAAAAGACTCATGTGACCATTTCCTCTTCTTTGCATCCTCAAGCACCCAGAGGTCTAGAATACGTTCAGTCTTGAGGTCAAAAACAGCTGCTTGATCTCGGTAATTCATGAGATTAATTAGATGGGGGTACCCGTCCCTGTTAACCTCGATGGGAAATTCAATCAAAGTGAACTCCTCAGAATTGAAGTCAAAACTCATCAACACAAATCTCTTCTCATGATGCGAAGCAGCATAATACAAAACACCGTTGATGAATATTCCTTTGCCTTTAGGACGATGATGAGGTGGAGGAGAAGTGAGGCTTTTAGTGTTTCTCCATGACGCTCCAGCTCCCATAACCAAAACCTGAGTCTCGGATTTAACTTTAACTCTCCATCCTTCCTTTGTAACTCTCCATCCTTCCTTTGTAGTAATTGTGTTTAGCACTTTGTATTCATCATTAACATGATCAAACCCAAAATAGTTCCACATATCAGAATCACCTTCCGACACCATGTTGGACTTTACTAGGGGCAAGCTCAGGACCTGGCTGGTAGTTAAGTTAATGATCCGTATCTCTCTTCCCAATCTGAAACACATCAAACCCCTAAGGGTGTTCACGAACTTCAACTTCAAGCCATCTTTAATTAAAGGCAAGGTCAGATCACGGTGGAGTTCAAGAAAAGAATCTGTTGTTGCGTCCAAGTTATTAAGTGATGATGAAAACACCGCACATAGGTCATGCAGGCCCGCCACACACATGAAGACATGACGTTCCCGCGTTATTGATGATGAAATTTTGAAGAAAAGATCGATGAAATACGGAGAGGAGATTAAGGAAGACCAGCACTTGGAAACACACTTGAATCTCATCAACGAACGCCCCGGTAATCGCACCAGGATCTCCACCAAGATATCCTCTGGAATCTTCTTCAAAGCGGTGAGACTCATTGTTTTTTCGTGTCTTTTGACAAAACCCTAAGCCAAGGAAAGCAGAACTAAACTATCCAATGCTTCTGCAATGTTGCAACGTTGATTCTCCGGTGGAGTTAATCGCTCTAAACCCTAGTTTAATCGCCGCCTGAACGTATCTCTTCAAAAACGAAACTGTTGTCATGAAGAGATAAATAGGGTTGGGCCGTATATTTAATCATAAATGTAATAACTAAATATTCCTTTATGTCTTCCTTTTTTCCATTTAAATCAATAAGTGACAGACAATAAGCAAAAAAGGTTAAAGATTAAAGTAAACGATTGCAATGTTTATCTAGGTTCCATCACACTCATGGTTTGAATATTATTGGACTGAATCTCGAGATTTATCGATAAAGTGTCTGAAAACAAGAAATTGTGATAAAAGTAAAAAAAAGAAAAACAAGTCAGACTTTTCATGCTTCTAAATACATGATGCTCTCAACATCATCCCAAAGAGCAAAAAAACCGAGGCAAATTGGTGTTGTCTTGATAACAAAGCCTCTTGTTATGCAATTCCTATCCAAATCGTAAATAACAAGAGTGATTTTCTTATTTCTAGAGAAACATCTGTCATACAACATAATCTCTCCGCTGCGACTTGTACCTCTTATCAAAAGGTAATCCATATCGACGCTCTTTCTAAGCTGATCACATGGCAAATCAAAAAACTTGGGTGACCATTTACTATTTCTTGCATCCTCAAGGACCCAGAGGTCTAGAATACATTCAGTCTTGAGACGGGAACCATCAAAAAGAGCCACTTGATATTGGTAATTCATGAGATTAACTAGATGGGGGTACCCGTCCCACTTAATGTTAGCCTCGATGGGAAATTCAATCAAAGTGAACTCCTCTGAATTGAAGTCAAAACTCATCAACACAAATCTCCTCTCATGTGACCAAGCACCATAATACAAAACGCCATTAATAAAGATTCCTTGGCCTCTAGGACGATGATGAGGTGGAGGAGAAGTGAGGCTTTTAGTGTTTCTCCATGATGCTCCAGCTCCAAGAACCAAAATCCGAGTTTCGGATTTATGTGTCCATAATGGATGATTAAGTGTGTTTATCACTTTGTATTCATTATTAACATGATCATACCCAAAATAGTTCCACATACAATACTGATCATCACTTTTAAAAATGTTGGACTTTACTAGAGGCAATCTCAGGACCTGTCTGGTAGCTAAGTTCCTGATCCATATCTCTTTCGGCACCCTCGGTGCCCTCCCCACTCTGAAACACATCAAACCCCTGAGAGCGTTCACGAAGTCCGAGAGATATGCCATTCCAGGCAAGGTCAGACGGTTGAGTTCAGGAAAAGAATCTGTTGTTGCCTCCAAGTTATTACGCGATGATGAAAACAGCATACAGTCCTTCATGTCCTCCACACACATGAACACACGACGTTCCCCCAACGATGAAAATTTGAAGAAAAGAGTGGTAAAATACTTAGAAGAGATCAAGGAAAACCAGGACCTGGAAACACACTTGAATCTCATCAACGAACGCACCGGTAATCGCACCAGGATCTCCACCAAGATATCCTCTGGAATCTTCTTCAAAGCGGTGAGACGAGAAGACAAGCTCATTGTTTTTTCTTGTCTTGTAACAAAACCCTAGGCCAAGGAAGCTGAACTATACTATTCAATGCTTCTGCAATGTTGCAACTTTGGTTCTCCAGTGGAGTTAATCGATCTAAACCCTAGTTCAATCGCCGCCTGAACGTGTCTCTTCGAAAAAGTAACTGGTGTCATCAAGAGATAAGTAGGGTTGTGCCGTATATTTCATCATAAATGTAATAATTACATATTCCTTTATGTCTTCCTTTTTTCCATTTAAATTAATAAGCGAATTTTTGTCATGGGCGAAGGCAATATGTATATTTCATTTTTCTTCTACAAAAAGTAAAAAAACAACATTGTAAAGATTAAAGTAAACGATTGCAATGTTTATCTAGGCTCCATTACACTCATGGTTTGAATATTATTGGACTGAATCTCGAGATTTATCGATAAAGTGTCGGAAAACAAGAAATTTCGTTCATTATAAAACCCTGGTTGCTTTGGATCATGAAGCAACATTTCACTACTCAGCATCAAAACCACCTCTGACATGATTGGTCTGTCTTTAGGATCTTGTTGTACACATAACAAACCAATGTGTATCACTCTTATCACTTCAGAAATATCAGTACATGACTCCTTGTAAGATTGGTCTATTAGCTCACATGCCTTATCCTCTGTGTATTGCTTCCAAGCCTGAAGAATTGATTACATGTAACTAAGCTGAGATAAGAGGATAAGGTAGTTTGTGTTCTTGGTGCTAGTGTACTTACATATCCAAGAAGGTTAAGCTTGTCTTCATCATTACAAAAACCACGGTTTCTTCTTCCTGATACGATCTCTAATACCAAAACTCCGAAGCTAAATACATCTGATTTCAATGAGAAATACCCGTCGATTTGATACTCAGGCGACATATATCCGCTGCAAGAAGATAGAACACAAGACCTTTTACATAATTAAACGTTTGACTTACTGTATTAAAGTCAAGAATGAGAGTTAATCATACTATGTTCCAACAACTCTGGTCGTATTTGCTTCAGTTTCATCTCCTCCCAAGGTTCTAGCCAATCCAAAATCCGATATTTTCGCATTCATATCAGAATCAAGTAATACATTACTTGCTTTGAGATCACGGTGAATGATTCTAAGCCTTGAATCTTGATGAAGATACATCAATCCTCGAGCAATCCCTTTGATTATTTCCACGCGTTTAGACCAATCAAGTTCTCTGCATCTTTCTTTATCGAAGATGAATGAGTCCAAGCTTTTGTTTGGTTGATACTCATAGATTAACATTCTTTCATCTTCTTCCACACAATATCCAAGAATCTTCACAAGATTTCGATGTTGAAGCTTTGCGATTAGCTTGATCTCGTTCTTGAATTCTTCTATTCCTTGTCTTGATGTTCTTGAGAGCCTCTTTACAGCAATTTCTTGTCCAGAACTTAATCTTCCCTGCAGGTTAAAACAAAAATCAAAACTCCTTACTGTTTCTAGGCAGAATCTGAATAGACTTGGATTTATTATTACCTTATAGACTGGTCCGAAACCACCTTGTCCAAGTTTATTACCATCAGAGAATCCATCTGTAGCTTCTGAGATAACTTCAAAATCAAGAAACTGTAATTCAAGATCTTCCTCTTCTTGTTTCTTGCTTGACACACGGATTGAACCGCGCGGCACAACTTCTGAATAAATCAACCGGTTTAATAAGTTTAACAAGCACAATTGATAAAACACAATACTTCAAATTTTGTCAAGAGCTATAACTACAATCAGTTACCTTCTGTTGCAAGTTTCTTTTTCTTCATGTGGAAGACAGTTAAACCAATGCAAAGACAAATAAGAAGCAGTGCTGTAGATAATACTATAATGAGCATCATAGTTAACTTTCCCTTCACGTTATGCCTTTTATACTCTTCTGTGCACAAAACCAGAAGAAAACAAAGTGAACGATAGAGTAAAACAATGTTTCTTGTTTCACAAGTTTTTTTACAAACCTTACCTATCTCAGAAGAAGCAAGTCTGACATAAAGATCTTGTCCGTTTTCATTATACTCTCTAATATCAATCAAATCTCCAAACCAGAGAATACAACCTCTTCCTCCATTTCTAATATCGAAATGTGAATAAGCTGAACAAGAACAATTTCTCATACATACCTTCTTGCATTCAGTCAAGTCCATGGTTTTATCATACCAAGATGTTCTTGTATCTGGTAACTTCAACTTCGAAATTTTCAGAAAGTCTTCTTCTCCTTTACCACAACCCAATCTCACTCTCCTAACACACCCTTCTGACCAGTCCCCTGCAACCCAAGCCTCTGGAGATTTAGGAACAAACCCTTTTAAACACCTGCAAGCCGGCGAGTCATTGACGTTACAGCTTCCGTAAGAGCCACACAATGAGTACAGATCACAACTATCCAAATAAGCAGATAAATAGAAGTTCCATCTTTGAAGACTATCAACCCAAGTGTAACGTTGCAAAGCTCCAGTAGGATTTAGCTGCATTCTTGTGATCACTGATGGGTTTGCAAGCTTGTAAGTGTAGTAAGCTTCTTCCTCATTGAACACGAACTCGTACCTATATATAGGGTTAGGTTTTAGATGAGGCATACCGGTGAATCTTAGACCATTCCATGGACCAGCTCTGAAGACATCAACTGAATTTTTCTTTAAGAAAAACTGTGGAACACCATTTGGATCCATTTTATTTGTGTAATTACCAGTTGCTGGATCGTCTAGAGATTTCCAAGAAGTCAAGAATCGGTTTATACCCGTTACGAAATTGATACCATATTTCAATCCTGGAAGAAACGTATCTCCTGGATAATCTAAACTCTGCCATATGTAATCTTGATCACTTTCAGAATTTTTCACTACTAAATTACCTGTATCAAGAATCTGAACAATCGGGTTTCTTGAACCGGTTTTTTGGGATGATGATGATGAGAACCAGAGGAGGTAGTTTCTGCCATTGAAGAGACACAATGTCCCGTTTTCAGAGATCTTTAGGGTTCCTGAGAGATCGTAGAGAGGAGAATCTCTGTTTGCGACCCAAACAACGGTCTGGAGAGAGATCTTTTTGTACCAAATACCAAGATAACGGTATCTCGATCCTCCTGGAGAGAAAAAACCGAACTCGAAGTTCCCACCTTTTGAAACAATGGTGTCTCCATCTTTTAGAGTCTGGTTTTCTGTAATAATATCAGTTGCTTGTGTGAGAAGAAAGGTCAGAGACAGAGAGATGAGTAGCAGAGGAAGCGCATTATTAGCTTCCATAGCCAGGTTTGTCAAACCAGAGAGAGGGATTGGGAAACGAATTTGCTACATAAACAAGTCAATTGTTTGTATTTTATTTTGTAATGAGAGAGACATGGAAGAGAACTTGCAATGAGTAGCTGTGCAAGATCTTGTGTCGTGATGTTATTTGGTTTTAATGTCAACCACAACGTGCTCAGAGATTATTTGTATAGTCTACAAGAACATTTAATAGAAATGTTCAACGAATATTGCAAAATTTATTTGGAAGGATGAATAAACAAACAATCCTAGGTCAACTTGAGTTTTGTTGACATTGACCAAAAAAAAAAAGTTGTTGACAGAATCATATGGAACTAAGATGTTGTAATGGGCTTTCTTGGCCCGACCCGTTTAAAGCCTGCTAAAATCAGTGTTGCTGGTTTACACTGTGGGCCGGCCCATGGGTTTAGTAGTGCTATTTAATATAAAGCAGATACTAAATGCGCCACATGGATTAATTCAAATATCAGATTTAAATTTCATTTTGTCGATTCTATTTTACAAAAATTTTGTCTATGGACCTATAATTTCCACATCAAAAGAAATTAAAATTTACAAAACCTTTCATTAGACTTTTGACTGTTTCACATATATTTACATGGTGTGTATAAAAACTATTTTAAAGGGTTAAATGGTTAGATTTAAAATAAAGTGGAACAAAATGCGAAATAGTGAAATGTTAATTTATAAAAATATATACTTGTGAGAGCTTTTAATAAGATCAGAATTGTTTGTCAGCAGTTAAGGTATAGAGTAAGACCGAAGATAATAATTTGTCAGGAATCATATGATTTAATTAATGTTCGTTCTTTGAACTTTAACCATTTTATTAATGTAACTGCATTATTGCCCTATGGTTTTGGGTTTAAATAATAATTAATTTATGTCTAATCATGAAGTAATGACAATGATCATCCCGTAAGCAAGATTTGTTTGGATATAATATGAATTTTAAAATAGATAACATTGCAATAGAGAACAGGCAGACCAAATTAAAATATTATGTCCGCTGCATTTACTTATTAACGAAGTTGTCTTTCAATAAGAGACAAACAAATTTTTTTTTTTTTTTTTTTTTTCAATAAGAGACAAACAAATTTTTTTTTTTTTTTTTTTTAAATAACCCAGTATCCGGACTACTTAACGTGATTCGACTATTTCACACCTGGACCGAGACCCACACACCAGGATTTTTAAGCTTCCACTTAAGGGTCTCCTGTGCTCTAGTGTTCTAGGAGTAGCCAGATCGTCTGTTATTGGACTACCAGTTACTCTGCTGTGAACTTGAATGGTTTTAGTCACCCAGGTCCAAACCCAGACTTCCCAAGAAAATCGTGAATTAGTTCGCACTGGCGGAGAATCGAACCCGGATAGTGTTTTTGGCATCCGGTCCCGTATCCAACCAACGCGCCACGACCTTCCGGAAAGACAAACAAATTTTGATTAAATCAAATTTTAATTACAGTAAAGATGAATCAAACATTTGATTTTTTCGCGAATTTTTATAGAGATTTTTTTTTTTTTTTGCAGAATTACGCAAAAAAAAACTATGTGAACAAGAAAATTAGTATTTAAATTAGCCGACCTCAATCATTTTTTCCATAAATCAATAAAACAAAAATAATACTTCCCTAAGTAACTTTCCAAGAAAAAATGGTGTAGACTTGAATAAACGTATATAAATAACAAATAAAGAAATGTTATTATTTTTTTATTTTTAACTATACTGTCTCGGTTCATTATTCATACAAGAAATTTGAAGAAGATACTGAAGAAGGGTGGAAAAAAGTGGACTTGATCCTTTTATGTCCGGCAATCCTGTCATATTATGACATATTAATCTCAGTGGCGTGACTCGAACCTCTAATCTATAAATCAGGGCGGGGTGTGCATTACCAACTGAGCTACACCCGGTCGTCATGTTATTTATTTTTTATATAGGTCGGTAGAGTATTTATTTTGCATATTTATTTTTTAGCCGGACGATTTTACCCTCAATCCCTTCACACGTTCCTATGAGAATTGACATAATTACCCCTGAAAGTGAGCTTCCTCGAAGAGACCAAACAAGTTGAGATTAGTCGGAGACACGGGAAGTACCCACTCATTAGCTGTCTTCAATAGAAGCTTCCTTCTTTCTCGGAAAATCCCAAATTTTCCTCCTTTATATACCTCTCCACACTTTCTCATCTCCTCATAATTCAATTCACAACCAAAAAAACACAAAGAAACCTTTCTAAATCAAAAACCCAATTTTTAATGGCATCACCAAAATCACCAACAATCCCAACTCAACAAAACCCACAATTCCACGATTTCCTTCCTACAATGGCCGGAAACCTAGGCGGAGAAGGTTTAATTACAGAGCTTTGCAATGGATTTGAGCTTTTAATGGATAGAGAAAAAGGTGTGATTACATTCGAAAGTCTTCGCCGTAACGCAGCTTCGGTATTAGGTCTCGGAGATTTGAGTGATGAAGATGTTAGATGTATGATTAACGAAGGGGATTTTGATCGTGATGGTGCTTTGAATCAGATGGAGTTTTGTGTTTTGATGTTTAGACTTAGTCCTGATTTAATGGAGGCTTCACGGTGTCTTGTTACGGAAGTGATTGAAGAAGAGTTTGGTGGTTATAGTCGTCGACGTTGATTAACGATTTGGGATCTCTATGGGCTTTGATTTAATTTGATTCATTTTTTTACTTTTCATATTGTTGTTATCATTTACATATACATTTGTAGCTACCAATTTTCATAAGATAATTCACATTATTAAGGCTATTTTTAGGTAAGTTCCTAAAATTTGGAATTTAGCGATTACTTTGGTTTTGGAGATATTATATTAACATTGAAAGAGTTGTTTACATCAGATCATCATCACACACACCAATAATACACGATTCCGTTGATTTGTAGCTTGTACTACTTTTGACTTTTATAAAAAGGAAACTCACATGTTTTGTATCTATAGACTTATATAGCAAATTGGCAAACAAAACTACGCGGTTTCGTAAAAACATGGTAGTATGCAGTGGCCCACTACTGGCCCATCACTTTAAATACTCAGTCCAATAAATTCACATCAGGGTAGAAAGATCCACTAGAATTCACATTTCTAGTGGATCAAAGTGGATTGGTCATGTGGACCAACTTAGTCTTATAACTTAAACTAGTCAAACATGAGGAGTCAAATTGGTTCGTTTGAAGTTCTATTTATCTGATATAATTTGGTCTAATAAATCCAAGACATAATTAATTGAAACATAAAGATTGTTGCTTAATTTAAATAAATATAAAATGAGGACAGTTAAGAAGATATATATGATAATTTTCGGATAAAGGATGGGAATGAGACATATAAACATTACATTATGTGTATTTAATAGTCCAAATCATGAACAATCCATGATGAACTAGTTTAATTATAATATCATGCTTCTTATAAGCAATATTGTAATTATCATGTCATTGTCCTAATCTAGCAACAAAAAACATTTAACATGGTCATGTTTACTTTCATTATCAAACTTTTGATTATACAACATGTATACTATTATGTTTTTTGTGATCAGAAAATAATATATATTAGTTGAAGTCAATAAGTGATTTATTTGGTAATTGCAGAATGCAAATGCATAGTATGTAACTTGGCCTTCCAAACATAAAATCTACTGAACATATCTACACTACATTATTGTAAGAGATTTTTTATTTAAGGTTGGTAAATTATTACAACGTCTATAATTGTTTCTAAATTCTTATAAAGTCAGAATTCTAAACATATGGGGATTATATTATAAACATACTACAATTTAAAATTCTTTATACTGTCCAAAAAAAATAAAATAAAAATATAGTTATTTTGGGACTTTGACTGAAAGTAGCATCGAAAACATAAAACTCTAAAAAATAGCATCCGTTTTTGTTTTTAACTTCTTCCTCGCGGGGTGTTTTGAGGGTTCGCCAGCGGGCGAACAAAGATGTAGTTCGACCGAACAAATAGCTAGTTCGGTCGAACTGAGCTCCGGATCTGCACATTTGCTTCCTTTCCTTTGCTCCA